>CM019751.1:8493876-9025880 GCA_009761775.1 Ficus carica
GATGATCTCTAGTCGCTGATTGTTATAGGGTATTATTGTAGAATACTTTTGGTAGTCAATCAAAATAAGTTTGGTAATCAACATAGGTCTCTATTTACCGAAAAGTATTCTTGTAGAAGATGTCTGGTATTCTACCTAATTATTATTATTATTATTCTTTTGAAATATTTCTTATAATCTGTCAGATTTTTCATAATATTCTAGACGATTAACTATTGCAATTTACCATATTTATTATTATTTCATCATATTATTCATTAAAAATTTATGGAAAATAAATTTATCAAACAAAAACACAATTATTAATTATTTATAAAAAAAAAAAAAAAAAAAACTAACTCTAACTTAAGGGCCCATTTGGGGGATATTTAGATATGGAGTTTTGGAAGTTTGTTTGAAAATGTGTGTTCGGAGGAGAATTTTTTGAAAAGTTATGTGATATTAAAGATAGTGCAAAATTTGAAACTTATTGATGAAAACATGAAAAATTGATCTTATTTTGATTATCTCGTTGTTATATTTTTACATAAGAATAATTTTATTTCGATTTGTAATGAAAAAATTATAGACTTTTAAAATTTGAGTTTGTTAAAAATGGAAGAGAGAGAGAAAGAGATGTAGAACTAAGAATTGTGGATTAGACGGTATTTTTACTGTCTGGAAAACTTCTCCCAAATGGGGCCTAAATTTCCCAAAAAAACTAAAAACTCAGGAAAACAGATTGAAACACATTATTCAAGAGCAGTGGAAGTTTCGACCGTCGGCGAGAGATGACGTCCATCGATAGTGTTTGATATGTCTCGCGCGACATCTCCGTTGAATGAGTCGCCATTGTCTATCGTGGTTGGTTGCAGAGAGTGTTCTAACGAAGCCGAATCAATGCTAGAGAGAAATCTACGAAACAACACAAAGCCGAAATGACGTCAGAGAGAGATTACCGTTATTCACCCATCCGATGACGCTATCCGTCGCGAAGAAAAATTGTTGTTGTCCCCAATAGAAATCACGCGAATCGAAACCGGAGAGTGATGTTAACTTATACCTGTTACATGCTATAATGTCTCCAATTTCTTTCTCAAATCATCTTACCTGTATTAACTTAATAGCACCAATGTGGGTCGTACGTAAAAGTGACAAACAAAATCATCGTTGCAATAATGTTTTACCCTTCCTTTTTTTTTTTTTTTTTTTCATTCTACAGGTATTCACAAAGCGGCTTAGGATGCAAGGTGGCTGGATTAGTAGCTAGCTGGTAAAGAGATATTTGTGTAGGTAGTTGACTTTTGGTTGTCGTTGGATTAATATTTTAAAGGGTTGATATCCTTTATTTTGTTTTTTTTTTTTTTCCCTCATTTTTTAAAATCATCAATTAATTTTAAAATTAAAAAATTATTTATTTCATCTCTTAATTTTTTTAAAAAGTCCTAATAGTTAAATTATTTATCTTTTTTCTTTCTTTCTTTACATATTAAGTCTAAACCACTATACAATTTTTTTTAAATGCTTTGTTTTATTTTTATTTTTAAATTTTTTTCTCATGAGATTTTTTCTTTTTTTCTTTTTAGATATCTAATAAAAAATTTTCATCAGTTTATATATTGAGATAAAAATCTATAAACTTATTATTTGACATACTTCTTCTTGAGATGATAAAAAACTTGAGGACAAATACTGATGAAGCTAAGTATTCCACAGGCATAGTTGAAAATGTTATAAATTTAGTTAATACTTTTATTAAATAATTAGAAAAAGCTCACAATTCAAGTTTGCATGAATTCCTAACAATTTCTCTCAATTATTTATGAAATGAAGACCAATCAAATCAGTATATTTGATTATATATCCACATCAGTTGATTATATATTCACATCATACATGCGTATTTTTCATTTACTTGTTATTTCTCATAAAACAAAAAAACAAAAAAACAAAAAAAACTAGTTATAACATGGAACTACAAAAACTATATAATAAACAAAATGAAAGAATTTTCTCTTAAAAAAATTATCGTGGAAATAAATTAAAAAATAATAACAAAATAGAACATTTAAAAAAAGTGAGGAAAAAAATATATATGGATTTATACTGTAATGAAAGGAGAAGGAAAAAAGTAAATAATTTATTTATAAGGATTTTTTTGAAAAATTAAGAGATAACAAATAGTTATTTAATTTTAAAATTAATATAATAAGTGATTTTAAAAATTAGGTGAAAAAAATAGAATATGAGATATTAATTAATCCACTATATTTTAAGTACTTGACTAGATATTTTCATTTTCTCACGGCAAATTGGTGCCCATTTTCATTTCCTTTCTAATTCATTTTAAATTTAAGCAAAAATAAGCTTACGTTTGGCATTATATCTCAAGTTTAAATTTTTCATCTAAGTTTTTATATTTTTCTGAAAAGTCAACAAAAAAATAACTAATTTTTAAAAAGTCAAGCAACTCAAATTTAAAAATTTCAACTCAAACCGTTTTATGAAATACAAAATATTTCAATTTATATGTCCAGCTAATAACACCTCAGCATAGGGGTCCACTCAGATTCCTTCTCTGCGTCCTTACAACGCTACCACCTTTTTTTTTTTTTTTTTCGCCTTTCTATTCCAAAAAATATATATATATAGATATATATTTTATATATATCCTGTATGATTGGACACAAGAATTCATGGATTTCTTATCATGGATTGGGATGCCCCCGCTCTATCCAAACACTTCTACTCGTCTCTTATGGATTTTATTTTTGCTTTTAGTTAATAATAAAATATGATAAATAAAAGTTATGTCTTTTTCGAAAAATACTTGGGTATTACATTTTTAGAAGAATTTTTGAAGTGAAAATGAATTTAAAGTTTTTTAATAAGTAAAAAAAAATATTAAAATGAAGTTTATAAACTTATTATGAGCATAGAGTAAAATTAAATACTTCCACAAGTAGTTTTTGGATCCAAAAAATTAAAAATAACTTCTAAAATGCTATGCCAATCAAATCATTTGTCTGTTTCCCTGGCTTTTAGAGGAAAATCCCACCCTTTGGAAGTTTAGCGAAAAAAAAAAAGGGAACAAATTCCCACCTCAAATAAAAAACTTCATCTCACCGTCCATCTTAAGTGGACATCAATTAATGACTATTAGACGCGTAATTACAGGCATAGATTAAAATGTCCACGACATCATCGATATTTCTACAAATATTATCCATATTTTTAAGTCTCGACATGGATAACAGAGGGAAATAATATTTCTTCCTGAAGTAGCTGTCAAATATCCACAATATCCAAAAATACCTACAATATCCGTAAATATCCGTGAATATCCATGATATTTTTAGACATTTTCATAAAATATCCAAAAACTCAGGAAAACTTTTTTTTTTTTTTTTTGGCAAAAATATCAATTTTGATGCACATTTAATTTTTTTTAAATGTCAATAAAACGTAACAATATTCTTCAATGGTTGAAGATCACAGTTGTAATGCAGTAGATGAGGGTATTGGGGTAATTGGAAAACAACATTTAAAAAGATGTGGTATGACTCAAATTAATTAAACTGATGGGGATTCTATTTGCCTTGAGTTTTAATTCCATGAGCTTAGAAACCAAACAAAATCCATACGGTTATAATTCTCGTCATGATTTTCAAATGTGGTATAATTTAGAAGTACAAAATCTAGGCTGTTTCTTCGATACATTGATATATTGTCAATCACAAATTAATATCAAACTATCATTGTATATCCATCAAGATGACTCATCATTTGAATAAATCAACAATATCTAATTTATGGGTTCATAGTTGGAAGAGACCAAGAAACATGTGACACATTAACAATTACCTTCAGAATTATTAAAGGACAATATATTGGCAAATATATTATTTAGATAAAGATCAGTACCTGCCTAATATTTTCCAATATGCTAGAAACTCTTTTTGGTATTAAAGACATTTGAAACTTATATGTACTATTTTATGTTCGATATTTACTCTTTATATAATAAAATTAAATTATTGTATTTTGCTTTTAATGTCTAACGAGTATGCAATATCATATCGAAATTACAATTGATGTAATATTATTGTGATTTCCTATTACACTATGCGATAGAACTCTCATATTTAATAAAAAGTTCTATAGTTTTTGTTAAAAAATTAGTTTATATTAAGTAAAATTGATTATTTTTATATTTTGTAAAGTTTCAGCAAAAAGTTATAAGTTTTTCTTGAGTATCCATTTTTTTTTTCAGGATATCGGTTGAAATCAACATTTCTGTCGACATTATCCGTAAATCAAAACCTCGATAACCCCATCGACGTCGACAATTTCATCCTTAAATCTCGCAAGTATACGAGTCGTGCACAAGTAATAAATAGTGAGTGAGTGATTGTTCACTCGAGGATTGATTTCTAAATCTAACTAAATACCACAATTATAATGATTCAAAATTATCTGGGCAATCAAAAATTGGAAAGAAATTCTAAATTAAAGAGAAACAATAATTAAAAGTACAATTAAAAGAGAAATAAAAATTTAGAGAAAATGAAAAGTGGAAAAACTCAATTTAATGAAGGTTATAGAGAATTGATTTCACTCTACTATTCCTATGCTTATCCGATTTAGTAAATGTTAATTAATTTCATCTAATTCATTAATCAATGGTTCTAACTTAACCTCATTACCTCTCATGAGTGTCAAAAGAGATAATATGCATGAACATCTAAAATTGATATTCTTATCAACTAAAATGCACAAACATTTATTAAGAGTGAGCCACAAATGTGATTACCCAAGTATTACTGATCTCTCAAACTCAATACTACTTAGGTTGTGTATCTCAAATCCGATGTGTGAAATTCCCTTTCCCAAGTGCCAAATTCCACATAACAAAATCAACTAATTTATTTAGAAAAATAAACTAGAGACAATAAGCATAGAGAACACAAAATGAACTGAAATGAAATTGGATTAATAATTAACTTAATCATCAAAATATAGTTCAAATAGAGCTACATCAACCCCTATAACAAAATATCTAGCTCATCATAGAGAAATTCTTAAACAATAACAAACCCACGATCAAAGCCATTGTTCAATATAAATTCAAGAAAAGAAAACTAAAAAGGGTAGAAGAAATGGAACTAAGCATGAAAGCTAGCTCCCAATCTTCAAATCTTCCTCAAGTCTCTTCAATAACCCTTGAATTTTATGCCTTGCAAGCTCTCCAAAAATGGGTTTCTTCACCAAAAAGCCATGAATGAGCAGCCATTCCAAGAAGTGGGGTTTTCCTCACTCAAGAAAACTCTTATCATTTTCCTTTTATACCTCTGCTTTTTGGGAAATGGGACTAGCTTTGGGCCTGCAATGGGAAAAATTTGGCACTACAGCTCGAAAACACGGAGATGACTTTAGGGCTGGTGCTATAGAGAGAAAATGTGGCACTGCAGCGCCAAAATGTGGCCCTTTCAGCTCTAGTTCACCTTCCGATGGCGTTGCAGCAAGGAAAATTGGCGCTGCAGCGCTTGCTCTCTGCCAATGCAGTGCTTCCAAGCTCAATGCACTCAAAAAGTCCCCTGAAGCCCAAGTTATCATCAAACCTAGCAAAAGGAACAAGGAAAACACAATAAAAAGCTAGTAACATTGACAAAAACTATCTAAATACTAAAGGAAAATAACATATAACTTTTCCAAAAGTTTTTCCTGCAGACGCACATTTTCAATCCAATATTCAAAACATTGTTTTCAAATGTCCCCTCAAACGGGCCCTTAGAGAGTTTAGGATCTTTTTGGCCAAAATTAAAAAAAAAACATGGACTAAATCATTATCTTTTAAAAAGTTTAGCTACCATTTTTATCAATTACTCTATTTAATATTTACAACTTATACTTCCAACGAGTTTCACATGTATTTTTATCAAAAATTAACTTAAGTGGGAAAATTGACAAACTTTTTCAAAATTTAGGGGAAATAATGTTATAAATTGAAGTACAAGGATATTTTGTAACAAAGTCTAAAGTTATGAAGAAAAAAGTGTAATTTTTGACTATTTAGATGAAAAGAGTGCTCTTAATAAAATGCATTCTCGATGTCAAATTTAAAAAAAAAAATTAAATTTTATTGCAAATCTCTCACAAAATATAACCAATTTTGAATTTATTATATTTGGTTATTATTAATTATGTTTGGACTTTTTTAAATAATAATACTAATATTTTTATTTTTAATTTATTTAAATATTAAAAATTCATTTTTACAAGTTTTGAATCACAAAAATAATGACGAAACGTATAAATCTCATTCTACATTGAAATAAAAAATAACACAATATTATTTTGGTTATATATCATTAATAAACATAGCACAAAGTTCAAAAAAATAAAAAATTAAACAGGCAAAGGGAAGAGAAGGGGAAGACAAAAAAATAAAATAAAAAAATCCGATAACCGCCTTATCGGAATCGGAAAGAAAAAAAGAAAAGAAGTTCCCTGGGTTGTACACTTGTAGTGCTGTCTTGCCACGTGGTAAACCGTTATAAGACACGTACTGGTGGGACCGATCACTCTATCCACTTGTCTTCTCGTAGTTTCCTAAGCCTCCGTATTTAGTATTGATATCATTAAATTTATTACTTTGACAATTTATTCTTTTAATTTGTTAATTTATTAAAATATATTCATTTTAATTAACTTTACAATATATTCATTTAAAATTAAAAAATTTATATTAGGATTTGTTTTATATTTAAAAAGTTTTAATTAAAAATAAATTTTTCTAATTTTTACATAAGATTTTATAAGTTTTTTATAATCAATTTAACATAAAGATCATATTATTATAATTTAACAAATTCATAAATAAATCATCAAAATTAAAAATTTAAAAAGTAAATTATTAAAAAATAACCCCCTTCCCCTCTCCAACCCAAAACTTTCTCACCCCCCTCTCTCTATTGACGTGTGTGTATATATATTTATATATATATATATATATCTGGTAGTGAAATATCAAATATCATATAAAGAAAATATTGAATCTGGACCGCGAAAGTGTTTCATTTCATTTCCATCTTCTTTTGCCGCTCTCTCTTTCTCTCTCTCATCACTCTCTCCCTCGTCACTCTCTCCATTCTTCCCCAGAACTCACAAACCCTAAAATCCCCAATCTCCTTCTCTCTCTTTCAATCTCAATCTCAAATCTCAAATCTCAGATCTGCATAATTTCAATTCTTGTTTCTTCTTCGCTTCTCCGGATAGAAGTTCTCCACCCGCCTTCTCCTCCATACTTCTCTGGATTATTTTTCATATCAGGTACGTTTCAGTTTCAGTTTCAATTTCAATTTCAATTTCAATATCAATTTCATTCTCTTTCTCTCTCTCACTCTACCTCTTCTTTCTATATCCTTCCAATTTAAAAACTTTCCCCTTTATCAAGTATATATACATATTTATATCTTTTTTTCCTTGTTAATTTTAGCGTTTATGCATCGAATTAATGCGAAGGGTTGAAATTACAGCCGAATTTCGGGGCTCTGACTCTGTGTCTATCTTGCTCAGTCATTTTCAAGAAAAATTCAGTTTCTTATTGGTTGTTTCTTACGGTTTACGTATTAAATGTTTTCTCAAGGTGTTACGAAATTTCGGGTTGAATATACAGACAAGTCCAATTTAGCCCGAAGAAGATTTGGGGGTTTAGCCCTTTTTGATTTTGGTTTTCGTATTGGATGCTGCTGTCTCAAAGTGTTCGGTTTTTCGAAATATACCTCTATTCGTATTCCGGTAAAGAGGCGGTCATTGGATGGGAGAAGCAGAAGTTGGAGAAGAGGCACGTTGCTTGGCTGGAGTAGAAGATGGGGACACTGAAAATAATAACATTTCGAAAGCTGAACTGAAGCGTGACCATCACTGTCTTAAAAACGAAGAAGCTGAATCTAATCAGTCTCCGAGCAAGAAACAGGCTAAAGAAGTTTCGAATGACGATATACGATCAGAAGTTTCGAACCCCGTAATCTCACCGAAGGAGAATCGCTCCACTTTTCAGGACATCACTAGCGAACCATCTGAGTTGGCCAATGGTGGCAGCCAAGCAGAGTGCGGCGAGGTTACTTCGGCGGCATGTTCGGGGAATTCGAGTTCAGAGGAGACCTTGAGCAATGAGGAGCGGAGTGTTATCGGAGCTTCTCAAATTGATAATGATAAATCCGATGATGTCTTGACGTCTCGCGTTGTGTTGGAGATTCCCGAGCATGCTGCTTCGTCTGGGGTTCGAAAAATTACCTTTAAGTTCAGCAAAAGAAAGGAGGATTACAACACTCACTTGGTGCCTGAGGGGTTTGATAGTCTCTCCTCATATGGTCGCTCTCGTGATGTCCCTGGACCATTCTCCTCATCAATGGTCGATGTAAATGTTGAGTTTCCGGAATATTCCTACTGGAAAGGTGGTTATACTGAAACCAGGATATCCCATGTACGTGCTCCCAATTTGGAGTTAAAAGTGTCCGAGAAGGTAGTTCCTACAAATGTTAAAAAGCTATTTTCAACCAGAATTCTCGATGGAGCTCGTGTGAAGTATGTTTTTAGCTCATCAGAGGTATGTCTGGATTCTATATGTTTCACTGATGAGTACTAATTCTTATATTTGTGAAAGATTCTCAGAGGACTTTTACTGGTCAACAGAAACAGCTGAATGGCATTATAAGTGGTGGTGGGTATTTGTGTGGCTGTTCAGCGTGCAATTTCACAAGAGTAAGTTGCCTGCAGCTTTGATTGGTTTTAGTAGTTGGATTTCGAGTGTTCTACTAGGGAGTGTTGAATTGTGTAAATGATATTAACAGGTACTTACTGCGTATGAGTTTGAGCATCATGCTGGCTTCAAGACTCGGCATCCGAACAATCACATATACTTGGAGAATGGTAGGGCGATTTATAGCATCATACAGGAACTGAAGACTGCGCCACTTAGCATACTTGATGAAGTGATTAGGGGCTTGGCCGGTTCTTCTCTCAATGAGGAGTACTTCCAGATCTGGAAAGGTAACACTCATCATTTCGTTCTGTTAACACATTATGAATAAATTCATAATCAATATATTGAAAATGGATAAATCAAGGTAATACCCCAACAACTATGAAGTTTTCAACTTTTCTTCACATCATAATATATTATTTTTTGATATTTTCGTGCAGCTTCTATTCAACAAAATGATAGAATTGCTGAAGCGGGTAACAGGTGTTTTGCAAATCTTCCCAGATTGCCTCATTCGCTTGTAGGGTAAAGAGATACCGTCACTTGATGACTTTTTCTGTCAATTTTATATTTGTCGTGCTATTCTCTCTATTCTGCTCCCAAAACCAAATCTTTTTACAAATAGTTAAGAATAAGACGAGCACAGTTTTTGCTTTTACTGATAACACAGGTCCTTTTGAATTCTATACTTCTAGTCTGTAAATAATCTATGCTTCTCTCTGTTTTATCTGTTTTTATTAAGTTTTCTTTGTTTGAAATTTTTTTTCTTTCTTTTTTAATCTCTTACATACTTGTATGGTAAATGAAGCACAAAGCAGCAGCATGAATCTGATATGGAAGTACACTTCTGTTGTGGGCTAACTGCATTGTTCTGAACAAATTTTCAGCTGCTCAATTCCAGCTCTAGAAGAAAGTGTTAGCTCTGCTCCGTATTCCTTTGCACAGAGTAACTTCAAATGGGAAACTTATATGGAGACTACAGAAGAGCATAAACGCATGATGAATAAGTTTGTTCTCTCTTCTTCTCTCATGCTTGTCGCTCACATATTCTCAATTTCTTATTTCCAAATGCTTAAGATATTTTGTCATATACTGAAATTGTAGCCCTTGTGCAGATCAAGCTCGTACAGTTCTAATCCAAGACTGCAACATAAGAAAACTGCAGAAGGTGGCACTAAGAGAAGGTAACCCTACCCACTAGTCCTTGGCCTTGTCTGTTGTGTTTCTTCCCAGTTCTTTCTTCCATTTTTTAATCAACTGCTGATTACCGTATGGAAGTTGTTTTAGATTTAGTGAATAATTTTATTTTGCAGGGACAATGATCTTCACCGGTTATTATTCATGCCAAATGGACTTCCAGATGGTGCTGAGTTGGCGTACTTTGTCAAAGGACAGGTATTTTTAAAATGTCTTAGATTTAATAGGTTCAGTTTATTCTGGGTTTACATGTTGGTGGCTGTATGGTATCAACTTTAACTGATCTGACATTGTAATGTGCCAGAGGATACTTGGTGGTCGCAAGCAGGGAAATGGTATAGTCTGTAATTGCTGTAACAGAGAGGTTAAATCCCCGAGCCTGACAGATTTTGTCTTATTATGGTCTGCGTTTGATTCATCTGTTTTCTTATCTGACTTCATAGCCACCATGTTTATGTGTGACCAGGTTAGTCCTTCTCAGTTTGAAGCTCATGCTGGAATGGCTGCCAGGCGTCAACCGTGAGTAGCCTTTGTAGTACTTGTAGCATTATTCAAGCAGTTCAATGCATCGTGTTAACTGTTAAGTTATTTGGTCCTTTTACAGCTACCGTCACATCTATACGACCAGTGGATTGACGCTGCATGATATAGCAATTTCATTGGCTAATGGGCAAAACATTACCACCGGTGACAGTGACGACATGTGCGCAGTTTGTGGAGATGGAGGTGATCTGATTTTATGTCATGGATGCCCTCAAGCTTTTCATGCAGGTGGATTTTTGCTTTTGGTGTATTTTATACTTTATCCTTGGTGTTTGGTTTTTATGTTTAATGTTGGTATTTGCATGAAACACCATTTTGTGGCCATTGTCCTGGCAGTATATGTAACTTGGAAACATTAGATTTTGCGGCCATTGTCCTGGCTTATTTAGATTTTTTGTTATTGTGGCACTTGTGGGTAAGTCTTAGTTCAAGTCTTCATGTTGTCCCAGTGCACAGTAGCATTTTGTGTGGATATATTTGGGTTGGCATGAATGCATATAAATAGTTTCTGGTAATCTTTAGTTAGTCTAGAGGTTACTGTTAATGGGTATCTGTATCTTCCTTAGCCTGTTTTGTTGGTGTTGCAGCTTGTTTGGACTTGCCGTGGGTTCCCCAACATGATTGGCATTGTCCAAACTGTAAAGATAAATCTGATTCTGGGAGAAAGGCTGCTGCCGGGGAATCATCCAGTATTTCAAGACCAATTGTCATTAGGTTGACACGAGTCGTTAAGGCACCTGAAATTGAAATTGGTGGTTGTGTTGTTTGCAGGTTGGTTGCTTTTATATATATTTTTTTACTTGCCTTTTGATTTTCCTTTTCGAGAATTTTAAATGGTGTAAACTGTAATGCAATATTATTGTTGGTGGAAAATGGACCAGTTATTAATATTCTTGAAAAAGAAAGAGAATGAGGAGGCATGCCACAGTTTTTATACATTTTTAGATTCATGCCACAACTTATTTGTGGTTTAGAATTCTGCCATATGGACCAAGTCTATTTGTGTGGTACAGATCTTGAGTTCTAAAGTCTGTGGTATATAAATACAAAGGTGAGGTCTTTTGTGGCTTTTCTGAAAATCACTCGAAAGAAAAGAGGCTATTTATTCGAGTTATGAATCATGATATCATGCTAAACTTATTTTGATAAATAGTTAGGTTTCCATTTCAATAAAGATCTGAATTTAATTATAGCATTGGAGATAATTATGGTTGTTAAGTTACTACTTCTTTCAATTACTTGTTGGTTTTGTATTTGTATTTCCATTTCTAACACTTTTATTTTGTTTATTAGGGGGCATGATTTCAGTTCAGCTAAATTTGATGAGCGAACAGTTATGCTGTGTGACCAAGTAGGGATCTCATCATGTTTCTTCACTATAATGGATGCAACTTGTCATTTTTGTTTGTTAGCAAGGCGTTTAACCTTGAGCCTATTTATATGTTTATATGTTTTTTTTTTTTTTTTTTTTTTTTTTTTTTTTTTCCAGTGTGAAAAGGAATTTCATGTTGGTTGCTTGCGCAAGAGTCGATTGTGTGACTTAAAAGTGAGTCTGAAAACCTCGTAATGATTCAAATTGTACTTTATGCAACAAGTGGGTTAATCAACCTTTTTGTATCTCACTGCAGGAACTTCCCAAAGACAAGTGGTTTTGCTGTGATGACTGCAGTAGGATTCATATGGCTCTGCAGAATTCAGTTTCAATTGGAGCAGAGATTGTACCAACTTCTTCATCATGTATGATACTTAGGAAGCATGCAGATAAAGGATTACTTGTTGATGGAGCGGCAGATGATATTCAGTGGCGAATTCTGAGTGGAAAAAGTCGTTATCCGGAGCATCTACGGTTTCTTTCAAGGTCTGCTGCAATTTTCCGAGTAAGTATTGCAATATTTCTCCTCGTGTGGTGAATGGGTCTTATAGTGTGATGTTGTTATCTGCTCTACACGTTTCTTCTCTCTCAAAAATGGTGCAAATCAAGCATTAAGTTAAATGAAAGATGGGCCCCATTGAATTTTTGGGAACAAGATTCTGTGTCTGGACAGTGAAATTTAATTTTCGTGGAGAGAATCTATTGCTTCTTATATATAATAGATAGATATATGTTGGTGTGTTAGCCTTGACCATGGTCTTCAATCTTCATCGCTGGCATTTGTTACCATCAACTGTTTCCTAATTATATATCCTGTCCGCTTAGCAGGAGTGTTTTGATCCTATTGTTGCACCATCCGGTCGTGATTTGATTCCTGTTATGGTTTATGGGTAAGTGAAATTATACTTTATGATAGTTTTTATCATCAATGATAGGTAGTTTGATAAACCTATATTTGTCTATATATATATGACAAAGTTAGGCTTTTAGATTGTTCATGTGCACGGAAATAAAGGTCGAGTAACTAATTTAGTTTATCATCCTTAAACAACGTAAAGAGATTTGAACTATGCATAAAATCAGTTCATGTTATTTTTCACACCTGCCTTCATTCTCTCTTGGAATTTTGCAGGAGAAATATATCTGGTCAAGAGTTTGGAGGAATGTACTGTGTAGTTTTAATCGCAAGGTATGACTCTTTTTGGGTAATATGCCATGTTATGGTTCCTTATTTGTTTATATTGTTCGTTCGACGATAACTCTACCTGAGTTTGTACTTCGCCATAGACATAATTTTTTAATGCATTCGCAGGTCTGTCGTTGTATCAGCTGGTCTTCTTAGGATTTTTGGTAGGGAGGTTGCCGAGCTTCCTCTTGTGGCTACAAGTAGAGAACATCAAGGCAAAGTATGAAACTGGATCTAAACTTTGTTTTGTATCTTCTCTTCTCTTTCATTTATGCTAATTGTATCTTATACGGGGAAGAAAATAGAACTATGTTGTTTCTTTGTTCTATATTTTACATTTTTTCCCTTTCTTCTAGCACAAAAATATTAAACTTGCGTATATTTGTAGGGGTATTTCCAAGCATTATTTTCATGTATAGAGAGGTTGCTGTCATCCCTGAATGTGGAAAACATTGTGCTCCCTGCTGCTGAGGAAGCAGAGTCAATCTGGACTAAGAAGTTTGGGTTCACAAAGATGAGCGAGGAGAGGGTAAGTTTTGATTCGTGCTGTTGTTGAATCTGTTAACAAATTTCAGTTTTTAATTATGACGACCAGCATTGCTTGGTTGTCAATCATCCGGTTGACCGCCCACCATTTTTTTTTTTTTTTAATGAAGAAAATGCTTGGTTAGCATCACATAGTGTTACAATCATCTCAAATGCGACGGTAGTCACAGTACCATATGACAAATGGAATTTTAGTTTTCTTTAGTTTTTGTGCTACGACAGTTCTCTTTCACTGGCACCATATGGGGATTTGATGCATCACCTATGATAAGTAGTAGTGCATCATATGTTGTTATAGGTAGTCATTTTTTGGGGGTGGGGGATTCAAAGTATACTCTTTGTGGTGGAGTCAAGTATGGATTTACCGATAGACAATGCTTGCAACCAAATAGTCCTTTTTTATTTTTTATTTTTTATTTTTTATGTTTTATGTTAGTAGCAAGTAAGAACAAGCACTAAGAGTTGGTTGGATTTGGTGTTATATATGAAATGTCAGGTGTCAAAGTATATGAGAGAGGTGCAGTTGACAATTTTCAAGGGAACGTCCATGCTGGAAAAGGCAGTGCCCCACGTAGTAAAATAGCTTCTTGTTTTTGGCTCTTCTGCCCAAATCGAATTTTTTTTTAATAATTATTTTCTTGTTTGTTATACACATTTCCTGTAATAATACTAAAAGTTTTTTTTTTTCTACTTTTTTTTTTTCCCTTTCGGTGGAGGGGTAGAATCTAAGCGGGGATAAAGTAGGGGAAGAGAAGCGTCTGTAAAAGTGAGGAGATGAGATGATATTCAGAAAAGCAGTGCATGCTGACTTTTTACAATGCATGCATGGGCTCAGAATATTTTTGTTTGTGTTTTTTTTTTTTTTTTTTTTTTGGTTTTGGTTTTGTTCTCACTGTTGTTTTCTTGACGAAGTTAATAAATGTACGATAAGGACATTGTTCTTTCATCTATAAGAAGAATGCAATGTTTGAGTGCCCACAATTTTAGAAATGGGAAGAAATCAAAAAGGGAAAATCTAATGTATCTCTTTTAATGACGTTGGACTACTCTATAAATAGCTGGTTTCTATGTTCTTTTTTTGGTTGGGACTTGTGATTGTGACAAAGTGGTGGTAAACATGATTTAGCAACAAAAAAAAAAAAAAAAAAAAAAGGTGGTGGTAAACATGATTGGACAATTCAGAATATAAGCATGTGTGGGGGAAACTGATTCAGTGAGTGAAATCAGTAAGTGGGAAATATTTGAGGATGGATTGGAGTGCTTTTAATCCAAAGTCGTCAACACGATAAGAAAAACATGACTTGTAATAACTTTCTACCCTCTATACCAAAACAAGTATGATATTGTGCCTGGTATATTTGTATTTGAACCTGATATATCGTACTTGTTATGTTATACCGAATACAAGCAGTGTAGCTCAGAGTTCTCAACCCATTATGATACCTGGTATACTGCACCGAGTACAAACCCGTTATGAATGTAGGAGGAGAGGCTAGCGAGAAAATTGGCGCGAAGAGCAGGGGCGTTTTCGGTAAAGGAGAAGGCGTGGTGGAGGTGGCGGCGGAGCTTGTGGTGGTCGGAGGGGAAGAGGAAGAAGAAGGCGTGGTCGGAGCTTGTGGCACAGTCTCTGGATCTTCGACGGCGTCGTTTAGGGTGGCGGCGGCGGCGGCGGAGGTAGAGGTGGTGGATTTGGGGAGACTCTTTTTGGGGGAGGGAACGAGGAGGAAGAAGAAGAAGCGTAGGAAGGAAGCAAGGGAAGGGTCGATGCCCAGATTTCTCCTTTTATTCAAAACTTTGATTTTAAATAATTTTATTAATTAAAAAAAATTTATACACACAATCAGCATTTTTTGGAATAAAAAAAATAAAAAAGAAATAGGAAAGTCATTTCCCTAATTTCATTTTGTTGTTAAGTCATTTTGACAAATTCTTCAGAAAACTCCCTAACCTCAAATTTGAATAAAGGAAAATTTGATTTCTTCAAATGTGGGTACTTGAAGAATTTAGTAGAAATTTAAAAATCCTTGTTGAAATTTTGACTTGCATGCATTTTAAAAATTATTGAGAAGTATATTTGAATTTTCGTATATATGCTAAATTTGATTAAAATGTGATTTTAATTTTGGGTTTGCATGTTTTTGGGTAAAAACAATATTTTTGAAAAAAAAAATGTGGAAAATAATAATACAATAATGCAGTAACGGAAGCACACTAATTAGACTTGATTTGTAGCTTGGATAGCATCTATATTGTGACAAGTAATGAAATTATCTGTGAATGTTTGATTTTTACGATTTCGAGACCGAAGTGAGGAGTCTTGGTTTGCATGAATTTATCAGTAGATAAATTGCAAAGAGGTAGGATTTGTGATATCCCTTTCTTGATAACCCTATTTAAATGTGATTGATGATTTATTTGAGAAAATTATTAATTTTAAAGAAAACGTTTGTGAAAGTATACTATACGGTATTTTTGTGAAAATTTTATGGTATGTGTATATTTAATTTTATTTTGGAAAAGTGCTTTAGACTTGAGCTGGTGAGGTTCAAGCACAATTTAAGTGGTTACAAACCCTATCCGGCTAGAGACGCCGTAGGTGATTTTATTGCTATGGATCCGTAGTGAATGAATTAAATCTGAAGAGATACGGCTCATTCCTGAGGAACTCCTGTTTGATGGAGAGCGGGAGATCCTTGAGCGGACAGTAATCCATAATTGGATTAAAATGTGGCTTAAGTGGTTATCCTGGTATAACTCTATCAATCTAATGCCTGATCCTCCGTTGTCCAGCTTCTTTGAAGCTCCGATATGTTCCACTTCGTGGAGAAAATCTCTTGAAGATTTAGATTTCTTCAAGTATGGTCTTCTCTGGAAGTGTTACGATAAAGGTGAATATGGAGCGGAGTGTATATATGATTTTATTTGGTAAAAATTATTGATTTTAAAGAAAATGTTTGTAAAATTATACTATATAGTATTTTTGAGAAAAATGTATAATATATGTATGTATAATTTTATTTTGGAAAAATGCTTTAGACTTGAGCCAGTGAGGTTCAAGCACAATTTAAGTGGTTACAAACCCTATCCGGCTAAGACCTGGTAAGTGATTTTATTGCTATAGATCTGTGGTAGGGATCTGGATATGGAGCAGAGTGCGTATTCTTTGAGGCAGATCCCTAAACTCATGCGAGGCTGATTCGGCTTGTAGCAGTGTGCTTATTTTATTTGGTACCACTTTTCTTAAATTTAATTTATGTTCATTTTATTTATTATTTGTTGGTTATTTAATTAATTAATGCTTAGGTGTTTGGTGAATGAGTTTGAGTTGAAATTTATAAGTTTAAATAGTGATTTTGGTTGATTTTTTCAGAAAAGACAAAAAACTTTTGGGAAAAAGATAAAAATTGAGTTGATGGTGATGAGTTTAAACTCATCACCCAAACACCCCCTTGACTTATTTTAGGAATGGAGAAGAACCTTGTGTTTTATAAATTGTATCCTACTGAGCCTTTCGCCACATAGTTTAAATGTTTCAACCCTTCCCAGACTTTGCGAGGAGCGACACTTTTTAGCTTTAGAGTTCAAGCCTACTGTCTGTAGCGTTGTATTATCCTATGTACTTTTCCTTTATTTATTTATTTATTTATTTTTTGGTCTGTAATAATTCAAACTTTTTAGACTGTGGTCATATGTCTGGACTGTATCGCATTTATTTTCTTCTCTTTTATATTCTGTTTTTGTATGTTATGGGACAATTGATCCCTTTTCATACCAGAGGCATGCATTAGACAACTCGGCTTAATTCTTATAAGTCCTAAAATGAATTAGATCTAGAATAATTTCCTAACGGGGTAAATCGTCTTTTACACAAAATGGTTCATTTTGACATTTTTAACAAAGCGGCAGGTTGATTTAGGAAATTTGAATAAACTGGTATATTTTTGTTAATATATAAAAGTTTCGGAATTAGCATTGGTTACAGCGTTTCTTTTAATTAATTCCTCTACGTCACACACCCGATTTTGGGGGTCATGACAGTATGCTCTAAGTTCTCAACCCAGTACGGTACTTGGTATACTACACCGAGTACAAGCATAGCCATACCATACCTGGTATGCTGTACCGAGTACAAGTAGAGCCATACCATACCTGGTATGCTGTACAAGTAGAGCCATACTAGGTGATTAACTCCCAAAGATACACTCGCAAGTAGTCGGATGTAACACATATCGGACGATCGTATCCACAAGAAGGCAACGACAAAACAAATAATATTAGTGGAATAATCGTTAAAAAGTAAGGAAATAAAATAATAAAAAGTAAAGATATTTTTGTGATTTTTAGTAGTAAAGAAAATAAACAAAATATGAAAAAGAGATTTAACTAGAGAAAAATTCAATAATAAATGAGGTAAGACGTCATGAATCCTTCATACGCTTAGTTCTCCAATTTGAATCCAATATTTGATTTATAACTCAACTGTACGTTTCACATTCCAAACGAATAATCGAAAAAAATAGAATTAAAGATCAATAGAAATAAACAAATGCATTTTTGTGGATTAAATCTCAACGTTGAACCAAATGGATTTATCGTTACAAGTTATCTAAAATCGACAAAGTACTATTTTTAACAAATTAAAGTAAAAGATAACTCATAAAACAAATCTTCTCAAAATAGATATGTGACAATATTATATAAACAAAATATAACTGAATTTATATAAAAGATTGGCACATATTGTTTTGAATAGAAAAATAAGATGAAAAAATTCAATCGATTAGAACAAAGTGTCTAGCTCACTCGACATATAAGTTCAATACTAGTCTTACCAAAGTGTCTAGCTTAATTTGTAATTCATCTCACAAATTGAAAATTGCAAAAAGAATACAAGAAAAACACCAAAAAGCTCAACCAAATGCTGGGGAAAAAACGTCCAAAATCTAGGCCTTGGCTGGAGCTGGAGACACGGACCGAACTTGTCGAGGGCCAGTTGGAGAAGAGAACTCAGACCAGCCCAAGACTCGCGTGGCCCAAAACTCACGCGCTGGAGGAAGGCTGCGCACGCGGGAGGGGACTGCTGCAGGGACATGTGGCGTGTTTGGGAGTCTGCGCCGGCTGGCGGCTGACAATCCAAAAATGCCACGTGGCGAGTGACTCCAGACCTGGGAAAAGAGAAGAAGAAAGAGAAAAAGGAAAAAAGGAAAAGGAAAAAGAAAAAGAAAAAGGAAAAAGAAAATAAAGAGAAATAAAAATTACAATAAAATAAATTAAACAAAAATTTTCCAAAATAAAATTGTTTGAATTAAAATGATGGAAACATCTAGTTAAAATTTAAATTATCAAATAAATCATATAAACAAAAGTTTATTTTTGTGCATTTATGACCAGAATCATGGTATCTTGATTTAACTATACCGGGTTCTAACCTGGTATGTTATATTGAGTACAAACAAAGTCATAGTAGATATAACTTGGTATCCTGATTTAATCATACAATATTATCACCTCTATACCATATTCAAGTGTCGTATACCATATTCAAGTGTCCTGTACCAGGTTCCAACCTGGTATATTGTCCCAGGTTGATAACCTCAGTAGCCTTTCGTAACAATTCAATGACCCCTTCTTCACCTATAAATAGCTTATCACCACAGACCACAAGTTCAACAACTAACAAGTCCAATAGATTGAAATTAACATAGTCTTGATACTTTCCATATTTTCTCCGACATCAAATACAACCCATAAACCTTATGATATAGTCTTGAGAAGATCTAATCACTCTCACTATTTCCGACAGTCATATTTGTTACTCAATCAGGATTGGATTTTCCCTCAAATCCATATTTAAGTACTATCCCATTTTGTTCTGTAATTTGCTTCACGTTATATTTATTAAAACTTTGAATTTCTATTATTAAATATCAGAGTTGTTATTCTTTAATTTTTATTTTATTCATTTATCTTTATACCCTTCATTGATTAAATGTTTCCAACGAATCCCGAACAAAGCAGAAGAAATATTATTATTATTATTATCATCATCATCATCAATGCAAAGCTTAACCATTCATTCACAAGAATAGCACTTTTCAATAAAAGAAACATTTCGAGACAAAATTAACTTGCTGGATTCATAAACATATTTGATCCCAGGTTTATCCAAAAGATCCCCACTCACCAAGTTTCTATTCATATGAGGAACATGAAGTACATTGGCTAGAACAATTTTCTTTCCACGAAGTGAAAACAAGTTCCACATTCCTTTGCAAAACATTTTGGAGCCTACTTCATTTTCCATCTGAATCTCTTGTCCATCATTAACATCCTAATAGGTTTTAAACAACGATCTATCATAAGAGACAAGAACTGTGACACAAATATTATATTATGAGTCGAGAACTTAGCCTTGGACGACAGAGTTTTTGCCGTCACTTATGCTTGCATTGTCAATGGTGATATATACCATTCTTTTATCTGTCGTAATATACGGTAGTCTAATTAGGGTACGTTTTTGTATTCAAAGCAATTATGTTGCTTTATTTTGGCCTATTTTTTATTTTTATTTTTTTTCGTAAAGTGCCCTATTACTTACTGTTGGATCAGTGAATTTGAAAGAGTTAAAATTTTTGAGAAATTTTATGCAAACAACCTCGTTTTATTATTCTTATTATTATTATAATTATTATTTATTTATTTTACATAGGGATTGGATTTTTGCGCCCCCTAAAACTGATATGAATTTGCTCTCTAGACTATTTTTTATTTTGACCAGAGAGATAAAAAAGTTAATTTACCTGGCCCATCGGAAAACACCTGTGAAAGAAATTCCGAGAAAAATGGAACGTGGATTATCAAGGTTCCAGAGAAATCGAACAAGAAGATAATCTTGAAGAGCAATCTCAATTTTCATTCATCATCAATCCTCCCTCCAACAGTACTTTCGAGACTCTATATCCTCGACTCTAATGACTTAATAACAAAATGACAACGGCTCACAGGTCAAGTCCACAAACGACACAAACCAGCAAACAACTAAATACCAATAATAAAAAAAAAAAAAAAAACAAATGATAGATTTCAAGTAAAACAACTAATAATAAAGAGCATTAACAAAACGACCACTACTACAGAATGTGGATACCACGACGGAGATTCCACAACCGTTATTCAAAAACCGTCGTGGAAACTGAGCCAAAAACACGGAACAACAGTAGGTCTCCGAAAACCGTCGTGGAAGTCTATCCTTCCACTACGGGTTTTTAAAACCGTCGTGGAAGTATATATTTCCACGACGGTTTCCAGGAAACCGTCGTGGAATTATTGACTTCCACGACGGTTCTATGAAAACCGTCGTGGATGTCAGACGATTACACGACGGTTAAATAAAACCGTCGTGTAAGTCTAGAATATTACACGACGGTTAAATAAAACCGTCGTGGAATTATTGACTTCCACGACGGTTCTATGAAAACCGTCGTGGATGTCAGACGATTACACGACGGTTAAATAAAACCGTCGTGTAAGTCTAGAATATTACACGACGGTTAAATAAAACCGTCGTGGAAGTCAAGTATTCCCCCTTTTTGTTCAGACATAGCGCGCAGCTCGAGAAGCTCTGTTTTTCCCACATCAATACACCAGCTCTAAGTGAACAAATCTCATACCAGATCGTTCCGACAACAGTTCCATACGCCGCTGTTAGACCCCACCTACCACCAGTACTGGTCGATCATCATTCTTGTAAGTCATGATGACCCAAATTAACTTATCTTTTTGATGTTTTCATCTGTGTTAATTTTTTATTTACGAACCCAGAATATTAATTTTAATTTGTATTTTTTTGGATTCCTTTTATACGTTAAATACTGAAAAGTGTTCAATTTAGTGATCACAATCAATGTATTTTTAGATTTGTTTTTTTCCTGGTTTGGATTTTTTAGTTAAATCCTAAATAAATGTATTTTTAAAATTACGATGTAATTTTTTTTTGGATTTTGGTATTTATTTAAATAACCCGGGCCGGTTTTTTAATTGTATTTATAGTAGTAGTTATGTTATGTTTTTTGGATTTTTTAGTAAATAAATTGTTGATTTAATTAATGCATGTGCTGGGACTATTTATATATAACGTAACTAATTAAATGCAAATGATATTCATGCGTGCAATTTAAAATATGCACACCTATTGACTTCGAGGGCTTTGATTTATTGGTTTAGGATTTGCGCGCAAATCATGGATAGGAAATGGATGTGGTTTGATAGATTGACTAAAGCATATGAAGATGGTGTTGAAGAATTTTTGTCATTTGCCAAATCTCATACACAAGACGATAAGATTCGGTGTCCGTGTCAAATTTGTGGTAATCATAGATCCCATTCCATTGATGATGTTAGAGGGCATTTGCGCGCTAATGGGATAATTTGTTCTTACCAAACATGGTATTTACATGGCGAAGATTTTGTCCATATTAAGAGAACATCGACTAGTACTAAAGGTAAAGAGCCTATTGTTGAGGAAAACATTGTTGACGAAAACGTTGGTGATAATATGTACAATATGATTAATGATTTGGAAGAAAACTTTGTGCACCGTCCGGAGTTATTTAAGGAAATGATTAATGATGCCGAAACGCCCTTGTATGCCGGGTGTACAAAATATACAAAATTAGGGGCATTGGTTAAATTATGGAATATGAAAGCGTCGGGAGGATGGACGAATTCTAGTTTCACGACTCTTTTAGCTTTTCTAAAAGATGTTTTACCGGAGGATAACAAAGTGCCACCTAGTATGTACGAGGTGAAGAAGACGTTGAGCACGTTGGGAATGGAATACGAGAAGATACATGCTTGTCCAAATGATTGCGTGCTTTACCGGAGAGAATATGAAGAGTTAGATGAATGTCCGGTTTGTAATGAGTCAAGATGGAAGAAGGACAAGGTGCCATCGAATGGTAGTAAAGGAGTGCCGGTGAAGGTGTTATGGTACATTCCACCAGCTCCACGTTTCCGCCGTTTGTTCCGTAATGCACAGCATGCTAAGAGTTTGACATGGCATCATGATAAACGTGTTGACGATGGCAAGCTTAGGCATCTGGCCGACGCACCGCAATGGAAGACCTTTGATGACAATCATCCAGATTTTAGTGCAGAACCAAGGAATTTACGTCTCGGTTTGTCGACGGATGGAATGAACCCGCATAGTAACATGAGTAGTCGGTATAGTACCTGGCCAGTCATACTTGTCAACTACAATCTCCCTCCAGACGTTTGCATGAAGCGGAAGTTCTTGATGTTGACATTATTGATCTCAGGCCCTCAACAACCGGGGAATGACATTGATGTTTACTTGGCACTATTAATTGATGACCTAAAAGGTTGTGGGATGATGGTTTACAAGTCAGAGATTCTTACCGTCAAGATACGTTCAATCTTCGCGCAATGTTGATTTGGTCAATTAACGACTTCCTGCACTTGGCAACCTAGCTGGTTATCCTGTGACGAGTTCTATAGGATGCCCCGTTTGTATGAAGGAAACATCTTCCATCCGGTTGGAAAACGGTAGGAAAACCGTTTACCTTGGTCACAGGAGGTTCTTGCCGAAAAATCATCGATATCGCAAACAGAAGAAGGCTTTTGATGGCAATACTGAAGAAAGAACCGCTCCTCGGATTTTGACTGGCGAGGATGTATTTGAGATGGTTAAAGATGTGAAGGTTGTTTTGGGAAAGAGGAAACGTAAGGATCCAGTCCTCGATGGACCTTGGAAGAAGAAGTCAATCTTCTTTGAACTTCCATATTGGAAGTCACTTTACGTGTGTCATTGCTTAGATGTTATGCATATTGAGAAAAACATCTGTGAATCCATAGTGGGCACGTTGTTTGACATTCCGAATAAGACTAAAGATGGTGAAAAGGCACGGTTGGACCTTCAAGAGATGAAGATTAGAACGAATTTGCTCCCCGAGAAAAGATCGAACGGCACTTACTTACCGCCAGCAAAGCACACATTATCCAGACAGGAGAAAAGAAAGCTTTGTGAGTGGCTTGCATCCGTGAAAGTGCCGAGTGGGTACTCTTCCAACTTCAAAAGGTTGGTGTCGATGAAAGATTTGCGGCTCGTTGGAATGAAAACACATGATTGTCATATCTTGATGCAATAATTATTACCTCTTGCTTTGCAGGGAGTTTTAACAAAAGATGTGAGATACTCAATTACGAAGTTATGCTCATTTTTCAATTCAATATGCTCCAAGGTAATTGATCCAATGATGCTAGATTCGCTACAATCGGAATTGGTTATGACATTGTGCCTGCTTGAGAAGTATTTCCCACCAGCCTTTTTTGATATAATGATCCATCTATGTGTGCACTTAGTTCGGGAAGTTAAGTTATGTGGCCCGGTGTATTTGAGGTGGATGTATCCTTTTGAAAGGTACATGAAGGTCTTGAAGGGATATGTGAAGAACCGAAATAGGCCGGAGGGTTGTATAGTGGAAAACTACATAGCCGAGGAATCAATTGAATTTTGCTCTGAGTATATGTCCAACGCGGACCCAATAGGGTTGCCAACAAGCGGGCTATTTACGTCGAAAGGACTATCCGTGGCCGTTCATTCATCAGTAAATCAAGATGAATAAGAAAAAGCTTGTTTGTATGTTTTGCACAATGCTAAGGAAATGGAGCCTTTCTTTCAGGTTCATATGGCGGAAATAAGAGCTGCGAATCCAAGAAAAGGAAGAAGTGAGAAGTGGATTCAAGATGAGCAGAATCGGACATTTCGGGAGTTAATAAGAAAATATTTGCATACGAAGCTTGGCGTTTCACAAAACGTAATGAAGCTATCTAGAGGTCCGTCATCGATAGTCACAAGATATACATCGTACCTTGTCAATGGCAACTCCTTCTACACTCGGGATAGAGATGAGAAGCATCCCGTACAGAATAGTGGTGTCACCCTTCGGGCCGAGTCTATGCATATTTCATCCGCAAAGGACAAGAATCCGGTCTTTAGTTCCATGAATTACTTTGGGTTCATTGAGGATATTTGGGAACTTGATTATTGCGGCTTGCGAATAGCACTCTTTAAATGCAAGTGGGCTGACAATAATTATGTTAAGGTTGATAGTGACGGTGTGACAGTGGTGGACTTTAGGCGATTGGGATACAAAAATGATCCCTTCATCATGGCGTCACAAGCGGTACAAGTATTATATACAACGGATCCCGCAGATATAGAGTTGTCTTTAGTTGTGCCAATGAAGTCAAAATGATCCGGGATGGCCAAGAAGATATTGACGATGGCACCGACATTCCATCATTTACAACGGGTTTGCCACCGGTGGAGGAGATTGATGATTTTGACGATGATGTATCACATTTACTTCGATTAGACGTCGAGTGGACACGTGTTGAGAAGCCCAAAAAAAAGTAGAAAAAGAATACTTACCAAAATCTTTAATTCTTATGTACGTTGTAAACATTTAATTAGATACGGTTTTTTCATTCCGCATTGTTATATGGGAATTATTTATACATGCAAATACTTCTGGAAGAAAATAATAATCCACAATATTTTATTGCACAACATACAGGTTTTGCCACAGAAAGGGATTATATTAACAATTTTAAAATTATTTTGTGTAAATTTCTAACCTACAACGACGGTTTTTCGAAAAAATCATCGTGGTATGCAATATATCACGACGGTGAAATTTTCGAACCGTCGTGGTAGAAATATACCACAACGGTCTTTTAGCTGACCGTCGTGGTAGATAAAGGGGAAAATTAGCACTGAACCTATCACGACGGTCTTAAAAAAACCGTCGTGGTAGTCCTTAATTCCACGACGGTCAGATTAAAAACCGTCGTGGTAGTTGAGTCGGCGACTGACCCTATCACGACGGTCTTAAAAAAACCGTCGTGGTACACAATCTACCACGACGGTCAGTGAAAAAAACCGTCGTGGTTGTTTACCTATTCGCGACCGTCTCTTCTGTTGATCGTCGTGGTAGATAGTCGGTGGCTGCAAATACATAACCTATCACGACGGTTTTTAAAAAACCGTCGTTGTATGTCGAATTCCACGACGGGTGAAATTTGACCGTCGTGGTAGGTTATCTACCACGACGGTTTTTGAATAAACCGTCGTGGTATATTGTTTAGCGGCAATTTTTGAAATTTTTGGAACTGTTCAATTTTTTTGCCGCTTTTAATAAAACCTAAAAAAAAACCCCTTTCTCCCAAACCCATTTCATCCCGAGTCTTATTCCCAAACTCTCTCCAGTTCTCTCTCGTCGCTCCCTCCCTTTAAAATCTTCACAAACTCTCTGAACACTCAAACTCCGACGCCATCGTCGCACTTCTTTCAGTTTCCTCCATTCTCCGACGCAACTCCTCCACCAATAACGACGCTTGTTTTCGGACTTTCCCAGTGTCTCTCACCGACCACAACCCACTCTCTCCATATCCGGTAAGTTGTGATGCATATTGCTTGGGTAATGCACGAATGTGGGTAATTTCGGTCAACTAAGTCGAAAATAATTGATTGTGATTGTTGATTATGGGTGTCGAACTTGATTACACTCAAGGCCGAAATGGGCAAAAGCCAGAGATAACATTTTCGGTCGTTGGGTATTGTGTTTGTGATTTATATTGATTTGAAATGTTGGGTAAGGCTCGGATTTGTTAAGAATGTCATTTTCTGAGTTAAATGTTTGCATATTACGTGGTTTATTAAATGCCTCTTTGTGTGATTGGTTAGGCTCGGATTTGTGAAATTTCCGGATAAAATTAAAGTTCTTGTTTGTCGTGATTGTTTGTAAAGTACAAGTTCGATTAAATGCCCCTGTCATACACATTTGGTGTTTTGTGCCAATGTAGATTGATTTACAATGTCAAAAGATCAACAAGAAGAAGTTTCAACCCAAACTCAAGTTGGAAAACCACGAAGAACCAACTCTTCAAGATTCAATGCCGACGAGGAGGGAAAACGAAGAGCAACTCTCCTTAAAGAGTGCACGTTGTTAGGACGAGGGAGAACGAATTCAAGTTTCGTTTGACGCAAAAGGCCAACCAATTGGCAAGGAAGGTGATGAATTACAGAGTTGGATTGGAGTGCTAGCTCGGGAGCACATTCCAATTTGGATTGCTGATTTCAGAAGTGCTGATTTGGAACCGAGGAAAGAACAAGTGTGGTTGGAAGTTGTAACTTCATTCACAGTTGATGAATCACACAAAAAGCAAGTTTTGAAGTCCTGTGGGGAGTCGGCTAAATGTTTTCGATATGATCTTTACCAAGCCTTTGTTAGGGATCATATTGATGATGAAAGTGTTTGGCAACGACCGGCAAAGGTGGTTAACAATTACCCAACCATCAGCCAGGACGATTGGGAAAGGTTTATTACCTATCGACGGACGGGTGATTTCAAGAGGCTATCCGATCAAGGAATCGAGAGACGGAAAAAGAGCAAATACGGTTCTACCACAAGGCCGAGACGGTTATAGGAAACGTGATCAAGAAATCGTACGTTAATTAATTGGGAAAAAAGCTTAAAGTCTATGTAAATTTTATTTTGAAGTATGTGTTAGTTATGTTTACTAACTTTAATTACTAATTGCAGTTCGAAAAGACGGGTTCATATGCGGACCGACATGTTATTTGGCGGGACACGCGGATCAAGCCCGATGGAGAGTACAAGAATCCATCGATTAAAATTATCGGCGATCAAATAGTAAGTCCACGGATCCTATTTCAAATAAAGTCTAAGATTGTCTCCATTATGTTTACGGGATGAATAACATATTGTGTAATTGTTATAGGACGAATTAACACAACAAGACACCCAAGGAAGCTTCGAATCCGTGGGGACAGAAGACATTTTGACCAAGTCTTTGGGCAATCCGAGCATTCCGGTCGTCTTCGTGGGCAATCGAAATTTGTCAAGCAGGCGCAATACTACAATGCCATGCACATACCAAGGGAGAATCCTGAAGTCTCCTTTATGAAACGACAGCTTGCTGCCTTGGAAAGAACGGTGCAGGAACTTTGTGCGAAGCACGGTATCAACCGTGAGACGATGGCCGAGGAGGCAGCCCCAGAAACTGTTGATCAGCACAACAGTTTCAAGGCGAGTTGCACACTCAATGAGAAAGACGCGGACGCGCCGGATCCGCAGTCCATGCCTAATGAAAGTAAGGAATGCCAACTTTTCCTACTGATTTTATTAATGGTGGAGAAGTTTTGGTTGCACTAGGCAGGGCATACATGGACTGTGTTCCAACCGACACAGTCCATGGGATTCCTTTGGGCGCGGGGAATGTGCGGGTGACAATCAGTGTCCCAAATTGAAACATGCACTCCTTCCGATTCCGACGAATGAAGCCACATACATAGAAGAGGCTGTCAGGGGGTTTGTTGCTTGGCCCAAAAAATTAGTCGTGATTCAGAGCAGTTTAAGCCAAGCCAGTCGAGGTCCCAGTCAAGCTCCCGACTCGAAAGCAAAGGGAAGGAAACGAATAAAAAAGAGAGCCGGGAGGAAGAAACTACAGTCACAACCGGAGTACAACAGCAAACGGCAGAAGAAGTACCTCCTACATTTGACTTCGATGCAATTCCTATTGAACTGAGACCGCTGGCTTATTACGCACAAAGTTCCTTGAGTGACGGTAGCCAGATTTCGTGCCCACCACAACAATCCGATGAAATGCCCATATATATTGGGTATGAAGATGTATATGATTTCATAACCTTTAAAGAATCAGTGCAAGCAGTATAATGGTTTACATCAGGTAAATGCTTTTTCCTTAAACAATACTTAATTATTGTTCCAATTAGCGTCAAAGTTAGATATATATGTTGATTTTGCACGCGTAACAAGTTTGACTTAATATTTTGCAGCTACTTATCGGATTGTTGTGCAAGAGCAGGATTGGATCAACGTTTCGTGTTTATATCTCCATTCCTTGTCTCGCCAGTTCAACAGAATGTAGATCGCGTAGCCTACATTCGAGAGAGAGCCGACAATATCATCCGGATCATAACAAACATACCAAGGGGAAGGCTTGTTCTCATGCCATATAACAGCGGCCAACATTGGATATTGGCTGTTATTAATCCATGGGATGACTCCGTGCTCTATTTTAATCCTCTTGGAAACGATCCGGGTGAAGATTTTCAACAGCTAATTACGTTGTAAGTGTTATTTGATCGGCATAGTTCCATGATTAATTTGACATTCCATAATTATTGTTCCGGATGTATTGATAATTGATAATTGTTAAATTGTTAGGGCACTAAACGATTGGAAATTGCTGGTGGGACGAGGAATAACAAAGCGACGCAACTGCAAGACATTGATTCAGACTGCCCGATGCCCGATACAGCAAGGAAATGTGCAGTGCGGCTATTTTGTATTGAGGTTCATGCGAGAAATAACGTTGAACGTCGATGGACTTGCCTTATTGCAAAACAAGACTTCTTATAGTGAAGCTGATTTGAATTTGGTTAGGCAAGAGTGGACTACATATGTCACGAGCTTCATACAATATTGAGGCAAAGCATTTAGTTCAAATTTTGTATATATAGCAGTAGTTAATTAGTTCTATATATATTAATTGTTGTACATTGTATCGGCTATATCATTTATGTTATTATTTAATTCTTTGCTGCTTAATTTTTTCATGTCATGAATGAATGAACAGGAATGAACGAACTGGCATGGTTCAATTGAACGAATAGATATTTTTTTTGCATACGTTACGACCTACCACGACGGTTAACAACAGAAAACCGTCGTGGAAATCAATATACCACGACGGTTTATACAAGGACCGTCGTGTTAAGTCTATATACCACGACGGTTATTTACATAAACCGTCGTGGTAAATCGCATTACCACGACGGTTTTTATTTAGAACAGTCGTGGTATATTTGCCAAAATGTTAATTTTTAGTACTATTTTTACATATTCCACGACGGGTACTATACATAACCGTCGTGGTAACGTTAAATACCACGACGGTTTATATGTATAACCGTCGTGGTATGTCATATATCACGACTGTTACCACGACGGTTTTTAGTTAGAACCGTCGTGGTATAGTTGCCAAAATGTTAATTTTTGGAACTTTTTTTACCTATTCCACGACGGGTAAAGAACCGTCGTGGAATCTTTTTAGATTCCACGACTCTGGATTCCACGACGGTTAGATGACCGTCGTGGAAATATTACTACGACGGTTAAAAACCGTCGTGGTATCCACATTCTGTAGTAGTGGACACTAAACTAGCATGCCCACTAATATGCCCCTGCATCAGAGCCTCCAACTGAGAAAGATTCGACCCCGAATCGACAATGGTAGATGGAGACGCATCTGGCGGGAAGTATTCGAATAAGTCTTTCGCATTGAAGGTAGAGGAGACGGCAAGTTCCGGTGGCAGCTCTAGCTTATAAGCATTGTCGTTAATCTTGGCAGCAATACGAAATGGTCCGAATTTGCGATCACCTAGTTTAGGATGGACACTAGCAAGGAGGCGGTTCTTTGACAGGTGGATCATAACTAAATCACCCTCATCGAAAACTTTGCAACGGCGGTGTTTATCAACATCTAGTTTGTACCTGGCGTTGGACTGCTCTAAATGGCGGGTAACATCACGACTTTAGCAAACTTCAGCAGCTGTTTTGCTCTTGAAATGGGGCAGGTGGATGAGATCAACAGTAAAATTAGAGTGTTTGGAGTAAACAACAGAGAAGGCGCCTTGTCCGTTGATCGATTAACCATAGCAATATTAGCAAATTTAGCTTGAGCTAGGATGGTGTCCCATTGTCTTGGATGATCTCCAACCAAGCAACGAATCATATTGCGCAATGTGTGATTGACCACCTCTGTTTGCCCATTAGTTTGGGGGATGATAGGCACTACTGAAGTTGAGGGAGGTGTCAAGATGTAGCCATAACTCGTACCAAAAGTGGCTAAAAATTTTGACATCCCGGTCCGATGTAAATGGAACGTGGATCACCATGAAGACACAATGACGTCCCGAAGAATAGGCCAGCCACAAGTTTGGCATCGTTTGTCTTCCGACAAGGGATGAAGTGAGCCATTTTGAAAAAAGCGGTCAACAACTACCAAAATCGAGTCAACATGACGAGAGGTTTTGGAAGTCCAAGCACGAAGTCCATGCTAACGTCTCCCAAATATTCTCAGGAATAGGGAGTGGGGTGTATAGGCCTGTATTCTGAGCATATCCCTTGGCTCGTTGATAAATAGCGCATCGTTGTACAAAATGTGTAATATCCCTCCTCATATGGGGCCAATAGTACGAGACTCCAACAAGGCGATAGTTTGTCACGAACGGTATGGCTGTAAGGCCATCGGCGTGTAACTCTTGAACAAGAAATTCACACAAGGAGGTCTTCGGTATGCATAGTTGATTACCATGGAAAAGGAAACCATCAAGTAGAAAGAAGTCATCATGAACCATGCCAAGAGAACGAGTTGACTAGATTTCACCGAAGTCGTCATCACTATCATATTGATCTTGCAATTTGTTGAAACTAGTATTGGAAGTGTGGAGTGTACTCAACAAGCAAAGCCGGTAGCTTAAAGCATCAACAATTTTGTTGTGAACCTGGCTGTATGCTTGAAGAGAAAGGAAAACTTTTCGAGGAATAAGATCCAATGAGCATGCATCCGGCTAATGTTTTTTGTGATTGGAGAAATTTGAGGGCATGGTGGTCGCTATGAAGCACGACTTCTGCTGCAATAAGAAGTGCTCCCATTTCTTGAAGGAATGGACCATATCATAGAGCTCTTGCTCATAAGTAGACCATTTGCGTGTGGTCATTGAGCTCTTCGCTAAAAAATTCAATCGGACGACCTCCTTAAAATAGAACAGCCCCAATTCCTGTCATTGAAGCATCGATTCAACCTCGAAAGGTTGATCGAAGTTCGGCAGTGCCAAAACTAGTGTCGTGCTGAATGTTTTTTAAGAAGCTGGAAGCTCTCCTCTTGCTTTGGCCCCCAAGTAAATTGTCCTTACCTCATACAATCGGTTAAGGGGCTGCAATAGTACTAAACCCTTTAATGAAGCGCCGATAAAAGGTGGCAAGGCCATGAAAACTCCACATGTCATCGTGCATGCTTTGTGGTGATGGCCATGGTTGAATTGCTTGAACTTTGCTTGGATCGACAAACCAAGCCATCAACACTAATGATGAAATCGAGAAATGGCAGTGATGTAGCCCAAAACACACACTTGTTGATGCTAAGGAATAGTTTGTGCTCTTGGAGTATGTTGAGCACGGTTCACAAGTGGTGAATGTGAGAGTTCTGATCAGCAATATAGATTAAGATATCATCAAAATATACTACCACAAACAGACCAATAAAGGGCTTCAAGACCTTGTTCATCAAGTACATGATCGTACTAGGGGTATTACACAATCCAAACGGCATCACCAGCCATTCATAAAGTCCCTCGTGGGTTTTAAATGTCATTTTCCACTCATCACCCGGCCGAACGCGAATTTGATGATATCCACTATTGAGGTCCCATTTTGAGAAGATTTGAGCATCGGCAAACTTGTCTAACATGTCGTCCAGTCGCGGAATCAGAAACCTGTACTTCACGGTAATCTTGTTGATTGCTCTACTATCCACACACATGCGCCAAGTGTGGCTTCGATGGGTTGATAGGTCCCTCAAATTCATAAGTCTGCAAGTATTCCCGAACCATAGGCGGGTTCGCTTGTGCCCTAGCTCGTTCGACTGTACTGGCGGAATTTTGGATTCTGTGGAACACCCTTGATTAACTTCTAGTATCTGAGGAACTTCTGGAAGCCACAGATTGTCTAGGGTGGAACTTCATTTTAGCCACGAGACATTTGATTTAGATGGGCTATTGGATCTTGAAGCCTATTCATTTCTTGTTGATGCTCTAGCAATTGTTGTTGCAAATTGGCTACTACAGTTGCAAGATTAGGCTCTTACGGAATTTTGGTTTGGTCGCACCGCGGGGGCGATCCATCTTCTATTTCCTATTCATCACAAGAAAGGATATTGTTATATATTCTAATACCCATTCCATCATTTCATCTCTGTCATGTCATATTGAAGAAACATCATAACTTATCATACATTTTAGAGATTCATCATGATCTCATAATATCATATCATAAATTTATCAGAAGCTTGTCATAGGGACAACACTTAGTTAAACCATAACATGTTCATATATACATTTCATAGTTTTTTTTTTAATACACCATACAAAAAGAGTGTAGTCCAGTTATGAGAATGTGAATAGCCTGTATCATGGGTCTATCCTACGGGATATATGGTAGCATGTCGTCTCTGAACGGCTGCAATAATGGCCCATAGGACTCGTTCGGATAAGCACGCCAAGCTGCAACATTACTGACATATCGTCTCATGTACATATCACGGTATATCTCGGGGTCGCGATAATGCATATGCGGTCCCTCCCAGGCAGTGGTCCAAATCTCAGAGTAATCAGAGCTCTGAGTTTGTCCAAGTGTTCTTAGGAACCTCAGTGTTACCTATGTTGAGCCACCATGCACGGGCCTCTCCAACCAGGTGTCGGCTGGAAAGCATGACTTGTAGATTTGCCCCTATTTGGCATAATCTGAAGATGATCTCCATATCGTACAGCCACTAAAGCTACTCCCTGAATCCCATCAAAGATGTGTGGCTCCATACCCCAGAATTCCACGAAGCCTCACGGTCCTCTTTTTATCTATATCTATAATATTATAACCTCACATACTTCGTATACATGTAATAAAGTAAGAAGATTATCTTACAAAAATCGTGGTGCTGGCGGCAGAACTATGAAATAGGATGGCTGAACCTGCTCTGATACCAATTGTGGCGACCCACCTTACGTGGCCGCTACTTAATACTTAAACATACTTAAATTAAACTTAAACTTACTCTTATTTTTCATAAAAAAGAAATACCGAAATATTTTTTTTTTCCTTTTAAACTCAAATTTAAAACATAACTTAATTTCACACTTATATATATAAATATAAATATACTTAATTAAGTACTGAGTTATCAAACTATCTTAACACATTTTACAAACCATGCAATTACTGTAGTAGCAACCACAGTTCCAACACTAAGTATTAGTACCATCATATCATTATAGCATAACACAAATACATTTTACAAAATAAGTGGCGGTGTCCGACCCAAATTTCAGAGTCCGCGATGCCATTTCTCCACAGCATGAACATAAGTTGTGATCTTTCGCTCAGTAAGTACAACTTCCTAAACCTGCAAAATTATCTTAGCAAAAGAATGCATGAATCAATTATGCTTTATTATGTTAACTTAGTTTTGGGCCCCTTACTTAACTCGGGTGTACGTACCATGGCGTGTAGCCATGGAGTGGTTGAGGTAGCCAGTCCAATCCAATTCAAACCATGGACCAAACCCGCTCTTGTGGCAGGTCGGTACGACACAAGGAAACTTGCTTGATTTAATACATGAAAACTTAATCTTGATCTGATCATTCTTGAAGACTTGAATCATAATTGTTTCTTATTTGAAAACTTGATATCGTTCTTGTCATATAATTGATTGTTAGTGAGCATACATTCATGATGCCACAACAATAATAAAAATCAAAACAAAAAGCATATATGCGTCAAATAAATCAATGCATGATTTTTTTGAAAAACATGTAAAACAGTATAAATATTTTTACCCATACTGTAGGTGGGGTTGTATGTACAAGCTATCCTATGCTCTTGTTCTTGCATTCGAAAAAAGCAAGGCAATATGTTATATTCCTGTTTTTAGATAAAGCGTAAGAATTATTCTGTACTACTACTTAACAATCCATTACTTTATAATTAAACAGTGAATCGATCTCCAAACCGATTAATTATCTTCTTAGTCACTACCAATTCCAGTCATAGAAATGTTACTATACTCTTAAGTAACTTTGGTCTATTTTTATTTCCTTTGCTCAAAAATACCTTGTTTACTTAGAAAATATCTTAACTTCATAAATTAAATATTTCTTGATACAATACTTGAAATTGTATTTTATAATACATAGTATGTATTTAAGATTTAAAAATCACTTGTGAAATTCATATGGATTTAAACCTCTTTGAAACTATTTTTATAAAACCATAGTCCCTCTTCAGAGGGGTCACAAGACCTTAAAAACTGATTTGAAAACATCCTTTTAATTTGATTGTGTTCAGGAATTTTCTCTTTCATGAACGTTTTGAAAATTGAATTTTATCTTTCAATTTGGTTTAGAATTTGGAAAAGTTTCCTGCACGGAAGTTATAGATCTTGTCGAAACCAAAAACTTTTGTTTTTGCCTAAAGCCTAAATCTGTCTTTAACTTGCTCGTTTTTCCCCTTGAAAGATTATAGCCGTATTTAGTAACTGGATCGACCTGTTTTGAAAACTGATAAAAATGGAGGCCTTTGTAGCCTTTTTTATCAAAAATTTTCTGTGATGTCCCCTAGGATTATCTGTGTTCTACAACTTTGTAGTAATAACTTTGTTCAAATTCGGCCTCTAAGGGGCTCAAAATTGAGTTATCATAAAACTATCCAAATTATTCCGAAAACGGACAGTTTATTTTTTCTGTTGGTTCTAGTTTAAAAATCTACACACACTATCTTGAACTGTCAAAGCTATGTGCCTGAGTCATCATGCAACGTGTCTCGTTCATTTCTTAAAATTTAACCATTCACTTGCCTATTTACTTGAAGAACACAATATTGATAACTTACTAATTTACCAAATTATGTTTTTGAGTTGATCTATTAGCCAACATGCATATAATCACCAAACTTGAGCATATACGAGCATAATCACATACACATAATCTTCAAAACTTATCTTAAAGCATAAAATCAAACCTAAGCTTAGGGCTAGTAAATCAAGTTAACCCAAGCATAACTCAAGCATTAGAGGCTATAAAATAGAAAAATAAGAGAACGCGAGCTTATGCTCTTACATCCCATAACTTGAAATACACTTAAAATCCACAAACCAAAACTAATTAAAGTTTTAGTTAGGGGATCTAGAAATATACCTCTAAAGCTTGAAGAAGGTGGATTCTAGGTCTGAGATGAGAGAAAATCCTTGTCCTTCTTTTCCAACAAAAATCGGCCACCAAGGACTCCTTGTTCTTATATATATATATATATATATATATATATATATCTCTCTCTCTCTCTCTCTGTTTTTTTTTTTTCCTAAGAGCTCGAGAGGGAAAGGAGAGGAGATAGCAAAAAGACCAAATTCTCCACTACTCACCCTTATTTATAGATGAAATTTCTAAATTTTCCGACAATTAATATGTTTTTCTTTAACTTTACTTGATTTACATAATTGGCCTTAAAACATAATTTTTGACTTCCTTGTCCCTCAAAATAGCCCGCCATGTGGAGGATTTGAGCCAAAAAATCCTTTCATGCTTATCTCTTTAATTCTTTCTATAAAAACAATAAATCCAAAAATTTGTGTAATTATCTTTAATTACTTAGCCTCCAAGTAATGTCATGTTTAGCCTTACCTCCTAATACGCAGTCCATTTTCGTATTAATCTAGATAGTACAAATATTGTTTCAACTAGTAACAGTCTGTTGATATTGAACTACAGTTCATAAATTATTTACACATAATTGGACCGTGTGTAGGTTTTTCTTAGGACTTGAAGCCACTTAATCTTATTATTCCAAATATTGTTCCAGACTATTCTAGAATGTTCCTAATCCTTATTCTTAATTCTGTATCCGTAATAACGGTCGGTCACAAAATAATTTCAAGAATGCTTAATAAATTGCAGTACTGTTCTAATCATGTCATTAGCTAACATGGTCATTCATTGACCAAAACAACACCATAAATCATGATTTTACCTTTTCACAATAAGGCATCTTACCTGATTTGATGAACTATCATCGAGTCTTATAGCACTATAAGAACTCAAACATATTTTGATAATAAGATTATGAATTTCACATTGATATATATAGTACATACTTAAATTTCCTTTATATCTAAGGAAATCATGAGTCCATCAAAAATTTTGGTTATTACAATCTACCCCCTTAATAATTTTCGTCCCTGAAAGATTAAACAGGTTGGGATAGCTCTTCCTTCTCTCATTTTCTTATTCCCATGTTACTTCTTCAATGTTGTGATTCAGCCACAAGATTTGGACCATGGGAATTCGTCTGTTTCTCAAGGTTTTATCTTCCCGATCCAAAATCTGGACTGGCTTTTTTTCAGATTACAAATCAGCTTGAACTTCAACTAGTTCTTGACTTAGAACATGGGAAGGATCAGGTATGTACTTCTTCAACATTGAGACGTGAAAAACGTTATGCACAGAAGCTAATTTTGGTGGCATGGCAAGCTTGCAAGCTACCTTTCCAATCCTTTCAAGGATTTTAGATGGTCCTATATATCTAGGACTAAGCTTTCCTTTCTTACCAAACCTCATCACTCCTTTCATAGGAGCAACTTTTAGGAAAATAGAGTCTCCAACTTGAAATTCCAATGGTCTACGACGTTTATCTACGTAAATTTTCTGACGGCTAAAAGCAATGTCAAGTTTCTATTTTATCAACTTGACATCCTCGTAGGTCTTTCTAATGAAATATGTAGTTTGGAGCTGCTTCTGTTCAACTTCTTGCCAATGAATTGGAGATCGACATTTCCTTCCGATAATGCTTCAAATGGAGCCATACCAATTGAGGCATGATAACTGTTATTGTAGGAAAATTCGATCAAATGTAACTTCTTATCCCAGCTTCCTTTAAAATTTAAAACACATGACCTCAGCATATCCTCCAACATTTGGATGGTTCTTTTCGATTGTCCATCGGTTTGGTGGTGAAAAGCTGTAATAAATTTCAACTTTGATCCCATGGTATTGTGAGCACTCATCCAAAATCGAGAAGTGAAATGACCATCGCGGTCCAAGATGATAGATTTTGGTACCCCATGTAGCCTAACAATCTGGGATACGTAAATCTCAGCAAGATTTTTTGCCGAAAAAGTAAGTTTAATAGCAAAAAAGTGGTCTGATTTGGTTAATCTATCAACTATAACCCAAATTGCATCATTCCCACTCGCGGTCCTAGGCAATCCAACTACAAAATCCATAGTAGTTTGTTCTTATTTCCACTCTGGAAGATCGATTTTCTGGAGGTTTCCTGCAGGTTGCCAATGCTCAGCCTTAACTTTCTAGCACGTTAGGCATTTTTATACAAAGTCAGCAATTTCATTTTTCATACTTGGCCACCAATAGTTTTCTCTTAGGTCCTTGTCTATTTTGGAAGCTCCTAGATGTACCGAATATGGCATTTCATGTGCTTCTGATAGGATTTGCTTTTTAAGAAACTTGAAGTTAGGAACACATATTCTTCTTTCGTAATAAAGTATTATGTCCATTGAGAGCTTGAATTCTTTATCCCTTTCTCCAAAGAAGAGTTGTGCCTTAAGCAAATATGGGTCTTTCCCTTGGTAGAACTTAATGGATTCTAGGAGATTTGATTGGAAAGTTATAGCAGTAAACTTTCCAGTGATTATCTCCATATCGAAATCATTAATCTCCTTCTGAAACGACTTTGACAGCATACAAATTGACACCAATGTACTGGCTGATTTCGTGCTCAAAGCATCTCCTACTCTGTTTGCTTTTCTAGGTTGGTAAAGAATCTCAGCAGTCATAATCTTTTATGAGTTCTAGCCACCTTCGTTGTCTCATGTTGAGCTCTTTTTGGGTAAAAATGTATTTGAGACTCTGGTGATCCGTATAGATCTCACATCTATTCCTATACAGATAGTGTCTCCAGATCTTCAAGGCGAAAACCACCGCTGCAAGTTTTAAATCATGCGTCAAATAATTCCATTCATGGTCTTTCAACTATCGTGAGGCATAGGCGATTACCTTCCCTTCTTGCATTAAGACGGCTCCTAATCCGGTTTTAGAACCGTCAATATAAATTAAAAAAATTCCCTGTTTCCATGTTAGGAATCATCAACACTGGTGCACTGGTGAGACTCTTCTTAAGCTCTTGAAAGTTTTCCTCACATTTCTGCACCCACTCAAATTTCCTTTCTTTTGAGTAAAAGCCGTAAGAGATGCAGTCCTTCAACGAAGCGTCGATAGTATCCTACTAAGCCGACAAAGCTTCGTATCTCCGTAACACTTTTTGGTGCCGACCACTTGCTGACCGCTTTAACCTTAGCATGGTCGACAGAAATTCCTTTCTTCGAAACAACGTGGCCCAAGAAATTAACTTTTTCCATCCAAAATTCACATTTCGTGAACTTGGCATAGAGTTGATTACGTCTTAGTATCTCCAAAACAATCCTAAGATGTTGTTCGTGCTCCTCCATGGACCTTGAATAAATTAGAATATCGTCAATAAAGATGATAACAAACTTATATAGGTATTCCTTAAATACCCGATTCATGAGGTCTATAAAAGCAGCTGGTGCGTTGGTTAAGCCAAACAGCATGACAAGAAACTCATAGTGCCCATAGCGCGTTTGAAAAGCTGTATTGGGAACATCTGCCTTCTTGATTCTGAGTTGGTGGTATCTCGATTGTAAATCAACCTTCAAGAATACTACTACTCCTCTAAGTTGATCGAAAAGATCATTAATTCTAGGGAGATGGTACTTATTCTTAATAGTAATCTTGTTTAGCTCATGATAATCGATGCACATCCGAAATGATCCATCCTTTTTCTTGACAAATAAGACTAGAGCTCCCCAAGGTGAATAACTTTATCGAATAAATCCTTTATCCAACAATTCTTGTAACTGCACTTGCAATTCCCTGAGTTCAGCCGGTACCATACAATAAGGTGCCTTGGATATTGGTGTTGATCCAGGCAATAACTCGATCTTGAAGGAAATCTCCCGCTCTGGAGGAAGTCTCGGTAAATCTTTAGGAAAGACATCCACATATTCCTTTATAATTGGGATATCTTCCAACTTTAACTCAATTTCTCGCGTTTTATCTAACATGTTGGCAAAATATCCTTCGCATCCATTAGTCAACATCTTCCATGCCTTCATTGCTGATATCAGCCTTGATGATGAATTTTGAGACTGACCATAGAAGTTAAATTCCTCCTCACCAATGGAACTAAATATAACACAATGCTTCCGACAATTAATCTTTGCATTGTACTTCTCAAAAAGTCAATTCCTAGGATAACATCATAATCTTGAAGCCTAATCGCAATTAAATCAACGTACAACTCTCTACCACAAATGACTATTGGAACATTTTATACCCAATAATCAGACAACCAAATTTCTCTTGACGGAAGGGAGGTTTTGAAGGGTAGAGCTTATCTAACAACTTATCTTCCTAATTTCTCGGCAAACTCCGACGATACAAATGAATGAGTGGCACTAGAATCAAACAAGGCGATTACATTATGTGTGATGATAGAGACACATGAGAAGTCCCAGCTTCAACATCTCATTTTGTATAGGCGTAGATCCTTGCTTGTGGTTCAGAAGCTTCTAGCCTTTCCTGAGCAATCGATGGACATTTGATTTTTGCTTAAACCACATGGAGTTAGCTGCTTGGGTTCCTATTTGGGTACTGCTAGTTTTGATTTTGATTATTTGAGGTACAATTTCTGACACAGTGGCTTTCCTTACCACAAAGATAGCAGGTATTTGTCCCTATCCTACATACTCCCAAATGCTTTTTCCTACACTTCGCACACATGGGATAGTTGTTACCACCATTAGCTTGGTTGTTCTTCTTCTGAGGGTAATTTCTTTGTTAACCCTAATTATAAACATTTCTCTTCCTTTTGTTACTCCCGAACTACTTGGAATTCTAATTAGAATTACTAGTCTGGCCCTTCAAGTGGAAATTCTGATTCTGCTTAGGCTGCGACTGCTTCAACATAGCCCTCTCTTCCTTCTTGGCTTTGAAAATATGAGCCATCGCCTCCTTGTCCTGGTTGATCCAATACTCTGCTCTTATAACCCGACTCCTTGTCCTGGTTGATCCAATACTCTGCTCTTATAGCTCGACTTATATAGTCAGCTACAATGGTTGGAGGGCTACTACCAGCACTTACTTGCTTGGTAATATCTATGTGAAACGTCTTCATCATTCTCCTTACCTTCTTCGTTTCATTAAGAACGAGTTCCGGGCACAGATGAGCTAGCTGTTCAAATTTTTTGACAGGATCCGGTACTGTTATTGACCCTTGCTTCATACTGTTAAACTCATATTACTGAGCCTTGAGGGTTTCTCTATTGCAGTACATCCCTCTAAATTCGGTTACAAAATCCTGCCAACTCATGTTTATAACATTTCTACATATCTGAACTATCATCGACCAATTGCGTGCGTCCTTCTTGAGTGCAAAGGAAGCACAAAGGCCCTTTTCTTGCTCTGTGAGTCCCATAAAATCCAAAATTACTTGGATGTTGATAAGCCAATTATCGGCTTCTATTGGGTTGGTAGGTCCCTCAAATTCAGGCACCTGCAAGTCTTCCCGAAAAATAGGCGGGTAGTTCACTTGTGCCCCAGTTAGTGCGACTAGTGCTAGCGGAATTTTTGGATTTCGTGGAACACCTTGATTAACTTCTAGCATCTGAGGAACTTCTGGAGGCACGAGATTATCCTAGGGTGGAACTTAATTAGCACGAGGCATTTGATTCAAATGGGCTATCTAATCTCGAAGCCTGTTCATCTCTTGTTGCTGCTCTAGTAATTGTCGTTGCAAATTGGCTACTACAGTTGCAAGATTAGCTCTTGCGGAATTTGGTTTGATTGTACACGCGGGCGAACCATCTTCTAGTTCCTAATTCATCACAAGAAAGGATATTGTTATATTTCTAATACCAATTCCTTCATTCATATCTTGTCATGTCATATAGAAGAAACATCATAACTTATCATACCCTTTTAGAGATTCATCATGATCTCATCATATCATATCATAAATTTATCATAAGCTTGTCATAAAGGATAACACTTAGTTAAACCATAACATGTTCATATATACATTTCATAGTTTTTTTTAATACACCATACAAAAAGAGTGTAGTCTAGTTTTGAGAATGTGAATAGCCTGTATCATGGGTCTATCCTACGGGATATATGGTAGCATGGCATCTTTGAACCACTGGCAATAATGACCCATAGACTCGTTCGGATAAGCACGCCAACCTGTAACGTTGCTTACATATCATATCATGTACATATCATGGTATATCTCGGGATCGCGATAATGCATATGCGGTCTCTCACCAGGAAGTGGTCCAAATCTTAGAGTAATTATAACGCCCCGACCTATGTGAGGCCGTTACCGTACTTACTTAAACTATATCTAGGTTTTAAATACTTAAAACTTACTTGGAAATTTTAGAATAATTTTTTTTTAAACATCATACAAATAGACTAGTCTATATAAATAAACTTTCCGTGCATACATATTACTTGTTTTCCAAAATTTTAACTCCAGTTTTCAAACATCATATATATAGTATATCACAACTTATTCAAACATATATATACATTCGTTCAAAAGAGCTTGTCGAACAATTTGCGTAGTGGTATCCCACACCACCCTTCACTTGCTGCATCGTCTACATGCCCACCAATTAAGCTGCAGGCTTTTTACCTACAGTATGAAATATACTGATGACCTTACGCTCAGCAAGTACAAACTTAATCTCACAAAACATAACAAATATCGTGCAATTTATGCATGAACCGATTATGATCAATTATGAATTTATTATGCTCCATTATGGTATGCCCCTGGTGTACGTACCAAATGCGCGCAATCCACAGAAAGTTAAGGTTTGCAAAGTCCCTAACAATTCTGGAAATCATGTAATCCTTCACGATCTAGCGGAAGGTTTGAAAATTTTATTGAACATACATAATCTTCCTAGATCTGGCGGGAGGTTGGTACGACACTTTACTTGTCTTGGTTTAGTCTTAGTCTTGTTATTTTTCCAAGACTAAGATTCTTTACTTATGATCTTATTAGTCATGATGCATGCGATTCATGAACATAGCATGACATAAAGATTAATGACATAAAACAATTTATGGCATGTTTTATAACATGGTATTATCATAAAACATAGCATGTACATACTCATGGCATAATGGTAAAAACATGTCATATACATAAACATGACATACACGTAAACATGTCATACTTGAAAATAATTTACTATTTTTCATACTGTAGGTGAGGTTTGTACTAACTCTTTGTGCTAAGTCCTGAGTTTTGTGTTTCATCGAATCACATTAATAGATTACCTTCCTGTTTTCAGAAAAATTCGTAAGATAAGAATCATCCTATCTTGCTGTGAATCATTTAATGTTAGTTTCCACACTAACATCCATAAAACCCTAATTACAAGCTTATGTTACATTGGTATCCCATTTAGTTACTATAAGTAACTTTGGATCCAAAATCTAACATAACAGAAACCCTAAAACTTAAATTTCTTTTTAAACTGTTTTCAAGAAAACTAAAATTAACTTAAATAGAAATAGTAAAAGTTTAAGATTCTGAAAACTGTATTTGAAACCAGTCACATAATTTGATTTTCTCTTAAAAATCTGTTTTGAATTTGAAAAATATTTCTTCATGAAAGTTGTAGAAATCGAAGGATACTACAACTTTTGTTTTTAACTCAAAACTTAGTTCTATCTTTAACCTATCCATATTTCACGTTGAATCTACCTGACCAAAAATACTTGCCAGTTTTAACCAGGCACGGGTTTTGATAAAAACAGAGGCTTTTGGAGTCTTATTTTTAAAAATCATCTATGTAGTCCCCTAGGATTTTCCATTTTTTACAACTTTGTAGTTTTGACTTTTCACAAATTCGGCCTCTAAAGGCCTCAAAATCCTGTTTCTAGAATGCTGCTCAGTTTTAACCCGAAACTGACAGATTTTGATTTGGTTGGTTCTTACGTAAAATTACGCGCACATTACCTCAAACGGTTAAAACCGTGAGCCTATGATAAACATGCAGTGTATTATGTAATGTTTTCATTATCATATACTTATTACTTAATTAAATACTTTTAAACAACCCAAATGGTAATCTATACCATATTAGGGTTTTTAGGGTTTCTAGAACCCTAATTTGCAATATATATTACTTACTACATATTCATTCACAAAACATCATCCTTGAGTATGTGAAAGCATAAATCAAACATGTAGTAGACATATACATAATCACATAGCCTCTAACACATGATATCATAAACATGAATCAAACTCTAAATAGAGACTAGCAACCCTAATCAAGCACATACAAGCTCTAACCAAAAATTCTAGTGCATGAAACTTAAAAGTGAGCTTATGCTCTTACAAACCCACTTGGTAATACACTTAAACCTTAAATCAACACTTAATTGAAAAGCTAGAGAGTGGAGAGGATTACCTTAAGATTCAAGAGAATGAATCTATCCTCTGTTGAGAACTTTTTTTTTTTTTTTTTCCTTACCGACACTTTTCTTTCTTTTCTTTCCTTTTCTTTTCTTAGGTTCGGCTTTAAGGGAAGAAGACTAAGGTGTGAGCTGCACAACTTAAGGTTCACTAAACAAAATACAAATGAATTTACCTTCACCTATTTATAGGTGAAAATTAAATTCACTTTAGAATTACTTTTGCTTCTAAAATTGCTTAATAGTTTTTGAGAGCAAAATATTTGCTCATAGATACCATGTGGTGGCCAGCCATCTAGGGCCATGTGGAGAGTCCTTTTTGCTCCAAATTAACACTTAGCCTAGTAAGCAAGGCTAAGGTGCTTACTTATCAAGGCTAAAAGCAACACTTGTCACGTTCTCAAGATTATGGAAATTTTCATTCCTAATTTGCATATTGGTCATCACAAGTAAAATATTTGCTTATGGAAACAAGGTGGTGGCCGGCCATGTAGAGGGACATGTGGAAGAATCATGCTTGATCAAGCTTATAATTTAGCCAAATAAGCAAAGCTAGTAGGCTTAGTCATCCACCTAGAAGCATGATGTGTCAAGTTCTAGTGAAACTCAAATTTTCACAATTGCAAAATGATCCTTAAGAACACAATATTTGCTCATCACTCAGTGACCGGCCATAGTGCCATGTGGTGGCTTGAGAAGAAAACAAAATTTTCAAGCCAACCTTAACTTGTTTTCCTTGGTTTCCAATGTAACCGAGCTTGTAACCGATCATTGGCGTAGTTAGATTTGAAAACTTAGTTAGGAAAATCTATAGCTCAAAAATTTACATACTTATCTTTAATCACACAATTTTCTCAAATTGCATTTTGGCTCCTAAAGACAAAAATATTTGCACTTTAATCCTTATGAGGTGGCCGGCTATGGTGGAGGCATTTGGCATCCCATTTTTCCTTAGTCATCCATTTAATGACGATGTGTCATCCCATAACGCCTCATTTGACTTTTCTCCTAAATGCAGTCCATTTTCATACTAATACAGATATTACAAATACTGTTTTCAATTATTAACAGTATAGTTGTACTAGACTACTGTCCAGAATTTATCTGCACTTAATGGGACTGCGTATAGGATTTTCTTACAACTCGTAACTACTTAGTTCTTATTGCTCTAAAATTTGTGCTTGATTTTCCTAGATTAATCTTACTTATTCATACGTAATGACAATTTTTCACAGTATAATTTCCATACTGTTGTATCGTCTTAATTATACCTTAGATTCTTTTGGTCAAACTTTGACCGTCATAGGATTGTAAACCCTAATTCTGCCTCTTTCAACAAAAGGCTTCAAACTTGCATAAGTAAATTATTGAGTCTTATAACAAAGAATTCAATAATATTCTGATAAATCAGATCAAATATTTCACATAAACATGCATAATACAAACTTTGATTCCTTAAAAAGGAAATCATAAATTTGTAAAAATGTTGGTTATTACAGTAATTAGGGCTCTAAAGTTTATCCAAGTGTTCTTAGGAACCTCAGGGTTCCCTATGTTGAGCCACCATGCACGGGCCTCTCCAACCAGGCGTCGGCTGGCAAGCATGACTTGTAGCTTTGCCCCTATATGGCATAATATGAAAATGATCTCCATATCGTGCAGCTACTCAGCTAATGCAGATGCTCCCTGAGTCCCATCAAAGATGTGTGGCTCCATACCCTAGAATGCCAACGAAGCCTCACGGGCCTCTTCAATCTGACCCGTGTTTGGCACCGGGTTCATATCTTTATCTATAATTTTATAACCTCACATAGTTTGTATATGTAATAACCGTCCTTTTGATTGATTCATGATTTCCTCATTGAGGAAAAATGAATGTTTGTGTGAAATGTCTGATATGATTTTATCATATATATTTGAGTTCTTATAGCATAATAAGACTCAAAACAGCTTGTTTAGCTATGCATGATGCATTTTAAGGAAAAAGGCAAAATTAGAATTTATGACCTTGACCGGTCAAAGTTTGACCAGAAAAGTCAAAAGTATGACTATGACGGTACTGCAGTATAGCAAGCAGTATGAGAATTATTCTGTGAAAAAAGTCATCCCGGATGAAATAGTAAGAATAAGGTTCAAGATCACTTTAGAAAAATCAAGCACAATATTTAGAACAATAAGGGTTAAGTAGCTCGAAGTCAGATGAAAAAGTTTACGAAGTCAAAATTTTACGCAGATGAATTCTGAACTGCAGTCCAGTATGACAATACTGTTATAGTTGAAAATAATATTTGTAATATCTGCATTAGCATGAGAATGGACTGCATTTTAGGAGATAAGCCAAACGAGGCCCTAAAGGTGGGACACCTCATCATGAGATTATTACATAATTTTTGGATTTTTGAGAAATTAGGAAAGAAATGAAAACTTGGCCTCCAAGTCTTCCCATGATGGCCAACCACCTCATTGGACTTTTGGGCAATTATTTTGCTCTTAAGGACTTATATGCAATTTAAAAATAAAAATAAATCAAGAAAGAAAATATTTTTCAGGGGGGGGGGGGGGGAGGGGGGGCTTTTTAGTTTATTTTGTATGACCTTAGCAAAACTCTTGCAAAATTTCTCCTCAACCTCTTTTCCCCCATAGCAGCCGAAGCCCAAGAGAGAGAAAGAGAAAAAAAAAATCAATCAAGCTAGAGTGGTCGGATTTTTAGTAAAGGAAAGCTAGAAAAAAATTTTGGAACCCAAGCTTGAAATTCATCTCCAAGATCTAGAGGTAACCCTCTCAAAACCCTAAGCTTTTTAGTGAGTTTTGAGCAAAGTTTATGTGTATTTCAAGCATTGGATGTAAGAACATAAGCTCACCATTTATGTTTATGTTCTAGATAGTTTTCCTAGCATGTGCTTGATTTAGGTTTTGTGATCTTGATTTATGATTTTGATGTATGTATATGATGTTATGTGATAAGTATGTAAGGTATGTAGAAATGCCTAGTACATGTTTGCTGTATGTCCCCACACACATAAGAGGTTGTATAGTGTAATTGATTATGTGATTTTGATAAATGATGCAAGTAGGGTTTGTGGAAAACCCTAAAAACCCAAATTGGTGAATTTCACCAAATGGGTTTACGAGAATGGTGGAATGATTGAATGAATGTATGATCATGGAAACGTTAGATAATACGCTGCATGCTTGATGTAGGCTCACGGTTGCGATCGTTTGAGGTAGTGTGTGCGTAATTTTACGTAAGAAACAATAAACAGAGAAACTGCCAGTTTCGGATCAAGACTGGGCAGCACTCTGAAAACGGAATTTTGAGGCCTCTAGAGGCTGAATTTGAAAAAAGTCAAAACTTCAAAGTTGTAGAAAATTGAAAATTCTAGGGTATAATGTGGACATTTTTTAAAAATAAGGCTCCAAAGGCCTTCGTTTTTACGAAAACCCAAGTCTGGATCACCCAGACCCATATGCACGGCTAGATGGGTTCAACAGGGAAAAAGTGTAAGTTAGAGGCAGAACTGGGTTTTGGAAAAAACAAGAAAGTTGTAGGGTTTTTCAAGATCTAAAACTTTTATATAGAAATTTTTTTCAAAATCCAAACAGATTTTAGAATGAAACTGAATCTTAAAAACTGGGCAGAAAATAAGAAATTCCTGCAAAGGATTTTCAAAACAGTGCATGCACAGGCAATTCCTGCATATGCACAAATAACTGGAATTATGAGACTGTTTTTCAGCAAACTCTTCTAAACTTAGACAGTTTTACTCAGAACAGTTTTTAAATGGTTAATCAAACCCAGTTTAGTACAATGAATAGTAATCGGAAATATTACTAAAAATTAATTGGACCAAGTTATAGTAACCCAATGGGTTACAAACTTTATATGTAAGATTTTGGATCCAAGGTTACTCATGATAATTAAATAGGATACCACTTTAATCATTGGGCCTTAGTAGCCCAATAGGCTTTTTAAGTTAAACATAATTTGGGCTTATACCTAAGGGTTACTAATAGTAACCTAATAGGATGCCAAGTACCGTTGGGCCTTGAGCCCAAAGTCTATTAAGTAATCAAACAGGATACTGTTTGAATCAAACAGGATAATGTTTGATTATTATTGGGACAGGTGCCCTAGGGTTACACTTAGTAACCGAACATGATGTTATTAGAGTGTGTGAAGGGGGACATATAACTAGAGATTTCTCATGGATGTCGGTTAGGATACCAACATCTAATGTTATAGTTAAGAGTAAGATAGGAAGATTCTTATCTTACATCCTTAATTGATAACAGGTAGTTAACCTGTTGTTGCGATCAATAGGAGCAACAAACTCAAGACGTACATAAGAGGTAAGTACAACTCCGCCTACAGCATAGACGGAAAATGTTTTACTGCTTATGTGATGTTAAGCTTATGCATGTAAGATATAGTGCATGTGATTTATGTCTTGATGATGTGATGCATATGATTTATGCCTTGATGATGTAGTACGTATGATTTATGTTTTATCATTGTGGCATCATGAAGCATGCTCACTAAATATAAATCACTCGGTAAGAATGAGAACCCAGTTACAAGTAAGAAACTGTTGTAAAAGACTGTTTTCAAGAAGAAAACTATTTTAAGAACAAGTTAAGGAAAGATTTCAAGTATGATGGCAAGCGAGCTTGCCTTGTGTCGTACCGACTCGTGTTAAGTCGGGTTTAATCCATGGTTTGAGTTGGATCTGGTTGGCCACCCCATCCACTCCATGGCTGCGTGCCACGGTACGTACACTTATGTTATGTAAGGACCCAGGATATGTAAGCATAAGACATCATAATGAAAGCATAATTGGTTCATGCATTGTTCCATTATAAAATGTTTTGCGGGACAATAGTTGTACTTGCTGAGCGAAAGCTCATATCTTACGTTTATGCTGTAGGTAAGCAACCTATCAGTAATCTTTGATGCAAGGCGGTGGAGCGTGGCAAGGCTACCTGTGAAATCTTGGGATGGGAACCATTACGCGTTTTATTTTAATTATATTTGACAGTTAACATAAAATGTTGTATGTACCGAAACAAGTTTGGTATTCAGTTCATCTATATACATGTATATGTGTACATATTTATACTAGTAAGTATAGTATGAGTAAGTTCTCAAGATTTAAGTTATATATATAAAAAAAATTTATTCCGTTTTTTTTTTCGCTAAGTAAATAAGTAAGATAAGATGAGTAACTGTAACGGTCACGTTAGGCGGGTCGTTACAGTATACATGTTATAAAGTAAGAAGATTATCTTACAAAAACTATGGCGCTAGCAGCAGAACTGTGAAACAGGATGGCTGAACATGCTCTGATTCCAACTGTGGCGACCCACCTACGTGGCCGCTACTTAATACTTAAACATACTTAAATTTAAACTTAAACTTACTCTTATTTTTTGTTAAAAAAAATACCGAAATATTTTTTTTTCTTTTAAACTCAAATTTAAAACATAACTTAATTTCACACTTATATATATATATATACACACTTAATTAAGTACTGAGTTCTCAAACCATCTTAACACATTTTACAAACCATGCAATTACTGTAGTAGCAACCACAGTACCAACACTAAGTATTAGTACCATCATATCATTATAGCATAACACAAATACATTTTACAAAGTATGTGGTGGTGTCCGACCCAAATTTCATAGTCTGCCATATCATTTCTCCACAGTCTTCATCAAGCATTATCGGTAGGTTGTTTACCTATAACATGAACATAAGTTATGAGCTTTCGCTTAGTAAGTACTTCCTAAACCTGCAAAATTATCTTAGCAAAAGAATACATGAATAAATTATGCTTTCTTATGTTAACTTAATTTTGGGCCCCTTACTTAACTTGGGTGTACGTACCGTAGCGCCTAGCCATGGAGTGGTTGAGGAAGCCAGCCTAATCCAACTCAAACCATGGACTGAACCCGCTCTTGTGGTAGGTTGGTATGACACAAGGAAACTTGCTTGATTTAATACATGAAAACTTGATCTTGATCTGATCATTCTTGAAGACTTGAATCATAATTGTTTTTTATTTGAAAACTTGATATTGTTCTTGTCATATAATTGATTGTTAGTGAGCATACATTTATGATGCCACAACAATAATAAAAATCAAAACATAAAGTATATATGCGTCATATAAATCAATGCATGATTTTTTTGAAAAACATATAAAACAGTTTAAATATTTTTAACCATATTGTAGGCGGAATTGTACTTGCAAGCTGTCCTACGTTCTTGTTCTTACATTCGAAAAAAGCAAGGTAACATGTTATATTCCTGTTTTTTGATAGAGCATAAGAATTATTCTGTACTACTACTTAACAATCTATAACATATTAATTAAACAGTGAATAGATCTCCAAACCGATTAATTATCTTCTTAGTCACTACCAACTCTAGTCATATAATTGTTACTATACTCTTAAGTAACTTTGTTCTATTTTTATTTCCTTTGCTCAAAAATACTTTGTTTACTTAGAAAATATCTTAACTTCATAAATTAAATATTTCTTGATACAATACTTGAAATTGTATTTTATAATACATAGTATGTATTTAAGGTTTAAAAATCACTTGTGAAATTCAAATGGATTTAAACCTCTTTGAAACTATTTTATATAACCATAGTCCCTTTTTAGAGGGGTCACAAGACCTTAAAAATTGATTTCAAAACATCCTTTTAATTTGATTGTGTGCAGGAATTTCCTCTTTCATGCATGTTTTGAAAATTCAATATTATCTTTCAATTTGGTTTAGAATTTGGAAAGGCTTCCTGCACAGAAGTTATAGATCTTGTCGAAACCTACAACTTTTATTTTTTATCTAAAGCTTAAATCTATCTTTAACTTGCTTGTTTTTCCCATTGAAAGATTCTAGCAGTATTTAGTACCTGGACCGACCTGTTTTGAAAATTGATAAAAATGGAGGCCTTTGGAGCCTTTTTTAAAAAATTTTATGTGATGCCCCTAGGATTATCTGTGTTCTACAACTTTGTAGTTATAACTTTGTTCAAATTTGACCTCTAATGGGCTCAAAATTGAGTTATCAGAAAACTATCCAAATTATTCCGAAAACTAGCAGTATTCTTTTTTGTTGGTTCTAGTTTAAAAATCCGCTCATACTACCTTGAACGGTCAAAGCCATGAGCCTGAGTCATCATGAAGCGTGTCTCATTCATTTCTTAAAATTTAATCATTCACTTGCCTATTTACTTGAAGAACATAATATTGATAACTTACTAATTTATTAAATTGTGTTTTTTTGTCGATCTATTAGCTAACTTGCATATAATCACCAAACTTGAGCATATAAGAGTATAATCACATACACATAATCTTCAAAACTTATCTTTAAGCATAAAATCAAACCTAAGCTTAGGACTAGCAAATCAAGTTAACCGAAGCATAAATCAAACATTAGAGGTTATAAATAGAAAAATAAGAGAACATGAGCTTATGCTCTTACATCCCATAACTTGAAATACACTTAAATTCCACAAACTAAAACTAATTAAAGTTTTAGTTATGAGATCTAGAAATATACCTCTAAAGCTTGAAGGATGTGGATTCTAGGTCATAGATGCGAGAAAATCATTGTCCTTCTTTTACAACAAAAATCGGCCACCCAAGGACTCCTTGTTCTTGTATCTCATTTTTTTTTTACCTAAGAGCTAGAGAGGGAAAGGAGAGGAGATAGCTAAATAGCCAAATTCTCCAGAACTAACCCCTTTTTATAGGAGAAATTTCCAAATTTTCCAACAATTAATTTTTTTTTCCTTCAACTTTCCTTGATTTACATAATTGGCCTTTAAACACAATTTTTTTGACTTCCTTGTCCCCTAAAACAACCCACTATGTGGAGGATTTGAGCCAAAAAATCCTTTCATGCTTATCTCTTTAATTATTTTCATAAAAACAATAAATCTAAAAATTTGTGTAATTATCTTTAATTACTTAGCCTCCAAGTAATGTCATGTTTGGCCTTACCTCCTTATACACAGTCCATTTTCTTATTAATCCAGATAGTACAAATATTTTTTCAACTACCAACAATCTGATGATATTGAATTACAGTCCAGAATTTATCTGTACATAAATAGACCGTGTATAGGTTTTTCTTAAGACTTGAAGCCACTTAATCTTATTGTTCCAAATATTGTTCCGGACTATTCTAGAATGATCCTAATCCTTATTCTTAATTTTGCATCCGTAATGACGGTCTGTGATAGAATAATTTCAATATTGCTTAATAAATTACAATACTATCCTAATCATGTCATAAGCTATCATGGTCATTCATTGACCAGAACAACATTATAAATCATGACATTACCTTTTCACAATAAGGCCTCTTACCTGTTTGATGAACTGTCATCGAGTCTTATAACACTATAGGAACTCAAACATATTCTGATAATAAGACTATGAATTTCACATTGATATACATAGTACAAACTTAAATTTTCTTTTTATCTAAGGAAATCATGAGTCCATCAAAAAGTTTGGTTTTTATACCAAGTACTATCTTTCTTTGGAACCAATAAGGCCAGGACCGCACACAGACTCATACTTGGGTGAATGAGTTGTTTGTGCAAAAGATCATTCACAATCTCCTACAAAATAGCATGTTCGCAAGGACTCATTATATAGAGCGGTAAGTTTCGTAGGCTCGCTTCGGGTACAAAGTCGATATGATGATGAATTGACTGCATCAGGGGCAAGACATTTGGTAGTTCCGTTAGCACGAGGTCACTAAACTTTGAAAAAAGAGCCTCGTCTTCTAGTAGGACTGGAATAACATGCTGTGGTGCTTCTTTGATTAATAACGCCAAAGCAAATAGACTCTCCTTAAGGTTTGATTGAATGTAATTCCGGATATGATCAACATGGTGGCCTGGGGTGGGGAATTTGGCTAGACCGTTGGATCCGAAGGAATAAAAGCAATTTTTGACCTCTCCACTCAAAGTAGTAGTTATTGTCTAGGCTATGATGAGTAGCATTCACATCAAATTGCCAAGGTCGCCCCAGAAGAAGATGGCATGCATCCATGTCAACAACATCACATTTTACTTCATCGGCGTCATACTTGCTGATAGAGAATATAACTTTGCAAATCTTATGAACTTTAGTTGCTACACCCTTCTTTATCCAACCAATCTTATAAGGACAAGGGTGTTTCTCCGTTTCCAAGATTAGGGCCTTAACCAATACCTTTGAAACAACATTTTTCAAGCTACCACTATCAATAATCACATTACACGGACTCATACTTGGGTGAATGAGTTGTTTGTGAAAAAGATCACTCACAATCTCCTACAAAATAGCATGTTCGCAAGGACTCATTCTATAGAGCAGTAAGTTTGGAAGGCTCGCTTCCGGTACAAAGTCGATATGATGATGAATTGACTGCATCAGGGGCAAGACATATGGTAGTTCCGTTAGCACAAGGTCACTAAACTTCGACAAAAGAGCCTCATCTTCTGGTAGGACTGGAATAACATGTTGTGGTGCTTCTTTGATTAATAACGCTAAAGCAAATAGACTTTCCTTAAGGTTTGATTGAAGGTAATTCCGGATATGATCAACATGGTGGCCTGGGGTGGGGAATTTGGCTAGACCGTTGGATCCGAAGGAATAAAAGCAATTTTTTGACCTCTCCACTCAAAATAGTAGTTAGTGTCTAGGCTATGATGAGTAGAATTCATATCGAATTGCCAAGGTTGCCCCAGAAGAAGATGGCATGCATCCATGTCAACAACATCACATTTTACTTCATCGGCGTCGTACTTGCTGATAGAGAATGGAACTTTGCAAATCTTATGAACTTTAGTTGCTACACCCTTCTTTATCCAACCAATCTTATATAAGGACAAGGGCGTTTCTCCGTTTCCAAGCTTAGGGCCTTAACCAATACCTTTGAAACAACATTTTTCAAGCTACCACTATCAATAATCACATTACACACTTTGGTATTAATGGTGCAACGGGTACGGAAGAGAGCATTCCGTTGAGTTAATTAGGCTTGCTTTGGAGTAAAAAGCAACTTCCGTAAGATGCAAACAACCGGATCCCCATCGTCACCCGAAACTAATTCAGCCTTGGCAAGCTCATCACCATACTCCGAGTAATAATCACCACTAGCTTCATTATCCCCCATGTGACCAACCTGGCGGCGAAGTGGACACTCATTGGAACGATGTCTATGCTGTTGGCACTTAAAGCACTTCGGGGGGAAGGGTTTAGCATATGGATTAGGTTGTGGATCAGGAGGCATAACTCCCTTGCCTTTATCCCGTGGCACTGGATTATCAGAGTGTATAACAACTGGACTACCGGCAGTAGTATTCAAAGCAGGAGATGACTTGCTTTTCTCCAATGGAAGTTGGGGTGGCTGTCGACGGTAAGAAAAATAGCAGTGAGAAGCCTGCTCTAGTTGTTCCTCAACTCGCTGGCCAAATTAACAGCATCAGAGAGTTCCCACACTTGCTGCAATGAAAATCTATCTTCAATCGGCTCACGTAACCTGCCAACAAATCAAGCAACCCGTTGATCCTCATGCTCGAAGATGTTGGTTCGGGCACTTAGTCGATAAAACTCCTCAGCATAGTTGCGAACTGGTCAATCTCGCTGTTGACACTATTGGTATAGGCAGTAAAGGCGCTATTGGTAATTGGTCGGAAGATATCGGGCCTTCAGAAGCCATCTCATTTTGTGCCACGAATGAATAGGCCGTTTTCCTTCTCGGTGTCGATTAGTGAGCAATTGATCCTACCATGCAGAAGCGCCGCCCTTGAGCTTATACACCACCAGCTTAACCTATTTATCAGCAGGGACCTCTATATATTCAAAAAATGTTTCAACCGTTTTTAACCAGTTGAGGAAATCCTCAATATGCAGATGGCCATCAAAAAAGGGTATATCAATTTTCAATCTATAATCAATATATTTAGAAAAACGAGAAGGTTGGAGAATATTACTCATGTGCCTGGGCTGTTGGTGAGCCCAAGCTTCCACTTCCTTGTCGGTGGAAGTATTTGAGATATTTAGTTTGAACTTTAAATTTGAATTATTAGAAACAAAATTATCCTCTGTAACCGTTTGTAATCTTTTGTAATCCCCCTTTTCTATTCTTAGGATTCTGTTAGTTAGTATATATTTAAAGTCGGTTAAGAGTTCTGAAACTATATATATTTTGCTTTTCAGTCTTGAAATATTATGCCATATATTTTTACTCTTTCTATTCTCCTATATGGTATCAGAGCAGGGATCCTAAGCTGCCCTTTCTCTCTCCACCACCCCTAAACCCTATTCATCTCATCTTCTTCCTTCCCATGGCTACCGACAATCAACCTATTACTATTCCCAATGAATAGGAGCCTACCAAACCATTCATAGTCATCAATATCTCAACCTCCAATATTATTAAACTCACACCCACCAACTATTTCTTGTGGAAATTAAACCTTGAAGCTGTTCTCATTGGTTATGACCTCTACAAATTTATTGATGGTTCTCACCCATGCCCTCCTCCCACTATTTAGCAAAATAATGTCCCTCTCCTGAATCTGGATTTTTCCATGTGGATTCGCCAAGATAAGTTGATCATTATTGCATTGGTCGATTTTCTCACTCCCCCTCTCATTCCGCTTATTCAACAAGAGAAGACTACACGTTATGCTTGGACCACGCTTGCAAACACCTATGACAGTCCCTCTTGTGGTCTCATCAAACAAATTAAGGATCAAATCAAAATTGCTGTCAAGAGCTCTTAGAAAATCACAGATTATCTGTAATTTATTAAAACACGTGCTGATGAATTGGCTGCTCTCAGCAAACCCATGGATCATGAGGATTTAATTGTGAAAATTCTCAATGGCCTTGATGATGACTACAAGCCTATTATTGACGTGATTGAAGGTCGTGAAACTCCTATTACTTTTGATGAACTCCATGGGAAATTGATCAACAAGGAACTCTCTTTGCGGCTTCATCAGTCCTCCACATCACCACTTCCTGCTTATGCAAATATTGCTAATCGCAACAATACTGGTGTCTCTTGGTCCAATTCCAAGAGGCCCTTCTGGCAACACACTTCATCTGGCTTTCTACTTGCGCAAGTGCCTTCCTCACCTCGGCTCGGTCGCCCTCCCTCATGCCCCTACCTCGACAAATGCCAAGGTTGCTGGGCACAGGGCCACACCGTCCAACAGTACCCCTTATTCAGGTTGGTTTCTGTCTCCACCTTTTTTCCGGCTCCTCATCCGCAAACACAGTGACCACACCACCTTCCGACACAACAATGGCAACCACGTGCACATGTTGCAACCAACCTTTTCTCTGCCAATCCTGGCTAGCTTCTTGATAGCATCACCTTACACCATGTCACAACTGATCTGGGTAACCTCTCGCTTCATACTTCGTATGATGGCTGTGACGACATCATGATTGGCGATGGCACGGGTCTTCAAATTACCCATATCGGTTTTATATCTTTACCCACACCTACTTAAACCTTTTCTCTTCATAACGTCCTTTGTGTGCCTCCTATGAAAAAGAATTTATATTTCTCAGTTTTATCATAATAACAATTCTGCTATTGAATTTTTACCCAATTATTTTCATATGAAGGATCTGCGAACGGGGGCAATACTTCTGAGAGGCCGCTCTAAGGATGGCGTCTATGAATGGCCGATTTTCAATAGTTTGTCTTCTCCGCTAGTTGCGTTTTCCAGTGTTAAGACCACTTCGTCCGAGTGGCATCATAGGCTAGGTCATTCTTCTGTTTTAATTCTTCGGCATATTATATCCAATTATGAACTGGATTTGTCGAGTCCTTTATCCTTGTCCTTTAATTGTAATGCTTGTCAATGCAATAAAAGTCACAAATTACCATTTTCAAGTTCATCTCTTTTTTCTAATTCTCCTTTACAAATTCTCTTTTTTGATGTGTGGACCTCTCCTGTGCATTCGTTTGATGGATTCAAATATTACGTTATCTTTATTGATCACTACACAAAATATATCTGGTTTTATCTCTTTAAACGCAAATCTCATGTTCTTGATATTTTTATCCGGTTCAAAGCACTTGTGGAAAAATTATTTTAATCGAAAAATCATCACACTTTACACTGACAATTGGGGGGGGGGGGGGGGATACCAAACACTTTCTCATTTTTTGGCCACACATGGAATTTCCCATCTAACCTCCCCACCTCACATTCCAGAACATAATGGGTATGATGAACATCTTCATCGTCATATTATCAAAATGGGTCTTTCTCTACTCTCTCAGGCCTCTATGCCACTCACCTATTGGTCTTCTGCCTTTGCTACTGCAATTTGATTAATTGGTTACCCACTCCTACTTTTCGTCTCCAGTCACCCTATACCGTTCTTTTTCAATCTCCACCTAATTTCTAAACTTCAGGTCTTTGGGTGTTTGTGTTACCCCTGGCTCCGTCCTTATTCTCTTCACAAACTTGCTCCTCGTCCACCCCGTGTGTTTTCCTTGGGTATTCTTTAACCCATAGTGCGTATTTGTGTCTTGATCCGTTTACCTACAAAATCTACACCTCATGTCATGTCAAGTTTGTTGAGTCGCTCTTTCCTTTTTCCTCCCTCTAGTCTCATCTTGTTCGCCCCACTAATGATACTTTCCTTTAGTGGCTTCCTTCTGTCATGTCCCTACCGGTCTCAGGCAAACCATCCTCGGTCGCGGCTCCTGCTGTTCTCGTGTCATCAATCGTTGCACCACATGTCCCCCTGATCACCACGGCTGCTTCCTCGATCCCTAATTGCAGCCTACTATTCTGCCTTCCCCTGTAATAACCGCCCTTTTTGATTGATTCATGATTTCCTCATTGAGGAAAAAATAAATATTTGTGTGAAATGTCTGATATGATTTTATCAGATATATTTGAGTTCTTATAACATAATAAGACCCAAAACAGCTTGTTTAGCTATGCATGGTGCCTTTTAAGGAAACAGGCAAAATTATAATTTATGACCTTGACCGGTCAAAGTTTGACAAAAAAAGTCAAAGGTATGACTATGACGGTACTGTAGTATAAGCAGTATGGAAATTATACTGCGAAAAACCGTCATCATGGATGAAATAGTAAGAATAAGGTTCAAGATCACTTTAGAAAAATCAAGCACAATATTTAGAACAATAATGGTTAAGTAGCTCGAAGTCAGATGAAAAAGTTTACACAGTCAAAATTTTACGCAGATGAATTCTGGACTGCAGTCCAGTATAACAATATTGTTATAGTTGAAAACAGTTTTTGTAATATCTGCATTAACATGAGAATGGACTGCATTTTAGGAGATAAGCCAAACAAGGCCCTAAAGGTGGGACACCTCATCATGAGATAATTACATAATTTTTGGATTTTTGAAAATTAAGGAAAGAATTAGAAACTTGGTCTCCAAGTCTCCTTGTTGGCCGGCCACCTCATGGTCCTTTTGGGCAAATATTTTGCTCATAAGGACTCATATGCAATTTTGAAGATAAAAATAAATCTAGAAAGAAAATAATTTTCACATATAAATAGGTGATGGGGGGGGGGAGACTTTTTAGTTCATTTTGTGTGACCTTACCAAAACTCTTGTAAAATTTCTCCTCAACCTCTTTTCCCCCATAGCAGCCGAACCCCATAGGAAGAAAAACCAAGCTAGAGTGGTCGGATTTTTAGTGAAGGAAAGCTAGAAAAAAATTCGGAACCCAAGCTTGAGTTTCATCTCTAAGGCTTAGAGGTAATTCTCTCAATTTCCTAAGCCTTTTTATTGAAGTTTTAAGCAAAGTTTAAGTATATTTTCAGTTTGGTTATAAGAGCAAAAAGCTCACCATTTATGTTTATGTTCTAGATAGTTTACCTAGCATGTGCTTGATTTAGGTTTTGTGATCTTGATTTATGATTTTGATGTATGTATATGATGTTATGTGATAAGTATGTAAGGTATGTAGAAATGCCTAGTACATGTTTGTTGTATGTCCCCACACACATAAGAGGTTGTATGGTGTAATTAATTATGTGATTTTGATGAATGATGCAAGTAGGGTTTGTGGAAAACCCTAAAAACCCAAATGGGTGAATTTCACCAAATGGGTTTACGAGAATGTTGGAATGAATGAATGATCATGAGAACGTTAGATTATACGCTGCATGCTGGATATAGGCTCACGATTGCGACCGTTTGAGGTAGGGTGTGCGTAATTGTACGTAAGAACGAACCGAAACAAAAACTGTCAGTTCGGGTGAAAACTGGGCAGTGATCTAGAAATGGTATTTTGAGGCCTATAGAGGCCGAATTTGAGAAAACTCAAAATTAAAAAGTTGTAGGAAATTGAAAATTATAGGGGGTAGCGTAGACAGTTTTTGAAAATAAGGCTCCAAAGGCCTTCGTTTTTACAAAAACCCGAGCCTGGACCACCCAGACCTATGTACACGGCCAGGCAGGTTCAACAGGGAAAAAGTGTAAGTTAGAGGCAGAACTAGGTTTTGGGAAGACAAGAAAGTTGTAGGGTTTATCAAGATCTAAAACTTTCGTGAAGAAAACATTTTCTAAATCCAAACATATTTTAAAATGAAACTGAATATTAAAAACTGGGCAGGAAATAAGAAATTCCTGCAAAGGATTTTCAAAACAGTGCATGCACAGGCAATTCCTGCATATGCACAAATAATTGGAATTATGGGACTGTTTTTCAGCAAACTCTTCTAAACTTAGATAGTTTTACTCAGAACAGTTTTTAAATGGTTAATCAAACCCAGTTTAGTACAATGAATAGTAATCGAAAAGATTACTAAAAATTAGTTAGACCAAGTTATAGTAACCCAATGGGTTACAAACTTTATATGTAAGATTTTGGATCCAAGATTACTCATGATAACCAAATAGGATACCACTTTAATCATTGGGCCTTAGTAGCTCAATAGGCTTTTTAAGTTAAACATAATTTGGACTTATACCTAAGGGTTACTAATAGTAACCTAATAAGATACCAAGTACTATTGGGCTTTGAGCCCAAAATTCGTTAAGTAATTAAACATGATACTGTTTAATTATTATTGGGACATGTGCCCTAGGGTTACACTTAGTAACCGAACATGATGTTATTAGAGTGTGTGAGGGGGGACATATAACTAGAGATTTCTCATGGATGTCGGTTAGGATACCAACATCTAATGTTATATCTAAGAGTAAGATAGGAAGATTCTTATCTTACATCCTTAATTGATAACAGGTAGTTAACCTGTTGTTGCGATCAATAGGAGCAACAAACTCAGGATGCACATAAGAGGTAAGTACAACTCCGCCTACAACATAGACGGGAAATGTTTTACTACTTATGTGATATTAAGCTTAAGCATGTATGATATAGTGCATGTGATTTATGTCTTGATGATATGATGCATATGATTTATGCCTTGATGATGTAGTACGTATGATTTATGATTTATCATTATGGCATCATGACGCATGCTCACTAAAGATAAATCACTCGGAAAGAATGAGAACCCAGTTTCAAGTAAGAAACTGTTGTAAAAGACTGTTTTCAAGAAGAAAACTATTTTAAGAACAAGTTAAGGAAAGATTTCAAGTATGTTGGCAAGCATATTGCCTTGTGTCGTACCGACCCGTGTTAAGTCTGGTTTGGTCCATGGTTTGAGTTGGATCTGGTTGGCCGCCCCATCCACTCTATGGCAGCGCGCCACGGTACGTACACTTATGTTATGTAAAGGCCCAGGATATGTAAGCATAAGACATCATAATGAAAGCATAAATGGTTCATGCATTGTTCCATTATGAGATGTTTTACGGGATAATAGTTGTACTTGCTGAGCGAAAGCTCATGTCTTACGTTTATACTGTAGGTAAGCAACCTGTCAGCAATCTTTGATGCAAGGTGGTGGAGCGTGACAAGGCTACCTGTGAAATCTTGGGATGGGAACCATTACACGTTTTATTTTAATTATGTTTGACAGTTAACATAAAATGTTGTACGTGCCAAAACGAGTTTGGTATTCAGTTCATCTATATATATGTATATGTGTACATATTTATACTAGTAAGTATAGTATGAGTAAGTTCTCAAGATTTAAGTTATATATATAAAAAAAAATTTATTCCGTTTTTTTTTTTCGCTAAGTAAATAAGTAAGATAAGATGAGTAACTGTAACGGCCACGTTAGGCGGGTCGTTACATCCCCTCCCCACCCAGACCATTCTAGGCAGGTTATGCCACCAACTGCGAGCTCTTCATCTTCATACGAACCCGTCCCACCACCTTCTCCCGAGCCTCTTCGTCTCTTCTCCACACCTACTACTATGCCTTCCCAATCTGAACCAGTAACCATAGCCCGAGTCATTATTACTAGATCGAAAAACAACATCCACAAACCTATTCAAAAACTCAATCTAGCAACCCAACTCACCACCTTTGATGTTGAACCAACCTCCATTAGTCAGGCCATCAAAGATCACAAATGGCATCAAGCTACGTCAAAAGAGTATGATGCCCTGGTTCGGAATGACACATTGGAACTAGTTCCTCCTGATCTTGCTCAGAACTTGGTTGGTTGTAAATGGATCTTTCTAGTTAAACGATTACCCGATGGCTCTATTGATAGGTACAAAGCTCGCTTGGTTGCTAAGGGCTTTCATCAGTGCCCCGGTGTGGACTATTATGATACCTTCAATCCTATTGTCAAACTGACCACTGTTCGCCTTGTTCTCAGTCTTGCTGTAAGCCGAGGGCGGTCTCTTGGACAACTTGATGTAAACAATGCCTTTCTTCAAGGCAATCTCACTGAGGATGTTTATATGGCACAACCGCAGTGTTTTATAGATCGAGACAATCCTCACCATGTCTGCAAGTTATGCAAAGCAATCTATGGTCTCAAGCAAGCTCCTCGTGCTTGGTATCATGAATTGTGCCAATTTCTTGTTACATCTGGCTTCACCAATTCTCATGCAGACACATCCCTAATTATCTTCACTATATGAGGCATTTTGATTAATCTCTTGGTCTATGTTGATGATGTTATCATTACTGGAGACAATAATGAAGTTGTGATTAAATTTATCTCCCTCTTGACAAATCGGTTTTCTCTTAAGGACCTTGGCGCTTTAACCTACTTTCTTGGCGTTGATGTCATCTCTCATGCACAAGGCTTACTTCTGTCTCAACGGCGATATATCATGGATCTACTTGCTATACTTAAATGACTGATGTTAAACCGGTCACCACTCCACTTGTAACTACTCCTATGCTTGCTCTTCATTTTGGTTATGCGCTCTCAGACCCCATGGAATACAGGACTATCGTCGACAGTCTTCAGTACTTGTTGCTTACACGGCCATATATTGCTTTTGTGCTGCATAAGTTTTCCAGTTTATGCATCGACCTACCAATGACCACTGGAATGTTGTTAAGCAACTATTACAATACCTCTGTGGTACAGCTGATCATGGCGTTAATTCTTATCGCAGGTCTCTGTTGTCTCTACATTCATTCTTTGATGCTGACTGGGCCGACAACAAAGATGACTTCATGTCTACTAGTGCTTACATTGTTTATCTTGGCCGCAATCCCATCTCCTGGAGTTCAAAGAAGCAGAGAACTGTTGCGCGCTCGTCCACTGAAGCTGAATATCGCTCTGTTGCCACTACTGCTGCATAATTGCGCTAGCTCACTTCCTTACTTTCTGAACTAGGCGTCCAACTCTCTCAACAACCGGTGATTTATTATGACAACGATGATGCCACGAATCTATGCTCTAATCCCGTCTTTCATTCATGCATGAAACATGTAGCCTTGGATTATCATTTTATTCGTGAACAAGTTTAGAATGGTGTCCTGCGTGTTACTCATGTCTCCTCAGAAGATCAACTGGCTGATGCACTTACTAAACTGCTACCTCGCACATGCTTTCTCCTACTAAAGACCAAGATTGGACTCTCCTCACGAAGCTCCATCTTGTAGGGGTAAATTAGAGATATTTAGTTTGAACTTTAAATTTGAATTATTAGGAATAAGATTATCCTCTGTAACTGTTTGTAATCTTTTGTAATCTTCTATTTCTGTTCTTAGGATTCTGTTAGTTAGCATATATTTAGAGTCAGTTAAGAGTTTTGTAAACTACATTTTCAATGCTGCAATATTATGCCATATATTTTCCCACTTTCTATTCTCCTATAGGAAGAATCAGTCGAATCGTCTCTCGGTTAGTGGAGAGGGTCGCGGTGGTAGTCGAAAGCAAATATAGGGTTCTCGATTAGTCGGATCTGGTCTCGACGGCGGTCGCGCGTTGTGAACGGAGGTGGAGGAGTTGCAAATTTCTAAGGTAGCGGAATGGGAATTTGGGGGTGAGGCATGAATGATGGGTGTTGCTCCAATCGGGTTAGGATTTACCGGACATCGACAGCCAAGGCGTCATCCTTGGTGTCGATCTTTATGTCCAGGGCACGAATCGCCTACCAAAGAGCTTGGGTGTCGGGGTTGACACTCAGATTAGGGTTCGAGCAACTGTCACCAGTCAGCCATCAGAAGAGCAGCGAAATAACCTGTCTCTGATACCAATCTGGCATAGGATCCAGTCAGAAAACACCTTGAGAAAAATGGAACGTGGATTACCAAGGTTCCAAAGAAAACGAACAAGAAAATAATCTTAAGGAGAAATCTCAATTTTCATTCATCCTCAATCCTCCCTCCAACAGTACCTTCGAGACTCTACGTCCTTGACTCTAATGATTTAATTACAAAACGACAACGGCTCACAGGCCAAGTCTACAAACGACACAAATTAGCAAACAACTAAACACCAAAAATTATAATTAAAAAAAAAAAAAAACAAACGACAGAGTTCAAGTAAAACAACTAATAATAAAGAGCGTTAACAAAACGACACTAAACTACCACGGCCACTAATATGCCCCTGCATCATTACCCTAAAACCCTACTTAAACCCAATGCTTCTCACTCTTCCTTTGTCTCTCTTTCTACGGTCTCCTCTCTCCTTCTCGGCCCCTCTCTCTCATCTCTCCTCTCGGCCGTCGCCGTCGCCGTCGCGGGAGAAGAAGATCGCCAGGCCTCGCGAACTCCACAGCCGCCGCGATCTGGTGGCGAGATCCACGATCTGCGATTTCCTCCTTTTCCTCTACAATCGCAATCTGCGATTTGGACTTGCGACTGCAATCGGTGCTTCGGGTAACAATGATTTCTGCAATCATCATTCACCACTGCTGTTAGGTATAGGGTTAGGGAAGAAGATTTTGATGAGGTTAGTTTTTGTTTTTATTAATTACTTTATTTCCCTTTTATTTTATTTTATTAAAACGTGTCTAAGATGCTGTGACGAATTCTTGATTTGGATGTTCATGTTGTATCGGATTTGTTTGCCATGTTTTCAGTCCGTCAAAAACTCTCAGATTGATTCTCCTTGATTATTGTTGGCTTTGAGATTTGGTACATTCTATTTCTTTCCAGATGTCCATACAACTAAGATTATATACATATATATTTATATATTGTAGGACAGCAGATCTAACTTAGCGTCAAATATATATAAAAAAAAAAAGGCAAAATAATAGTTTGTTAGCTTTTTTGTTACCTGATGATGTCTACGGAATGATAAGGATCATAGAAGCTCGGAAACATATCGTAGAACAAGTTGAACTTCTTTGAAATGTTATGAGATCTGTTATGAACGCCTATTGTGTTTCTTTTTTTTTGTTTTTAATTTGTATATAATAGTGTGCTTGTTTGGTTGATCTGTCGATCTGAAATACATTTATTGTATTTCTCTTTCAATCACATATCAACCACTATAGGTGATCCAAAGGAACCATAGTTATGTGTTGGTGGGCGTTTTTTATTTTTATTTTCATTTTTATTGAGCCAATAAAATAGCTTCCTAGAAGGTGTGTTATTTATTTATTTATTATTTTTATTTTTTTAAGGTTTCAGTTTCCAAGTTGAGTAGTTTAAAGAGAAGGAATTGACAGGGCATTTGGGGAGAGGCAAAGACAACGGCAAAAGCCCTAGGAGCTCTAAATCCCTCCCAAATTGAATATTCATAATTCAAGAATGGCGTTGGTGCGTAGGTTTGCACGTGTTCTGGGATATTCGTCTCCGTCTCTTCAATCCCAATTCCAATTTGGTGTCATTGTTCGTCACAGCTCCACTCTCACTTCCCCAAGGCTTTTCATCAGTGGTACTTATCATATTTATCTTCCTTACATAAATGTATATATAAGATTTTTTTATAAGCAGATGGAAAAGCTTTAGCTTTCGCATATTCTCTCTCTTGTTTGGTCTATATTTTATGGTATTTGGTTTCACAAAAATTGGATTTGGAGATTCTTTTTAATAATTAGTGGGAGGAAATGGATGGAATTTGGATTTCAAACCAAAGTGTGGGCATTCAATTAATTGATTTTGGAGGTTTTTTGGCGTTGGGTATTTGGATTTCCTTGCTATTAGTTACCAAGTAGTTGAGAGAAATGGAATGAACTTTTGGTTCTTTTGAAGGTTTTTAGTTTGTAAATTCTTATAGGACTTTTCCTTTAGAAAAAAGCAAGCACCACACGACGTCCACGAGGGCGGCTCTATCTAATTTTTAACCGTCCGCCGTTGGTTGAAGCAACAGAGCAATACTTCATTTAGTTTAGTCTTGTCAATGGTAAAAGTTTAAAGGATTATTTTGCCAACTTGAGAAATTTAAAGTTTTGGCAAAATGTTTGTGGATCGAATAGATAATGGTGCTTGTTTCCCTAATGAAAACAACGAGCATACTTTATTTTACACATGAATAGATCTATATCTGTGTGGAAGCTTGACTAACTTGCATCCTCTTGCAATGAGCATAGGTCTTTCAAGATTAACAACGGATGAAAAGCTTAAAGAGGCGTTTTCTCCGTTCGGCCAGATTGTTGATGGTAAAATGAAAATTTTCCTCTTCTGCTTTTATAATTTGCATTTCTTGTTTTTGTTAATCTGCTTTTCTTACTAGTCTGAATGGCTTTTTGCGTTTGATTATGGTGTCAGCCAAAGTTGTGACTGATAGGGCCTCAGGAAGATCGAAGGGGTTTGGTTTCATAACTTACACGAGCATTGAAGAAGCGGTGAGGGCCAGAGAAGGAATGAATGCCAAGTTCTTGGATGGATGGGTTATTTTTGTGGATCCCGCCAAGCCGAGGGAATCAAGGCCTCCGCCTCAATCTCAACCGGGACCTTCTGAAACTGGCTATACATCAAACAAGACTATTGGATGGTGTGGTTGATGAGTATCAATCGTCATAGAGCATTATTATTATCACCATTAGTGATCCATCACTACATGTTTGTCAATAAAAAATTGGGTACTTGCATTATCAATGGTGATATATACACCATTCTTTCTGTCATAGTATACTTTGGTAGAGACTAATTGGGGAAAAATTGGAACAGCAGAAACTGTTTGTAGTCAAAGCGATTATGTCGCTTTATTTTGGCCAATTACTTATTGTTGGATTAGTGAATTTGAAAGATGGGTTAAATTTTTCTGCCCCAAAAGCCTATTATGGTTTGGACAGGATTAAGCGACAACTCCAATTCACTCATTTATTGTTATTATTGTTATGATTAGTATTGTTATTTTACTTCTACTACTTTTAAGGCCTACACGTTTTCCAAATGCATGATAAAAATTTATTTTTCTGTGCCATTTGTAGTCATCTTAAAACTAAAGTGGAATTAGAACAAGGATTATGTAGTTTGGGAAATTTATGCGTCCAGTCACGAAACTTTAGAAAATGTTTCATTAGTTCCTTATCAATCGGCACCATGGATTTCGAGCCCCCAAGTTAAGAGCACCATGGTTTAGCACTGTAGCCACAAAAATGTGGGGTGGATTGATATTTGTCACAACTAAAAAACTTTTGCAAAAAATGTCAAAATACTGATATTATTTTTAAGGTAAATCTGTGATAAAGTCTCATTTATATACCTTATCAGTAGAGTTTATTTTTAACCGTTTTGATATGATCGAACGGTTGAGATGTTTATGCATGATAACTATAATATATTTTAACCCATAATATTATATACAAATGTTATATACTAAAAATAAAAAAATAGAAATTCAAAAAAAATTAAAAAAATAAAATAAAATAACCTAATCTTGCAACCGTCCACCGACGGCCCTCTCGACATCGAGGAGGCCCCCCCTCCCTCGATTTCGATGCCCCTCCCAAACACCGACCAAATTTGACTTCTGGGGGGGGGGGGGGGGGGGTGGTGATGGGGACTGGGCTCGTGGCGGTGGGGGAGGGGGGGCTCTGGTCTTGTAGTTGGGGGGGAGTGTCGCCGGTAGTCGGAAGGGAATGGGTAATATTTTCTTTTTAATTTATTTATTTTATATATTATTTTTAAATTTTTAGTTTATACTAGTATGAAGTTAAACACATTTAATTACATCTTAACGATTTAAAAATGAGATCTACTGACAGAATATATAAATAGGGTTCTACCACAGCCTTATCCCATTTTTTATAACAATTTAAATTAAAAATTAAAAAAAATTAAACTACCCATTTTTTTCTCCCATTTCTCTCTCATCTTTCACATATCTCTCTCCCTCTCTTTCTCTCTTCGGCTATGTTTGGTAAGAGGGATGGAGAGGAGGAATGATGGATAGAGTTGGAGGGATGAAGAGGAGGAATGATGGATAGAGTTGGAGGGATGAAGAGAGTGAAAGATAGGAAAGATTGAATGAATCCTTATGTTATTTGATAATGAGGAAAAGTTGAATTAAATTTTATTTATCTAATTATATATTGTTCATTTTATAAAATATTTTGAAAAAATTTTAGAAAGTAAAATTGTCTTTTCAATAAAAAATTGGCAAAAGAGCTTGCATCATTTCATTGACGGGTTTGGATGGAGAAGGCATATCTTCATCTCTCCTCTCCTTCCTCTCTTCCCTCCAACCAAACAGGGAATGTGTGTCTTTCTCCACCACTCTCCCTCCACCCCTCTCCCTCCGAGTGAATTTGGCAAATAACCTTTTAACTTTCTTTAATTTATAAAATGACTTTAAAAAAAAATTTAATTAGCAAAATGACTTTTTTTTATAAATAATATAAAAATAAATATATTAATATAAGGTAAACAAAAAACAAAAAAAAATCCAAAAAAAGAAAATCCAAATATGATTTCTTGAGAGTGAACTGAGCAGCTATGCGTGGAGGCGTGCAAAGAAGGAGGGAGGCATTCGTGTGAGAAAGAAATGCCAAGAACCACCCCAAATCTTTCAACAGTCACTTCATTCTGGCAACAATGGCACACCCGAAGATCGACATTAACAATAATTGAACTCTTAATGTTCTACGATCAAGAGCTTTAAAGAAGGAAAAAAAGAGGAGAAATAAGATTTTTGAAAAAACACTTTGCAAGGTTAGTAAATGGCTAGATGTTATTTGTAAGGTAGTTTTAGAAGATTATATGTAAACGTTTATGTTTATTTAGCCTAAAAATCAAAAAAAAAAAAATCATAAAATAAAACAAATTTGGGGATTGCCATTGCTATAGACGAATGTTGAAGATGACTTAGATGTAACGACCGTCATTTGTTCCTAACGACTATGTGGAAAAATGATGGTTGTTCCTGGTCGTTCTGACAGTTCTTGTAATTTTTTATGACTAGATGTTGTTTGTAAGGTAGTTTAGAGGATTATATGTAAATGTATATGTTTATTTAGCCTAAAAATCAAAAAAAAAAATTCATAAAATAAAACGAATTTGGGGATTGCCATTGCTGTAGACGAAGGTTGAAAATGACTCAAACAGAACGACCGTCATTTATTCCAAATGACCGTGTGAAAAAATTATAGTTGTTCCTGGTCGTTCTAACAGTTCTTGTAATTTTGTATATTCATAGTGTGGAACAATAACGAACGTTGTTCTGATAGTTCTTGTAATTTTTTATAACAGTTCTTGTAATTTTTTATATTTATAGTGTGGAATAATAACGAACGTTCCTACATGATTCTTGTTTTATTTTTATTTTTATTTTTATTTATTTATTTTTTTTTTTGTTGATTGATGTTAAATTTGTAGTTGTATTTTTTATATTATTTGTTAATTGATAATATCAAAATCCATGATAGGTATAAGTCAGATCTATATTCTTGTGGAGTATAATGGAAAGTGGGAAAATGTCGATGGCGGATTTTGGAGGTGGTTCGGAGTTGGTATGAGCAAGGGCTTTGTGGTTGATAGAAGTATCAACTTTTTGGAATTGGAAGAGACAATCTACTACAGAACAAGTATTGATCGAAGTAAGTATGCAATTGAGATAACACATAAACCTGTTGGTGACATATTTGGTGATACTACTACACCAACTCTTATTTCCAACGATTCAGATATTATAGATCTTATGTTTTTGTACAAAGAAAAATAAGGAATGACTCTACATGTATAATCAAAAAAATGTGATAAAGGAAAAGCAATATATGTTCGTGAGGATGATAATTTAAACAGTGATGGTGGGGATGCACTAGGCCTCCATGACGACTATTTTAGGTGTCGAATCAATGAAGAAATTCCATTTGTTGCAAGGTTTGCTCCAACTGAATTACTTGGTAGTTATGAGTATCCGCTGCAGATTTGTGCAACTAGTACACCAATCAATGAAAGGATCACTGGCTTCAATCCAACTCCAATCATCGGTTCCAATCCAACACCAGAAGAAACAGTGCATGAGGAAGTACCTAATGAAGATGATGGTGTAGATAAAGCAAGTGATGATGTATCCGAAGGAGGTGATGAGGTGCGTAAAGGATGTGATGGTGTACCCGAAGAAGATGATGGTGTACCCTAGGGAGGTGATGGTCTATATGAGAGAGTTTATGATAGTCGTTGTCAACATTTTGAATCCGAAGAGGCAAGATTTATTCCACTGATAAGTTCTGATAGCGGGAGAAGTGATGGTTCGGATTTAATGGTGGGTAAACATTTTGATAGCAAGGAAGAAATGAATACGAAGTTAAACCTCGTCGCCATTAATGGAAAGTTTGAAATGAAGGTCAAGAAGTCAAACAAATTATTGAAGGAAGTTGTGTGTGTAGATGAACCAAACTGCTTGTGGCGGGTGCGAGCTACAAAAATACCAAGTTCGAATTTTTTTGTCATTCGACAATATAATGATATCCACACTTGCTCGTTGATGAATCGATCGATCAATCACAAACAAGCATCCAGTCGTGCAATTGGAGCTCACATGAAGGTGTTGGAAAAATTGGATCCGTTAAATTTAAATTTTAAATCACAAAATTTTAAAATTCATAATAATATTCATTAAATTTAAATTTAAATTTTCAATTTTGATTTCCAAATTATCAAGATCATATATCATTGAAAAATTAAATTTTCAAAACGATTCCGTGATTTTTTTTTTAAATGTTTTTTTTTAATTGAAAAATTCCAAAAAAATAAAAAATCACATTCTTTGAAATATTTCATACATTCGTTCATCTTCAATCTCCTTGAATCCATTGTAGCCCGAATTTTACAAAAACAATCCTAAGCCGTTTCCAGCTTACAAAAAATTCTAGGAATTGAAAAAACGACCTAGCGGTGATAATAGACCGCATCTATTACACTTGAAAAACCTAGATACAAATTATAACCTCAATGGAATCATGACCGGCAAAATTGAACAAGCATCATATATTATAAAAATAATAAAAAGCATTCATTCATCCATACATCCATTCATAATATATTTAACATACTCAATATAAAACCTAGAGTGCCAACTCTCTAAAATATTTCATTAATGCATAGAGAGAAATTTATTCGATCAAATAATTTATGTTATATACATGATCATGAGTTGTCTCTGATACCAGTTATTGGAAAAATTGGATTCGATATCAGAGTTACGGTGCAGTGGAAGTTTTAAAATTTTTATGCTGTTTCTAGAAAAGAAGCTCATGATGCATATAACAATAAATTAAATTCATGATCAAGCGTACCTTATTTCTTAGAATCCGGAATTGCTAGAGCGTTTGACCAACGTGTCTTTCTACTATTCTCGAGTTCCACATCTCAGAGTGTATGTGGACACACGTTCTATGAATCCAAGCGACCGGTAATGCTTTCCGAAGTCTAGATCCCACCTTTTCAATTCCGATGTACCTTATTGAGAATTCGATTCGGGTTCGTTCTTCAAAACTACAAAACAGAAACCGGTTAACCTTCTAGGAAAAATATCAGTTGGCTTAACCTTCCTCACAGTTTTGATTCAATGAAAATTTCTCTCTTTTTCTCACACCCAAGAAGGACGAATTTCTCAAGCCCGAAAAACCTAGTTTTTGTTTTTCTCTCTCCCAAAAAAAAGTCCACCTATTGTGTATGATGATAGTTCATTTTTTTTCAAGAACCCCTAGCCTTTATATAATACTTTAATCATTTTTCAAAAATATCTCCTACTTGAAAAATAATTAATAATTATTTTTCTGGATAATCTTGTGAACCAAAGGATCATTCAAATTTCGGGCTAGGTTCTTTAAACCTTATGGACGGTTTTTTGCTTGGAGAATCTTCAAAAAATTTTGTGCTCCCTCTTATGTGTATATTGATTGGTGATTCAAATTTAAATCAAGAATCTAGACTAGTCAAAAAGTCATAATCCTATCTTGATTCAAACTCCTTTTAAACCTTTGAATTTAAATAAGATTTTCTTATTTGAATTTAAATAAATATTTTCCACAAATATTATCCATATTTAATTAATTTAAATAAATGAAATATTTTAGATTTCCTTTCCACCAAAAAAAAATGTACACCATTTTTTAAGAAAAGAAAATCTATCAAATAAGCTACATTATTTAAATCAATTAATAACTTAATGTTTGTAATATATTTAAACAATTTTGAAACAAAATATTATTCCCTCCAACCACTAAAATTAGTGCACCATAGAATAGGAGAGAAAAATTTTGTTTTCAAAAACCAAATAATTCAAATATAATCTTATTTCCAAAATTCAATTAACCAAAATAATTAACAAATAATTATTTTATTTGCAACCAATCATATGTTGACAAATCACATTATTTGTCTACATTAATTTCCCATGTCCAATCCTTTCGGGATTGTATGTTAGAGAGTACTATGTCTTAATAGACATTATTAAATTCTCATTTAATTTACCGATCTCATTAGGAACAAATCCCGAGACGCTATACGGAACTATATGAGCTAATAGAGGGACCCGATGGAAATATGTAAAGAGGCTCCTATAAATGTGAAAAATTAATTCCGGATTAATTATTCATCAATTATCAACTTCAGGACTATTTCACTAAAAGTCTGAAGCTGAACTCTTGTTTACATACCGTATTACGAAAGCTCTCTCACGTAGTGCTTCTTCCATGATTTATTCATCGCTTGCTTAATCCCCATATGTTATCCATGATTGAATTAAGGACTTTTTCCGTTTTACCTTTTCAATCATTTTAACTTAAAGTTCCATTATTCTCTATTGAAAGAACCACCAATTGTAAAATCATACAATTGTTAAACCATCAGAGAACAAAAAGTAAACCGATGGCCAATATCTTGTTATACTATCTTTCAATCCCCGAATAATGCATTTAAGTAGATAACATGTACTATCGTTAAAATAGCTATGGATTCCATATCTATGAATCTTGATTTCTCCATCCATAAGTCATGCACCCAAAACACAAGTATATTGACCATGAATTAACAGTGTCTCATCTGTAGTGTATTAAAGTACATAAGTCATGGATACGAACTCAAGTAATCATTTCAGGATTAAGATTAATGCAGGATGATAATTAAAGCGACATTGATTCTTATAAACATAATTATTAAACCGAATCAATTAACATTTTAGATCCAGTCCAATGTCATACCTTAATACTAGTATATATTAAAGTTTTTACTCGAAACCTATCCGATGGTCAAGACAAACCATCCCTCTAATGAAGTAGATAACTTTTACAATCTTATCATGAATAAGATCCCCAAATCTTATTTCATCGATTGAGGACTATTTATTTAGACTGTTATCAAATTATCACATCTTCTATGTATACCCCGTATACATATAGCAATTCGATATATTACCAACAGCCTAGTAGTATTTTATGTTTGCTCAAAATAATCATACAATCAACAAATGAAAGTAAATAAGACACAACTTATTAAACATGAATAACTTCCTCTTATTAATATAAAAAATGTCATATTTACAGAAAATCCAAAATATTGATTTTTTATCCTTAGGGCACATATAGATATCAACAATCTCTTACTTGCCCTAAGCGAGTAAATGTGACATATTCTGGCCACCAAAGTATTCGTGAGTGGGTCAGCAAGATAGTCCTCTGATGCGATTTTGCAAACCGTCACATTTCCACTCTCAACAAAGCCTCTGATAATGTGATATTTCCTGTCAATGTGCTTACTCCTTTTATGATGCCTAGGATACTTGGTCTTAGCTACTGCTGCACTGTTGTCACAGTAGAGCACCATAGCTTTATCCATACAGGGAACGACCTCAAGGTCACCAAGGAACCTGCGGAGCCACACCGCTTCCTTTAATGCCTCACTGGCTGCCACATACTCGGCTTCCATGGTCGAGTCAGCAATGCAAGATTGCTTAATACTCTTCCACACAACGACACCACCTCCAAGGGTAAAGACAGATCCTGAAGTCGATTTCCTTGAATCCTGATCTGATAGAAAATCAGAATCTGTATATCCTATAGGAACAAGGTCCTGACCGGAATATACTAACATATAATCCCTCGTTCTCCATAAATACTTGAGTATATACTTGACCGCAGCCCAATGGTTCGGTCCCGGATTCGACTGATATCGACTTACCATACCAACCGTAAAACAAATATCAGGCCTTGTACATAACATAGCATACATAAGACTACCTACCGCTGATGCATAAGGTACATTTTTCATACACTCCCTTTCTTCCGATGTCTTGGGACAGTTATCTCTAGAAAGCTTGATTCCAATCTAGAAAGGTTGGGCACCTTTCTTGGAATCCTTCATGGAAAACTTCTCAAGTACTTAATCAATGTATAAAGCTTGAGAGAGTGCTATCGTTTTGTTCTTTCTATCTCTAAAGAGTTGAATACTAAGAACATAACTAGCTTCTCCTAAGTCCTTCATGTCAAACTGTTTGGCTAACCAAACTTTGACAGATGATAATGTTGCCACATCGTTTCCAATAAGCAATATATCATCAACATAAAGTACAAGGAAAATCACTTTCTCGTTTTTGAAATATTTATAAACACATGGTTCATCAATGTTTTGTTCGAATCCATAAATGGATTTAAGCAACTTGCATACCTTGTCTTCTTGACCTTTTGCCTTGAACCCGTCTGGTTGTATCATATAGATATCTTCTTCAAGAGAGCCATTCAAGAAAGTTGTCTTGACTTCCATTTGCCAGATCTCATAATCGAGAGCAGCCGCAATGGATAAAAGAATGCGGATTGACTTGAGCATTGCTACAGGTAAGAAGGTTTCTGTTGGAAAAATCGGATCCGGTATAGAGTTACAGCGCAGCGGAAGTTTTAAAATTTTTATGCCGTTTCCGGAAAAGAGTCTCATGATGCATATAACAATAAATTAAATTAATGATCAAGCGTACCTTAATTCTTGGATTCCGGAATCACTAGAGCGTTTGACCAATGTGTATTCTCTACTATTCTCGAGTTTCACGTCTCAGAGTGTGTGTGGACACACGTTCTATGAATCCAAGCGACCGGCAATGCTTTCCGAAGTCTAAATCCTTCCTTCTCAATTCCGATGTTCCTCGTTGAGAATATGATCTAACTTCTTTCTTCAAAACTACAAAATAGGAACTGGTTAACCTCCTATGAAAATTATCACTCGGTTTAACCTTCCTCACAGTTTTGATTCAATGGAATTTTCTCTCTTTTTCTTTCTTTCTCACAAGATAGCCGAATTTTGATGTGGAAGAAACCTAATTGTTTTTCCTCTCACTCCAAAAAAAAAAAAAAAAACGTTTTCCCTCTTGAAAAAAAAAAAACAAAAAATTGGTTTTTCAAGAATCCCTTGCCTTTATATAGAAGTCCAATCCTTTTTCAAAATTCATCTCCTTAAAAATATTTTTCTGGATAAATTTTGAATCAAAAGATCATACAAATTTAAGGCTAGATTCATTGAACCTAAAAACGTTTTTTCAAGAGGAAATCTTCCCACAAAAAATTCGGCCACACTTGAAATTCAAGCTAGATTGATGGTTCAAATTTTAAATCAAGAATCTAGACTAGTCAAAAGATCCTAGTCCTATCTAGATTCAAATTCCTTTTAAACCTTTTTGAATTTAAATAAGATTCACTTATTTGAATTAAATATTTTCCTTAAACATCAACCATATTTATTAATTTAAATAAATTGAATATTTGAAATTTTCCTCCTCTTAAAACCATCCACAACTTTTTAAAGGAAAGAAAAAATCCATCAAATAATCTCCATTATTCAAATCAATTAATAATTTAATGTTATGAATATATTTGAACAATTTTGAAACAAAATTTTCTTCCCTCCACCTATTTAAAAACCGTGCATCACTTTTAGATTAGGAGAGAAAATTTGTTTTCCAAAATTAAATAATTCAAACACAATCTTATTTTCAAAATTCAAATTAACCAATCACATATTGACAAATCATTTGTCTATTAATTTCACATGTCCAATCCTTTCTGGATTGCATGTTAGAGAGTACCATGTCTTAATAGATATTACTAAATTCCATTTAAATTTACCGATCTCATTAGGAACAAATCCCGAGACGTTATACGGAACTAGATGAGCTAATAGAGGGACCCGATGGAAATATGTAAAGAGACTCCTATAATTGTGAAAAATTAATCTCAGATTAATTATTCATCAATTATCAACTTCAAAACTATTTCACTAAAAGTTTGAAGTTGAACTCCTGTTTACATACCGTATTACGAAAGCTCTCTTTCACGTAGTGCTTCTTCCATGATTTATTCATCTCTTGCTTAATCCCCCATATGTTATCCATGATTGAATTAAGGACTTTTTCCGTTTTACCTTTTCAATCATTTTAACTTAAAGCTCCATTATTCTCTATTGAAAGAATCACCAATTGTAAAACCATACAATTGGTAAACCGCTAGAGAACACAAAGTAAACCGATGATCAAGATCTTGTTATACTATCTTTCAATCCCCGAATAATGCCTTTAAGTAGATAACATTTACTATCGTTAAGATAGCTATGGATTCCGTATCTATGAATCTTGATTTCTCCATCCATAAGTCATGCACCCAAAACACAAGTATATTGACCATGAATTAACAGTGTCTCACCTGTAGTGCATTAAAGTACATAAGTCATGGATGCGAACTCAAGTAATCATTTCAGGATTAAGATTAATGCAGGATGATAATCAAAGTGTCATTGATTCTTATAAATGGAATTATTAAACCGAATCAATTAACACTTTAGGTCCAGTCCAATGTCATACCTTAATACTGGTATACATTAAAGTTTCTACTCGGAACCTATCCGATGGTCAAGACAAACCATCCCTCCAAGGAAGTAGACAACATTTACAATCTTATCATAATAAGATCCCCAAATCTTATTCCATCGATTGCGGACTATTTATTTAGACTGTTATCAAATTACCACGTCTTCTGTGTATACCCCATATACATATGGTAATCCGATATATTATCAACAGTCAAGGAGTATTTAATGTTTGCTCAAAATAACCATACAATCAACAAATGAAAGTAAATAGGACACAACTTATTAAACATGAATAACCTTCTCTTATTAATATCAAAATGTCATATTTACAGAAAATCCCTAATATTGATTTTCTATCCTTATGGCACATTTAGATCCCAACAGTTTCATCATAGTCAATTCCTTATTTCTGCGTATAGCCCTTCGCTACAAGTCTTGCCTTGAAAGTTTTCACTTTCCCATTCACACCTCTCTTCCTCTTGTATACCCACTTACACCCAATCGGTTTTATGCCTTGGGGTAAGTCTACAAGTTTCCAGACCCCGTTAGAATCCATAGATTCCATCTCGGTGTTCATAGCATTTTGCCAAAGACTAGAATCAACATCCTCCATAGCTTCCTTGCACGTAGCCGGATCATCAACATGTTCTATGGATTCTGCTTCAAAAATTTCACCATTGAACATGTACCTTTCAGGTTCCCTGATAATCCTCCAACTACGATGAAGCTCTCGTGGTTGCTGATTCTTTAGCGGTTTTTTCACAGGGTTTTCTGTGACTTTAGGAACATCCAAACCCGAAGTCATCTCCTCAAGCACTACTTTGCTACGAGGTTTAAAGTCTTCCATGTAACTTTCCTCCAAGAATGTTACATATGTAGAAACGAAGACTTTATTTTGTTTCAGATTATAGAATAGATCACATTTTGTCCATTTTGGATAACCAACAAACAAGCACACTTCTGATCGTGACTCCAACTTCTTCGCTTCCTTATCTAGGACGTGTGCCGGACAACCCCAAATTCGAATATGATTCAAATTAAGTTTCCTACTCGTGCATAACTCGTAAGGAGTTTTAGGAATCGATTTGGAGGGAACGTTATTCAAAAGATAGCATGCAGTTTGTATGGCGTGCCCCCAAAATGACAAAGGTAATGTGGAGTAACTCATCATAGACCGGACCACATCCAATAGGGTCCTATTCCTTCTCTCAGCTACATCATTCTGTTGAGAAATACCAGGTGCAGTCAATTGGGATTGTATCTCATTCTCTATAAAATATCCTAAGAAATCATCCGATAGGTATTCCTCACCTCGATCCGATCGAAGTGTCTTAATGGACTTACCTAATTGTTTCTCCGCTTCAGCCTGGAATTCTTTGAACTTGTCAAAGGCTTCGCTTTTGCGGGTCATCAAATAGACATATACATACCTTGAGTAATCATCAATAAAAGTGATATAATACTCATACCCACCACGTGCTTCTATGTTCATGGGACCACAAACATCCGTATGCACAACTTCTCGAAGTTCCTCGGCACGACCATCATTGGCAGCAAAATGTCGTTTAGTCATCTTACCCTCCAAACAGGATTCACACTGTGGCCAAGGTTCAACCTCGTACAAGTCAAGGCATTCATCATTTACCATCATTTGAATTTTGTTAAGGCTTATGTGACCAAGTCATAAATGCCAAATATATGATTTGTTAGAGTGAGAAGATTTATGTCTTTTAGAGTTCTTTTCCAATTCTGTATCAAGCAGTGAGTGCATCTTAGGTTGATAAAATAAAGATTTCCATGCAACCATCCATTACAGATAAGGGAATTATTTTTCCTAATAACAACTTTATTATTAAAAGAAACTGAATAAGAATCTTTAATCAAACAAGCTACCGAAATTAGGTTTCTCTTGAAACTAGGAATATAAAAACAATGTCTCAAAACAATAAACCTAAATTCATCAAAATAAAGATGCACTTCTCCTATTGCTTCAGTTTGCACTAATGTCCCATCACCGGTTTTTAACGTGAAGTCCTCCTTAAGCAGACTTCTCGTTACCTTAAACCCCTGCAGAGAAATACAAACATGATTAGTAGCTCCAGAATCTATAACCCAATTGTCCTTAGATTCTTCCACTAAACAACCCTCAAGATACAGGACATCGAAATTACCTTTTTGCTTTTGCATAGACAGGTATTCTCGGCAATCCTTCTTGAAATGTACTTTCTTCCCACAGTGAAAGCACTTAGCCTTTTTGGGATCCACCTTTCGCTTCTTAGTCTTGGTAGACTTCTTAGAAGTAGGTGCATTCACCGCAAGCTTGTTCCTCTTGTTCTTCCCCTTTTCCTTCTTCCTTTTAGGATTAAGAGCAGGCGAACTAGATTCAACCACATTTGCCTCAGCCTTAGATCTAGAACCCTTAAAAATGTTCTCAAAGGCTTGCAACTCTTTCATCAATTCCGTTAAAGACATCTCCTTCCGGTTAAGGTTGTAGAATGCCTGAAACAAATCGAAATCCTTGGATAAGGTTTGAAAAACCATAACCAATTGAGTTGCAGCATCGATCTCAGCCCCATTTGCCTGAGCCTCAAACAAATAAGCCATGACTGTCATCATGTGCTCCTTGATGAGAGTTCCAACCTTTTGCCTGCAGTTCATGAGACCTTTGATAGCATCGGTCTTAGCCTGGATAGTTTGTTCACCAAACATTTCCTCCAGGTTATCCATGATCTGCCTAGCAGTTTGATGTTCCTCATGTTGTTTCTGGAGCACGTTAGACATGCTCGCCCGAATTTAGCACATGACACTTATGTTGGAATTGTCCCAGCGCTCAAGCGCTACAAATTCCCTATCAGGAGCATCGATCACAGGCGTAGGTGGTCGAAGTTGGGTTAGGACAAAACTGTATTTCTCAAAGTTTAGGACGATAAGCAAGTTCCTTTTTCAGTCATTAAAATTCTTGCCAGTTAATTTATTTTGCGTTAGTATCACAGATAAAGGGCTCGACATTTTGATCTATAATAAGAAAACATGTAATAAGTATGAGCAAACATCCCATCATTTTATAAAATATGGTTTTGTAATGAAACAAAAAGATCCATATGCAATCTAAATGTTTATGTGTAAAACCCTTAAAACACATACCTTACAGCGATAATTCCTAGCTTCTGCTTTCTAAGCTACCGAGGGGTAGTCATAGAAGAACTAGCCAAGAACACGTATCCCTTCCAATTAATACATATTCATCCATGGAGCAAACTCCATTAAATATATATTAACTATCGTTTATTTGGCCACTACTTTACATAACAGAGCCTCGAGGGAGGGTTAATAAATAAAGAAGCATTAGTGTATAACCATCGTTTCCAATTTTGAATCCATATTTTACATTCGCCACCGATGGGTGATCTAAACATAAAATATGCCAAAAATTGTTATCCTTTCGGAAATCCAAATCAGTGTGCGCTCTAGATAAGATACCTATCCGAAGGGAATTTACGGGTCAAAACTAAGTAGTAAGCACTACCATGTGTAACTATTGGACCAACGATGGAGGCCGTAGGTTTTAGTGTGTAAAACCTTCTCCCAGTCAATCTTTTAAATTAGGGTTTTTGTTTTTCATGCATAAACAATATTTATTGAGTGGCACTCCCTAGTCTATATGACATGTTATCAAAACATCACGAAATAGTATAATATATTCATCTAGCAACACATCATCCATGGTTTGCAAAATATGTAAATAGCCGTGGACCATGTTCCATCCTAGAGAAAAGAAAATTGTAAAATTTACAAAAATTAACCGAAATATATATCGGCCTTCATTTGTAGATCCATGCCTTGTATCCTTCTTCAATGTGTCTTCCTTCTCCAATGTCACATCTTTTTAAAATTAAAATTAAATTTAAATTTCAAAAAGATTATATGTGATTTTTTATTTTAATCAAAATTACAAAATATCAAAATTTAAATAAAAATCTAGTTTATTAAATTTTAAAATTCAAAAATTTAAAATTTCCAAATTTCAAATTTAAATCACAAAATTTTAAAATTCATAATAATATCCATTAAATTTAAATTTAAATTTTCAATTTTGATTTCAAAATTATCAAGATCACATATCATTGGAAAATTAAATTTTCAAAAAGATTCTGTGATTTTTTTATTAAAAAATGTTTTTTTAATTGAAAAATTCCAAAAAAAATAAAAAATCACATTCTTTGAAAATTTTCATACCTTCGTTCATCTTCAATCTCCTCGAATCCATTGTAGCCCGAATTTTACAAAAAAATTCCTACGCCATTTCCAGCTTACAAAAAATTCTAGGAATTGAAAGAACAACCTAGCGGTGATAATAGACCGCATCAATTACACTTGAAAAACCTAGATACAAATTCTAACCTCTATAGAATCATGACCAGCAAATTTGAACAAGCATCATATAATATAAAAATAATAAAAAGCATTCATTCATCCATACACCCATTCATAATATATTTAACATACTAAATATAAAACCTAGAGTGCCAACTCTCTAAAATATTTCATTAATGCATAGAGAGAAATTTATTTGATCAAATAATTTATGTTATAGACATGATCATGAGTTGTCTCTGATACCAGTTGTTGGAAAAATTGGATCCGATATCAGAGTTACGGCACAGCGGAAGTTTTAAAATTTTTATGCCGTTTCCGGAAAAGAAGCTTATGATGCATATAACATTAAATTAAATTCATGATCAAGCGTACCTTATTTCTTAGATTCCGGAATTGCTTGAGCGTTTGACCAACGTGTCTTCTCTACTATTCTCGAGCTTCACGTCTCAGAGTGTGTGTGGGCACACGTTCTATGAATCCAAGCGACCGGTAATGCTTTCCGAAGTCTAGATCCCACCTTCTTAATTCCGATGTACCTCATTGAAAATTCGATCCGGGTTCGTTCTTCAAAACTACAAAACAGGAACCGGTTAACCTTCTATGAAAAATATCAGTTGGCTTAACCTTCCTCACAGTTTTGATTCAATGAAAATTTCTCGCTTTTTTTCACACCTAAGAAGGACGAATTTCTCAAGCCCAAAAAACCCAGATATTTTTTTTCTCTCTCCCAAAAAAAACGTCCACCTATTGTGTATGATGATAGTTCGGAGAATAAGTTCAAGTTTTTTTTTTTAATGGCTTTAGGAGTAGCTGTACGAGGTTTTAAGAGCATGAGAAAAGTTATTGGCATAGATGGGGCTTGGATCAAAACTAAATATAAGGGGTTATTGATGGTTGCTGCCACACAAGATAGTGAGTATCACAGTTATCCCATTGCATGGGGTTTGGGTGACACTGAGAACAATGATTCATGGACTTGGTTCTTTGAGAAACTGAATGAGGTAATACATGACAACTCAGAGCTATGTTCTATTTCTGATAGGAACCAGAGCATTAGTTATGTGGTGAGTCACGTTTATCCTATGGCACAGCATGGAGCATGTTATTATCATGCTATGATGAATATTAAGAACCATTTCAAGAGTGCTGCTTCTCTTGTAGTGTTCAAGGATGTTGCTGAAGCATGCCATTTGGAGGAGTTTGAGAAACATTTTAGTGCCATGAGTCAAAAATATCCAAAGGTGGCTCGTTATCTCGAGAAGGATGTCAAGTTTGAAAAGTGGTCAAGAGCTCACTTTAAAGGTAACAGGTATGAAGTTATGACTACTAACATAGTCGAGACTTTGAATAATATGATGTTGAAGGCAAGGGAGTATCACATAACTATAATGATCGATTTCGTCCTCTTCACAATGGGACAATGGTTCTTCACTCGGCGTCCAGAATCAGTTTTAGTGACCACACCAATTATACTAAAGAGAGAAGCAATATTCAGAGGAAGATTTGATAAAGCTGGTTCATTGACGCTATACCAACTGAATGAGAATGAATACATTGTGATGGGTAGTGATTTCAATGCATGTATTAATTTAACAACAAGGAGTTGCACGTGTAGGGTTTTCGACATTGACAAGATTCCGTGCATCCACGCCATAGCAGCAGCAGGTCTTTATCGGTCGCAACATTCTGGAGCTTACGTAAACTCCCTTTGTTATGAGTACTACACTTCAGATTATTGGATGTCGGCATATGCATAACTATTTATCATGTTCCTCCAGAATCGTAATGACACAATATCCTTAAAGAGATAAGAGCGATTAAAGTAGTAGAGTCAGACGTGAAAATGTTTAGAAGCAAGCCAAGAATAACTCGTTTCCCTTCACAAGGAGAATATATAGTCAAAAAGTATAAATGCATGATATGTGATCAGAAAGGACATAATTCAAATTAATGCCCCAAATCATCACATCCAACCGATGTTAGAAGCAACACCTAATAATGACACTTATTAGTTTGACAGTTTAATTTCGTTTTATGAATGCTAGTCATTTGAGAAAGTCATTAATTATGTTTGTGAAAGTAATTAATTTTGTGTTTTTCTTTTTTTAGAATGTTAGATGTTTGATGTTACATTTATTAGTTTTTTTAAAGAGCAAAAAAATTAACTATTTAAAAAGAACGACCCAGTGGTAATTCTTGAATGTTTTGTGGTCGTTTCATTTTTTTGTGTGGGTGGTCTGAGGTTTTTGAGGCAAATCATACATGACCAAAGACCGCATATGGTTATTCTTGCTTTTCATTAAAGGGGAAAAAATAAAGTCAATGTTTAGAAGGAACGACCGAATGGCTGTTCTTAAAATTTTAGTGATTGTTCCTTCTTTTTTATGGTCGTTATATGTGTTTTGAGGCAAATCATATATGACAAAAGTCATTGACCATGGTTATTTTTGTTTTTAGTTTAAAGGAACAAAATGAAGTCAATATTTAGAAGGAACGACCAAATGGTTGTTCTTGAAATTTTAGTGGTTATTCCTGCTTTTTTGTGGTCGTTCCGTGTGTTTTGAGGCAAATCATATATGACAAAAGTCACTGATCATGGTTTTTTGCTTTTTGTTTAAGGAAAAAAAATGAAGTCAATATTTAGAAGGAACGACCGAATGGTTGTTATTGAAATTTTAGTGGTTGTTCTGAGGATTTTACGCGGTGTCGTTGAAATTCTTAATGTTTTATACTATTAACAACAATAAAATCATGAAAAACCCAACTTTTAATTTAACCTTTAAAAATAGTGTAAGAACATGTAACTTACTCATCAACATTAGTAAGATATTGCTAGTGATATTATGGTGATGTTAAATTCAAGACAATTTAAATGATCATTTGTTATTTGAAATAAATTCATACTAAAAAGTAATTATTTAATTTTAATAGGCTTTATTGTCATTAAATTTATCGTTTTGAAAATATATATATTATATATATATATATATATATTAAAGGAGCCGAAAAAGGGACGATTTAGAAGGAACGACCGAATGGTTGTTCTTTAAATTTTAGTTGTCGTTCCTTTTTATTTTTGGTTGTTCCAAGGTGTTTGGGGCAAATAATACATGACCAAAAACCCCTATGTGGTATTTTTTTGTTTTTCTTTTAAATAAAAAAGCTAAAGTCAAGATTTAGAAGGAACAACCGAATGGTTGTTTCTGTAAATTTTAGTGGTCGTCCCGAGGATGATGCATGTAGTCATTGAAATTCTTAATATTTCGAACCTCTATCAACAATAATTTCATGAAAAGTCCAACCTTTAACTTAGCCTTTTGAAATAGTGTAAGAATATATATAACTTAAGTCATCTCACAAGTGATATAAAGGTAATGTTGATTCGAAAATAATATTTAAGATCTTTGTTATTTGAGATAGATCCATGTTAAAAAATGCTTATTGTCATTAAATTTGTCTACTTGTTTTTATATAAAAAAAAAAGAGCAAAAAAAAAAAAAAAAAACTTAGAATGAACGACAAATTGGTTGTTCTTGAAATCTTAGTAGTCGTTCCTTTTTCTTTTTGGTCATTTTGAGGTTTTTCACATAAATCATATGTGAAAAAACACTCTCATATGAAAATTTTCTTTTTTCCTTTAAGGAAAAAAAAAAAAAAAAAGCTAACGTCAAGATTTTAGTAGGCACGACCGAATAGTTGTTCTTGAAATTTTAGTGGTTGTTCTTTCTCTTTTGTGGTCATTCCGTGGGTTTTTAAGCAAATCATACGTGAAGATAGACTTTGATATGGTAATTTTTACTTTCGGTTTAAACAAAAACAAAAACAAACAAAAAAACTAAAGTCAAGATTTAAAAGGAACGACCAGATGATTGTTCCAATAATTTTAGTGGTTGTTCCTGTTATTTTGTTGTTTAAAGAAAAAAACTATTCTAGAAGGAATGACCAGACGGTCATTCTTTAACTTTTCTTCAGTCGTTCCTATTATATTTGTGGTAGTTCCTATTATACATATGTGATTTTCATAAACAAAATAACCATTGTTAATATTATTTCATTAAAAATCAAAATAGAAATCTAATGTTGTCTTTACATATGCATATATAACTATATTGTAACTCAAAGTACTGATAATACTAGATTTCTTGATCGCTTAAAGTGTTTTTGTGGGCTTAGAAGCATCTTGATCCCTTTTTTGAGCATTAGACCTCGAGTGCTGAATCTTTTTTGGCCACAATACCACATAAGGTGATAGTAAGACTGACTCTCTTTTCCTCTGCTTCTCCAGGTGGCCCTCGTGGTTTTTTACATATTCAGTATTGGCATCGGCTTCCATACCAACTACCCCGTCATGTTCATATTTGCCACCATCTCGTATTCGTTCGTCTTATGAGGGATGTTGTTGGCATTTGAAATTATCACCCCACTGTATCTGGTTTCTACACCTCATGTTAACTGCTGCTTAAACTCAACATTCACCCCGCCACTACTCCTATTTATGGCCATAACTGACTCTATTTTACACATAATTGCCTTATTATTTGCCTCCATCTTCTACACAATTGCCGCCTCATGATTGGCCAACATTGATTCATATAGGTTTGGTGCTCGCCTATACGACGGTCAATATAATGCATAAATAACTCTAAACTAGGAGTTGAGGCTGTGGGTATCGCGTCATGTGTCTGGGGGCCAATAGGGGTCGAAAATGTTGGTGTCTAGCCATGCGTTTGCCAGTCCCTGGGAGTAGAGGCTTGAATATGCTCAAGAGTCGGTCTGGCTGTGAAGGACCTCGAGGCTGTAGCAGGATCAAGAGAGCTGGGACCTGTAGGCATCGTGTGTGTCTTTGCCAGACCACGGGGGGTAGAGTCTCTAATCATCTGCTAATGGGCCAAACTGACGGGGAAAGACCTCGAGATTGTAGCAGGATCAAGAGAGATGTGACCTGATCTAAGTTCATCATTTCTCTCATCGGAATCGGCAGCACTACATAGGATGACATCTCCCTCTAATAACTTCGTCAGGCCATCAATGACATCATCATTGCAGTCCTCACACCTTTCCATTCGTAAATAATATTATCGTTGCATCTCCTTAGATGAAGGATCCAAAGTAGGTCGGACTGTAAACTGAATAAACACAATGAAAAATAATGATTAACTGGACTAATAGATCTAAACAAAAACCACAAAATTTAACTTGTAACGAGTTGGTTAATACCTCAGCAGATCTCATGGCTAAGCAAGGATCAAAGTAGGTGCCAATAGGATTCTAAACATTCTGCCAACGAAGCCACCGTGACCCATTTTTGTTCTTCTCATTCAAAGCTAATTTCTTAGCCATCATCTCACATAATTTCGGCATGACAAATTAAATGATGGTTATAATACAAACTAATTTATAAAATATATTTAACTAAGAAAAGTATTAACAAAAAGCTTACTTGAAATATCCATGGGCAGCCATAGAAGTTGTACGATGATGATTTTTTGTTAAACTTTACCACCAAATCAGTTTTTATGTACTTCAATGCCTGATTGTAACAAACATTCCCCAAGGATATTGAGTGAAGAATTTTAGATCGTTGGCATATTGGAGTCAAGAAGGATTAACCACCTTTTTGGTGTCAGAAGACGTCAAGAACCCTGTTACCATGTACAGAAATGCTAACTTTACCCTATCTTTGGTCCTAACCTTTTTAACGCTCAACTCTTTTAGTTCTTTTGCAACATCCTCTAATAAAACACTTTTCTTTCTTGGCCAATATTTGTTTTTCAACTCGTTTTTTTCTTCTTGAGCTTTGATTTCATCCTTAGAAGGTCCACCTCCCATGTTTAAACCCGAAATCAAGACGAACTCATAAAGAAAGAACCTCAATGGTTTTCCCTCAATTAAGAACCACACTTCATGGTCTTTCTGACATACCGTCTTTCTCAAAAGCAAATTATGAGCCAACGCACCGGAAAATTCCTCTCCTATGGGCAAGTCTATTAAAGGACCTAGTTGAGGGTAACTTCGAAAGACGGTCTTATCTTCATCAGTTAGCCATTTCTGAATATCTTCAAGGATTGTCATTATCGATCAGACTGTAACTTTGGCACTAAAGTATTCTGAGAGGATAAGTGGAGGCAATTCTTGGGAATCTGATGTGAGGACCATCCTAGATACGTCATGGTCTTATTTATCAATCTCCTCATCACTTGAATTTTCTATACTCCCATTTGTTTCCTAACAACATACAACAACATGTCGTTTAGAAAGAAAAAAAAAAAAAAAAGGGGAACCATTGCATTATACTTGTAAATAAAACAAGTGGCTTATTATTTCATCACCTTGGCATCTACCTCATCACCTTCATCATCTCTTGAATCTTCTATATTCTCAGTGCTTTCCTAAAACATATAGTAATTAGTGTAATGAATAATATTTTAATATCATGATCATAATCTTTATATATATATATATATATATATTTTTTTTTTTTTTATTTTACAATAATTTGTGTGTTTGAATGTAAAAATAAAAATAAAAATAAAAATACAAAAAGAGAACAAAAAAGAAGAAAAAAAAAAAACCAATCAAAATCACTATATATCGGAACAACTAACTGATCATTCGTAAACTAATCACGATTGTTCCTATTTTCTTTGGTTGTTCCAAGTATGCACATGTCATTTTCTAACAAACAACTACATTTCACACGTGATATCATACAAACACGTTCAGAAATTGTTCACCGGTTATTTTAAGCATACCTATATAATTTCCCAAACTCCTAAACTAACACAATCTGATCAAATTAAAAAGCAAAAAACAAATAAACAAATAAACAAATAAACAAAAACAAGTTAACAAACAAATTTATTATTTCAACGGAACGACCATCGAACTTTTTTATGGTTGTTCCTTTTTTTAGTGGTTCTTTTGAATATCAAAAGACAATTAGATCAATGTTGCACAATCAAATTCTCTACAATAAAAAATTCATGGTAATAAATCACAATCATTTATCTAAATATTGAATTAATTTCACTAATCAAACAAAATTTAAAGGAAATCAAATTTGAAAATTTGAAAAATTTATTACATGTCCAACATTCTCACAGAACCTCTGAGGTGAGGACGACAGCGGCGACGTGGTTGGCTACGGCGACGAAGACGGCAGCAATATCAAAGGCGGTGACGACGGAAGGCACGACTCCGACATCCCGAGCAGGGCAGGGAACTTAACTCACGGGAAAGGCAGGGCAGGGAAATGGGGGAAACCGTTTTGGAGTTGAGTGGAAATAGGGAAATGGGGTTCTCGATTTGAGCAAGAGAGGAGGAGCACACTTAAGTAATGTTCCTAGTATCACCAAACCTCCCTAATAACACTACTCCTAAAAAATCAACACCCAACAACTACCAAAATATCAAACCACGCAAATAATGCTCTCTCAAAACTTTTCACAAACACCTTGTGTGCATAAAAAGTGGTCTCACGATTCAAGCACCAAGTAAATAGTAAAATCTCCCCTAATTGCACAAAGCCACATTCAAGCACAAGTCCCAACTTTAAGCCATTCAAAACTTCAACAGTGACGAGTTTGAAAACTTACTTGAAGAGCCCTAAATCATACCAAGTCCTAACACTTGAAATCTTGTTGAAATGCCACCAAAAGTTAAAACCAGCGGATTAGAACTTGATGATGAGTAAGGAGAGTGGTGGATGAGAGCGTGATTGGGTTCATTCCAAAGAGAGTGGGCCGGAGGAGGAAAGGAGGGTGTAGGGTACTATGAGAGAATGATGGTCAGCACTATTTGGAATGTTTGAAACTACCGAGTGCTCCCCCACCCCCCCCCCCCCCCCCCCCCCCCACAACTTTTCAAAGCTTTTATTAAATTTTAAATGATTTTATTAATTAAAAAATTTATTAATTATACAGTCAGCATTTTTTGAATTAAAAAAAAGAAAAAGAAATTGGAAAGTCATTTTCCTAATTTGTGTTTTCTATTAAGTCATTTTGGCAAAAGGAATTTGCCGAAATGACTACCTCAAATATTGAAATTAGCAAAATAACCTTCTTTCATTTGAATATAAGAATAACCATGGTCGTTCCTGATTGTTCGAGGTTATTCTGTTAATAAAAATTTTTAAAAAATCATTTTAGAAATTAAAAAAAAAAGTGAATAAGTTATTTTATCAATTCACTCGAGAATTTGATAGGACAATGGTATTGTGTTTGGATTGTCGATTTTTTTTTCCTTGTGATTTGTGACGAAATCTGGTATTTGGTTGAACTTTTAGTGTTTTAATAATATATATATATATATATATATATATTTTAACGGGAAAAGCATGTAAATGAGAGAAATTTAGAGACAATTACATTAATATGACATGAAAAGTTAACATTAGATCAATATGACATAAAATCAAACTAAAGTTAACTAAAATTTGTGCCATGTTAGTCAAGAGTGAAGAATTTGTATCATATTGATCAATAGATGAAAAAAAAAAAAAGGATGGTTAATTAGGTAATTTTTTCTTCTTTAACTATTATGGTGACAGAATCCCGAAAATCCATCAAAAGCATAACCAACTAGTAACTAGTTAATAGCCAACTAGTTACTTGCCGGTAGTCTGTAATCAAGTGGTTAAGATTTGGTAACTAACTAGTTACCTACCAGCAGATGTCGGTAACCACCTAGTTACCATTTGGAAATGATAACCAAATGATTACTTGCTAGTGATCGGTAACCAACTGGTTACCATTTGATAGCCTGCCGGCGGAGGTGGTTACTGATCGGAAACACGATGACTATCTCGTCGACAGCGGCGGTTACTAATTGGAAACCCGTCGCAATTGGAGATCATTTGATAACCAACCGGGATGTTCAGTAACCAATTGATAGTAATTATAATTGATATTTTAAACAAATAGATAAAAAAAAAATTATGATATCACTAATGATATTTCTTACAAGAATTTTTTCTTATATGACAAAAATCATTCAAAGGCATGATTTTGTGACATTTATCAAAACAACCCAAATAATTTAAATTCATCACCATCAACTCAAAATTTTTTTTTTTTCTTCTTAGATTTATTCATAATACATTAATGTTGGAAAAGGATTTGGACAGTCCCCAATTGTTAAGCAAATTGTGTTTTTGATCATATTAAGAAGTAAATGAACTAGTAAGTGAGAATTCAGCTGAGCTGAGAGAAGAAAACAACACGTTTTGGGCCCAGATGAAGGTACCGTCGTGTTCTGAAATTCTGTTTATTGAATTATTATTATTGCTTAACCACTAAAAATTAGGGGGGAAAAAAAATAAATAATGAAAAGTAGAACAGCACTTTCATCTTGTGCGACTGAACTTGAAACGAGAGCAACTTTGAACCAGCAAAATAAAACTGGAAAGAAAACCCTAATAACCCAGCAACCATGTTGGAGTGCGTCAGATTAGCTGCAATGCAGATGCAATGCCCCATGGTATTTCTTTCTCTCACTCTCTCTCTTTTTTTTTTTTTTAATTAAATTTGTTTGTTTGTTTGTTTGGGTTCTGAGAAAATGAATGTGGCGGGAACGGAGGTTTTCTTGTTTGTTTGATTTTGTTGGTGATTTTTCCATTTTGCAGATATGGAGTTTGTCTGGAAGGTCCAGGGATATGAGAATTCGAACTGTTTCCATGGCTGCTGATGCTGAAGCCTCCTCCCATCTCATCCCTGCTGCTCCCATTTTTCTCCCTCAAGGTCCCTGGTCCCAGGTTTGCATCTTCTTCTTCCCTTTTTTTTTGTTTTTTTTTTTTTTTAGATTAGTAATTTTTCTGAACTATGACTCTAATGAGGGTAGGAGTGACTAAAATGTAGATTTTAAGACTTTAGGTCTGGATTATGATTAGAAGATTTATGTTGTTTAGCAGCGGAGATAAGAGGAGGGAATGGATTGCGCGGATGGATTTGAAATATGAACCGACTCCAATTTTGGTCCTTCCATAGTTGGAAGGGCTGGTCGGAATCTATACCGAACACAATAAAATATCGGTCCTCCATTCTCAAGTTTGTAAAAATATAGAAACGTTTAAAAAGTTCAGCTATCTCTTTCTGAATGTCATTCATTTTTGTAGATTCCAGGGGGGGTTACTGCAGCACAAGGATTCAAAGCTGCAGGCATATATGGTGGATTACGTGCCGTGGGACAGAAACCTGATCTCGCACTTGTCACCTGTGATGTTGATGCCGTTTCTGCTGGTTTGCCTTTTCGCTTCCGCTTTGTTTAATCAAAACACATTTGATATACTATCCTTGCTTTTGTGTTTTGATTCTTCTGCTTGCTTTTCCTCCGAACTGTTTTAGGGGCTTTTACAACAAATGTGGTTGCAGCTGCACCCGTGTTATATTGCAAAAATGCCTTGGAATTTTCTGAAACGGTATGCTTAAACTTATCATTCCTCTCTTAATTTCTGCACATGTGATAACGTTTCTTTTCTCACTTAAAATCATTCAGCTCCCCTTAAAGTTTGCCCCTGTGTCAAAGTAGGCCCCTAACTTTAAAACGTTTAGCCCTTGAGCTTCAATTTGCATGTCATTGTACCCCTTCCATTCTAGACTGTTCAGAATGACCGTTAAATGATGATGTGACATGAGTATTTTTTTATTTTTTATTTTATTTTTGAAACACATGTTTAAGCATTGCTCTTCTAATCAATGAATTATGTATCTATAAAGAAAAATTCCTTAAACTTTTTGGAAACGGTATGGTTAAGTACCATTCTTCCTCTCCTAATTTCTGAGTCCTACATACTATTCTTTTAAAATTTTGCGTGATTATCTACTGATGGCTCTGTTCGGAAACCCTTTTTAGGCACGAGCTGTCCTGATAAATGCTGGTCAGGCCAATGCTGCGACGGTAACTTGTCATGATGTGGTGTTACTCTGAGATTGAAGTTTGGTTTTGTGGCTAAGACGTGTTCCATTGATGTCTCAGGGTGATGCAGGCTATCAAGATGTCATAGAATGTGCCAACGCCCTTGCTAAGGTATGTGCTTCTTGTGCTGTCTCGTCCTGCTCACCAGAAAGGTTATGGCCACACTTACAGATATTTCATTGCAGGTACTCAAGATGGGGCCTGAGGAAGTACTGGTTGAATCTACTGGTGTGATTGGCCAAAGGATTAAAAAGGTACTCAAATTTATTTGCTGTCGAATCTGGTCTGATATTTTAGCAGACAGGTAAAAACCTTTGAAGCTTGTTTGTTGTATTCATTTTAGCACAAGAGATTCATACATTTTCTATTATTTTGCAGGGAGCACTTCTAGAGTCTCTTCCCAAATTGGTTAATTCACTTTCATCATCCATTCAGGGGTAATGCCTTTTATTTGTGTACTCAGCTCGCCTATTGACATTCTTGGACGTTTCTTTACTTGATTGTTATAATTTTAACACACACACACACACACATATATAATATTTTTTTTTCAAAATTATTATTCTATTTGTTCTCTGCAGTTATTTCTATTCTTTGTTATAACTGCGACTCTTCTTTTGTAGAAAGGGACGTAGCTATTTTTCATCCTTAGCATGGGAGGCTATCTCTCTTCTAATGTTAACTTTTTAAACATGCTTGAATAATGTTCTTTGACTCTCAGGGCTGATGCTGCAGCAGTTGCAATCACCACAACTGACCTTGTTCGCAAGAGTGTGGCTATTGAAACTCAGGTGTTCACAAGCCCCTGCCCATTTTTCTTGTTGTCGTGATTTTTGTAGTATCACTTTTGTTTAGTTGTTCAATCATTGGTTCCAAATTGAAAGAACTTAAGCTCTACTAAGCTGCAATTCTTTTAGGTTCGTAGTTTTCAGAACTCTTGAAGCTAAATGGGTGTAAGGTTGATGAATTGCTCAGGTTGGTGGAGCAACTATAACCGTTGGGGGAATGGCAAAAGGTTCTGGGATGATTCACCCCAACATGGCTACCATGCTTGGTGTATGTACTTCTGAAACGTTTCCATCAGTTCTTTCAAAAAGATCTAAATAGTAGTCTCCTTTTATTATGCATCATATTGGTTCAGGTGATTACAACTGATGCAGTGGTTACCAGTGATGTTTGGCGGAAAATGGTTCAGATTGCGGTAAACCGAAGCTTCAATCAGATAACTGTATGTCAAATCATAGCTTTTTGTCTAATTCATTTTTGGAAATTTCATGGTTTCTATTAGTGATATTGTAGCTTGCGAGGGTTAGATCTAACATTGACTGTTTTACTTATGCTCCTTGTATTCATTTGCTTGACATGGCAAAACTGCATATTATCTGCCAATCCAGTGTCGCTAGTCCACACATTATAGAATATGGTTTTGGCTCTGACATAGACTAAGCTGGTTCAGATGTGGTTTTGGTGCAGGTGGATGGAGACACTAGTACCAACGACACTGTAATTGCCTTGGCAAGTGGGTTATCTGGGTCACCTAGGATATCTTCCTTGCAAAGTGATGAGGCAATAGAACTTCAAGCAGGTCTCGATGCGGTAATTGCTACCCAAGTCCAACTTGTGTCTTTAATGTTCCAAAATCACTTGGTTGAAATTAAAAAAAAAAAAAAAAAAAGTGTAGTTATAAGCAAGTGAATAGATATGTTCATGACTATGGTAAAATTGTAAGCAATCGATTGGTGATTTCTATCTATCTAGTATCCTGATATGCATGTTTTCCAGGTAATGCAAGGTCTTGCGAAATCGATAGCATGGGACGGAGAAGGAGCAACATGCCTAATTGAGGTCTGGATCTTGTTTAAGGATTTGTTCTCTCTCTCTCTCTCTCTCTCTATATATATATATATATATATATATGTATATTTCTTTTTCAAGGATCCAAGGATTTTTACTTTCTTTCTGTGTAACTTGCTAACTGCTCAATTCAGTCTGGGTTAGAGTATTAGGTGGTCTGTGCAACTCTATGTACTTGTCATGTAAATATGTTTTAATATTGTTACCAAAAATATATAGCTAAAAAAATCTTAGCCTTGCAGGTCACAGTGACCGGTGGTGAGAGTGAGGCCGAAGCAGCGAAGACAGCACGCTCGGTAGCATCTTCTTCGCTTGTAAAGGTATGACTTAAGATATACCCAGCCTTGGTGGTCACAGTGATGTATGAGTGAATCCTAATTTGTGTGCCTGTAATGGTATCCAGTCCGCAGTATATGGTAGAGATCCGAATTGGGGTCGCATTGCTTGTGCTGCTGGATATGCTGGAATCTCGTTTGACCAAAAGAAGCTTCGAGTGCTTCTTGGGGATATTTTGCTCATGGATGGTGGAGAACCACAGTTGTTTGACAGGTAAATTAGTTAATCGTGGTGCTCGTTCAGCCAAAAAAAAGAAAAAGACCAAGAATGAAATTTTTATTTGTAAGCGAGTATAAATGTAAATAAAGCAATGGATGATCATTTCTATCTTTGTCCAGTGTGGTTTTTCCCCACTTGTGGCATGTCATTTTTCCTGCAGTCGCTTCTCTTTTTGGAGAGAAATTTGTGTTCATTACCTGGTGTGCATGTCGTTTTCAGGGCTGCAGCTAGTGCATACCTCAAGAAAGCTGGCGAGACACACGGCACAGTCGAAATTAAATTGTCTGTAGGTAAGTTTCAGAATTTTTCACACAAGCATAAAGCGTCTTCCTGTAATACAGGGTGTGCATGGCCATAATACCATATCTAAATTTGCACGCGTGATTCTGGTGCATGCATATTAGGCTTTTCAGAGTGACCATTGATATTCAGTGGCTATAAAGTACTATTTTTCCGTCCTCGGTAGTATTTGGTCACCGCTGACGGTCGCTTTAGCATTCAATAATCTGTTACAATACCTGTCTGCCTTTCTGAAACAGGTGATGGACCAGGTTGCGGACAAGCATGGGGCTGCGATCTGAGTTATGACTATGTTAAAATTAATGCAGAGTACACAACATAGATAGAACACAACTTCTCAATTCGAGTCGGCTGGTTTTCTTACTTATCTCAGTTGTGAAATGTTTCGAAACTTATGCAGAAATAAAATAACTTAATAATGCAGCTTTCCTCAGATGATGGGTCAATATGCTAGTATACCATTATGGCTCCGTTTCGGGATGCATTTTAAAAAAAAATTTCCATACATATTTTTGTCTTTTTCCTCTAATTTTATTATTTACTTTTTCAAATATTTTTAAAAAATTCAAACTTAAAAGTCCATAACTTTATATCATTTTAAGTCAAAATAAATTTTTTTTTTTTTTTTACCAAATTATATAGAATTTCGAGAGAATGAAATAAGATTTATATTGTTAATTTTTTTTCGAATACATTTTAAGTTTTACATTTTTTTCATTTCATTCAGTTTATTTTCACTAAACGTATATTTATAAGACTCAAATCATCTCCAATTTTAAAAACATCATCTCTAAATGTGTACCCAAAGGGGGCATTATATATTACATGCCTAACTAGTAGCTCTCGAATGAAGTAGGTAAGAATAACAGAGCTTTTTCTGTATTTTTATACGTCGAGATTTCTGGTATGGGAAAGTCAATGGTAGTGGGTACTACTTTTACTAATTAAAGTGGTTTTGTCCCTCAATATTGATAAATATTTATAAATACCCTTCATCTAATAAATATTTTCTAACATAAACATAATAAATTTAACTATCCTTTTCTTGATACTTTTTATAAAATACGATATTTAACCTTCTTATACAACAACTTCCATTTTAATTTTAATTTGTTTTATTTAAAATAAATTAACGAATCTGAATAAAATAAAAATAAAAACTTTTTCATTCTTAAAAAGGAAACATAAAGCATCTCTAAAAAAAGGAGGAAACAATAAAAATTCTTTTGTAACAATATCAGTTCCACCAAAATGACTTACAATTTATTCAGTAAAAAATAAAAAAAAATAAAAAAAACTTTCTTAATAATAATATTAAGGCAAGAAGAAAAACTCAAGGACTATCATGGAAGAAATGTAAGGCATATTTTGCATAGAAATCTATAATAAATCTAGATTATAAAAAGTATTGTTTTATTGTAGGAATTTTTTTGTTTCTTTGAAAAATGTTATTTCCATTTATAATTAGTGTGGTGTATTTTTTAAATTATTTTATAAAAAAATATTTTCATTTATAGGTATGTAGGGATATGAGCATTTTTAATCGGTTTTAAGGTAATTTATTATAGGGTAAAAGTATAATAAGAATTATTAATGATTTTGTTGGGGTATTTATCAATATTATCGATATAAATAAAATTTAAAAAAAAAATCACAATACCCAATACACTTTCTTATATTTTGAAATGAATTTTTTCTACAGATGCCCCTATAACTTTTCAAATTTAACAATTTAGTCTCTAAACTTTTTTCTTGGTAATCAATCACCTAAAACTTATAATTTTTAGCAATTTGATATATATATTTTTTTTCAATTATGTTAAAATTTCGAGTTTTTTTTTTTTTTTGGCGTATAACTTGCATATTACAATCCAAGCAGGACATTGTCAATCTTTTTTACTTAATTTCGATAGTTATTCCTTGAAAAACTTTAACCTAGTTTAACTATAACTCAAATTTGAACCAAACTTTAAAAGGAATCTCAACACAAATTAAGCAAAATTGATCAGCAACACTCTTTTTCGGATGTAATGTGTAAGTTATCTGTAAAAAATCATCCAAATTTACTAAATATAAGTAAAAAGGATTGAACAGTTAAAAATTATAAGTTCATGGGGTGATTGATTAAAAAAATTGAAATTAAATTGACAAATTAAAAAAGTTGACAAGACATGAGTACAAAATAGCCTTTTTTGAAATGAACAATGTTAGGAAATATCAGTGATATTAATAGAGGGTGGATCTTATAATATAAGATCTACCAGTAAGATTCACTTTTTTATTAATATGATATTAAATATCAGTGATGTTCTCTTACATTTTTCTTTTGAAATTCCACTGTACCCGCTACAAAATTAACAAAAGTTTAATCACTCTCTTACTTCTACAGTCACGTCTATATAAAAGTTAAATCTATATCATGTTTTCCTATATAATTTAAGCATATAAATTAAGACCAAATAGTGTCCAGCAATGCTCAAAACTAAACCGGACTCGCATTGAGAAAGGCTTTTTGATTAGCACTCGGCTCTCTCATATGGTATGATATGATATGAGAGCAACAAAATGCAAACATGAAAATGGACGTCATGTGTTTAGGCTCCTTCTTAGCTTTCAACAAATGGCGTTTAGTCCCAATTCTCTTCCCTCCTCTTCTTCATGGAACAGACTTTCATATCTTGTTCTACTGCAAACAATATCTCAAAGCTTGAGGCTCTTCTCTTCTCAAAAGGGCTCAGAACAAAGAAAAAAGTTGGACAAAGCACTCAGAGTTCTACACCTTATCACTCCCAAAACCACCATATCACCGCACGGTCATCGCCATCTTCGCCTCATTGACGACTTTTTACACCCACAACCTAGTTCAACTTCTTCAGAGTATCAAGTGCTTGAGACTAGTTCGGAGAGGTTGAGGATTATTGATGCCACAGTGTTGTCAGTTGGTTTGAGCTCATGTGGGTCCCATCGCGATCTTCGCGGCGGTGTTCAGTACCATTGTGCGGCGATAAGACATGGGTTTGTTTCAAATGTTTACGTTGGAAGTTCTTTGGTGACTTTTTATTGCAAATGCAATGAGTTGGACAGTGCTTATCAACTGTTTGAAGAAATGCCTGTCAGAAATGTGGTGTCATGGACCGCGATTATCAGCGGCTTTGCACAAGAATGGCGGGTTGATGTTTGCTTGGATCTTTTCCGACAGATGAGGAGTTCGATTTTGAGACCCAACAATTTCACGTTTGCTAGCCTTTTGAGTGCTTGCTCGGGTAGTGGAGCGCTCGGGCATGGGAGAAGTGTTCATTCGCAAGCCTATCGTATGGGCTTCCATTCATACATTCACATTTCCAACGCTCTCATCTCAATGTATTGCAAATGTGGCGCCCTCGGAGATGCGCTTTGCGTATTCAAAAGTTTAGATTGTAAAGATACTGTGTCGTGGAACTCCATGATAGCAGGGTATGCGCAGCATGGACTTGCTTTGCAGGCAATTGATCTGTTTAAGGAAATGAAGGAGCAAGGCGTGAAAGCCGATGCCATCACTTTTCTTGGCGTCCTCTCTTCATGCCGCCATGCGGGGCTAGTCAGAGAAGGACGGCTCAACTTCGATTCAATGGTGGAACACGGTATAGAACGGGAACTAGATCACTACTCGTGCATTGTTGACCTCCTTGGCCGGTCTGGGTTATTAGAAGAGGCTCGGGATGTCATTGCAGAGATGCCTATTCCCCCCAATGCGGTCATATGGGGATCGTTGCTCTCATCAAGCAGGATTCACGGGAGCGTCGGGTTGGGCATTGAAGCTGCAGAGGAGAGGCTGTTATTGGAACCGAGCTGTGCCGCGACCTATTTGCAATTGGCGAACCTCTATGCTGGTGTGGGATGGTGGGACGATGCAGCAAGGATGCGGAAATTGATGAAAAATAACGGGCTGAAGACGAGTCCAGGATACAGTTGGATTGAAATTAAGAATATTGTCTACAGGTTTAGAGTAGAAGATAGGTCAAACACCAGAATGGATGATATTCTAACCATTTTAGATTGTTTGTTAGATCACATGAAGACCTTAGGGTATGGATGTGATCCCAAAATGCTCGAGGAAGAGGTTGCTCATGCCTTGTACATGACATAGATGAAAAATGGCAGTCTTGGATTTTCATGCATAATGCTATGTTTGGTAGAGGTGAAAAGTGGGAGGAAAGAAAAGAGTGGATGGATGTATCAAAGGAAATTTGGATTTTAGGGTGTTTGGTAGGAGAGAAAGCGGAAGGAAGAGAAATTGGAGAGGAAAAATAAAATCTATAGGTCTCAACAAATTATTATTTTTTTTTTTTGGGAGATTTTGGAAGAGAACTTGTTTAGCTTGTATACATTACTTTTTTTATCCTTGTTTTTTAAACTAAAATTAATATCAAATAATGAGCAAGATAGTTATTTAGTTCATCACATATATTCTTTCCTCCTATCATACCGAAACAAGATTAAAGGAAAGCCAACTCTTTTTGTTCCCTTCATTTTCTTTCCCTCGTATGTTTATTTGTTTATTTTTTTCCTTCTCTTTTCTTTTCCAATAACCAACCAGAGTGTAAAAGTGGACGGTAATCCGAAAGGAGGATGAATACAGAACTCAATCGCAACTTATGCTCTTGGAGAATCCCTTTGGAGGAAGTAGCTGAAATGAGAGTTCTTTTTGTCCATTAAAGCACTTTCAAATTAAAGTTTATTACTCATAACATCTGCAATGCAAATGGTCTTTGACCAAAAAAAAAAAGTTGAAAGTAGTATTTTTTATACGCTATGCTATTTTGTGAAAATTGCCAAAAAATTGGAAGATGCAGGAAAGGATCACACAAGCGATGGCTGAAAGGATGAAGGAACCAAAGAGAAGCAAACATGAAAACGAGTGACAAGAAGCAAACATGGCAGTATCATCACTAGAAATCTATTCAAAGAACACGCAGCAACATATACTAGAGCTTTAAATTTGAGCAATCAACCATTCACCATACACGGTCAATACAAAACGTCACACACAATGGTATCAGATCATCCGTCGTAACAAAATGTCACACTCGATCAACATAGATCAACAAAAACCCGTCTCTTCAAACAGTAGCTTTATTTATACACAGCATAGGGTGGACATAAATCGATAGAAAGGTGTCTTGCTCACAAGGCTTCTGCAACCGAGTAGTGCATCTTAGTAAGTGACTTCTTCAAGAAGGAAGTCCCACAAAAGGACTGCGAATCCGGGCTACCAACAGCAAAATCGCCAAATTCATCGTTCAGCTCTGTCAATCTTTCAGGAACATCTACTGATTTGTAACTCCCATTGGGGTTCCCAGAAACTTTACGAGATTGCTTCTTGTCTTTGCCACTGCCCCCTCGCGAAGTGTTTCCCTTTTGCCCTTTCTTTCCATTCTTCCAGTTCTTCTTGTTGTTCCTAGACTTCTGCTGCTTCTTGCCTCCTCTAACAGAATGTGACACGGATGTTGGCATTGGATCATAAACATCAGGGGCCCAAGACACACTTAGTTTCCTCGGCGATGCTCCGTTCTTCTCACGACTACCTTTCATGGCAGAGACAAGCTTGGAAGGGGCCTGTAATATGGCAAATAAGCAGTATAATCTGTCAATAAAGATCCTAAGATAGCAGGCTCAAATAGAAAAACAATCACGAGATTTCTTCCAGGGGGCCATGATTCTTAAACAAACTGAAATAATATCCTTCCACAACGTCAATTAGATTGATAACGTCTTTGGGTGTTTTTGACTTTGTTCTTTGTTTGTTTGTTTGGGGTGGGGGGAACATGGTTCCTCCTTTTAGACACCATTTCAATATTGTTCCAACATTACAAAGAATACACAGGTTCAGTAAAACTGATATTTGAAAAGAATAATTGATGAAAAAAACAAGCCAGTCGAAAAGAATCGGCATTTCCAACATCAGATAGAAACCAAATTAACAATTGGGAAATTCAAGTACATTATAGAATACACCAAAGATGCACTCACAGGCAAAGATATTGAGCGTGTGTAGGCATTACGATGAGGTTCCTCAGAGAGGAGTCCTTTAAGCGCGATTTCAGGTTCCTCATCGTCCTTCTCTGACAAAGTAGCGGTCTGCTGCATCACATCCGGGCATGGGAAGGATGCACATTTGTTGAGGGACTTCCGAGAAGGTTTTGGCTCTTCTTCTACGTTAGGCCTCTCAGACTCGTATCTCTCTTTTTTGTTGCTGACATCATCCTCATCACAAGAAACTTGCTCGAATTGCTCACAATCTTTAATATGTAAATTCTCATCCAAAGCATTTTCAAGTTCCGACACTAAATGATCAACATCATGATTGAAATCACAATCACGGGTTTGCTTTTTCTTCGAAGATGATTGCAGACCTCCAAAGCTGCTTACATCTTGACACTCCAACTTATCACAACCAGAGCTAATGTCCATCTACAGCCTAAGAATCTACTTAAACAAAGATTAAGTTAGAAACTTATTCACAAAACTAAACACAAAGTAAATTAAATTTAAAGGAAGCACTTTTAATCTACAACCATAATTAACAATATTAATCAAACTTATTCATTCTCAATATTCAAAATTCTTTTAACATACTCATGGACCGCGACCTTTTGATTATGAAACATTAATAACTAATGAATAATTACTCAATTAAGCTGCAGTTCCTAAAAGAAAAGAAACTTATTCATCATTAAACCAAAAACAAAAAAACAAAAAAACAAAAAACAAAAGCAGTAAAGGCAGAACGTTTAATTATATGAAAAATCATATGAATTGCAAGTAATTACCTTTATATAACCGAATTAAGAGAGCTATGAAACGATTCGAACTTCGCGACGGCCAATGAAACCAATCACAAACTTTCCGATTCGAAGAAATGATTTGTATGGTGGAGAGAGAAAGAGATAGGGAAGAGAGAGAGAGAAAGAGAGAGAGAGGGGGAGAGAGGGAGAGGGAGAGAGAGGCTGAATGTTAACTAAGATTACCACGACGATCGCCCTTTTCGAGGCGTTTCAGACGATGGGAGGAGGAGCCGCCATGAAAGGAAGTGAAGGAAGGGAGCAGAGGACGAAGGACGTGCTCGAGGGGCACCGAAGGCATTATTGGAATGCTCTTCGAAACCCTAAAACACTTTTCTACTCTCAAACCCAAAAAAAATAGTCTTGTTTCCCAATCGGAGAAACACAGAGAGAGAGGGAGGAGAGATTCGTGTGGACGTGAAAATTGGAGCTTGGATCGGCGATATCAATGGAGATGAATTTGGGATCTAAAGAATTGCAAAGTTGACGAGAGAGAGAGAGAGAAGAGGAAGAGGAAGAAGAAGTTGAGGTCAAGATTAGAATATTGGAATAGAAAAGGATTGTGGATTTTTCGTTTCTTTTATTATTTTATTAACGATTATTTTTGTCTATATTTCCAAACTTTAAAATTACTCTAGTTTCATCTACTTAATTTAATATCAAATTATCTTTTTTTAACATAATTTTAGAGCTTGTTTAGTATTTAAATTTAACTTTAATTAAATTTTTTTTTTTTATCTTCGTTTTTGTTTTTTTTTTTTTTTCAAAAGTAAAAAAAATTAATAATTAATTTTAAAAAGCCAACCAACTGTAACTTAAAAATTTCATCTCCAATCGACGAATCAAACGCAAGCTTAATTAAAAGTGGACAAAAAAAGAGCAAATGAGGGAATAGACCAAAAACTTTTTGAGTGATGATAAATAGCAGAAATTTTTTTCGATAATAGTATATTCATAATAAATAAGCATTTACAAAACATTATTCGCAATAAATTATCTTAAAAATATTCTTGTAATAAAATATTTATGATATATTTTAATGATAAGTAATTTATTCACGAAACATATTTTATTAAAATTACCTTAAAATATTTTCCTAAATTTTTATCGTATATCTTTATGATAAATAATTTATTCATAAACATATTTATAATAAAATTACCTTAAAATATTTTTATAAATAAACGATTTATGATGAATATGTTATTTGCCTAAAACATTTTTAAAATTTGCTATTTACTTTAAGTATTTTTTTTAAAAAAATGACCTATTTGTTGTAGTATATTTGAAAAAAAGGAGAATTAGTTACTAAACCCATTTGATTAGGATTTCTACTAAAAACAATCATAAAAAATCACATGACTATATTTAACTTACTTTTTTCCATCTGTTTTTAACTGAATTTATGATAAAATCAGTAAAGTGGGTTAAATTCAAAGTTAAAAAAATAAGTTGAGAGTTTTTAAAATCATGAGATAAAATAGGAGTGACCCTAAAGTTCATAGGATTAAATGAGAATAATATTTTAATTTATTAATTTTTAAGGTTTAATTTTTTAGGAAATATAAATATACCTTATATTTTTGGTTTATTAAAAAATACAATCTATATTAGATTTAATCTTAAATATATCATAAATATTTGAAGTAGGCATCGTACATTTTTCAATTTTGGATTGTAAGAAATGTTTTTGTTTTTCTTGGCTTTTTTCCTCCGAGTGTATTTTTGTCATCGTCTTTGGTTAAAATTAAGCTTATGTATGATCCATCAGTTACTATTGAAAAAATTTAACTTAGTTTTTATTTTTATTTTTTTAAAAGGGAGAGGTTGTGGTAGAGCTTCTCCCAATGACTCTACCGGTAGAGTCACTTTTTAAACCGTTAAGATTTAATTGAACGGTTGACATATCAGGGGTGCATCATATTATCATACACCGTACCTCATTTAAACTTTCTCAACCCAAGTCTTCTCCGTCGCCGGCGACCTTTCCGCCGCCGGCGACGAACGCCGGCGTCCCACCTCCGGTCTCTCACCACCGGCCCAAGCCTCGGCCGGCCGGCCGGCCGCCGGCGACCCCCTTTCTCTTTCCTCTTCTCTCTCTCTTCCCCTCTCTCTTCCCCTTTCTCTCTCTTCTCTTCTCCCGACCCACCTCCGGCACCCCCCCACCACCGGCCCCGCCAGCCCCCAGCCCGCCCCCCGGCCCCCCCAGCCTACCCGACTGGCCCCCCTCCCCCCGTCTCCCCCTCTCTCTTCCCCTCTCTCTCTCTTCCCTCTCTCCCTTCTCCACGCCAGCGACCCACCCCGGCCTCCCTCCACCCCAGGCTCCAGCCCCGGCCCCCCACGCCCGGCACCTTCCGACACCCCCCAACCCCCCCCCCCCCCCGCCGGCCCCTCGGCCCCCAGCCCAGCCGACGCTGGGGAAGTTGAGCCCAGCCCCCCCACCCCCGACGGGGGGAAGAGAGAGAGTGGGGTGTGGGGGAGGGGGGGGGGGGGCGGGAGAGAGGGGAAGAGAGAGAGAGGAGAAGGGAAGAGAGGGGGGGTGGGGGGCGGCAGGGGGGCTGGTGGTGCCGGAGGGTGTCGCGTGTGGGGGGCAGGGGCTGGAGCCTAGGGTGGAGGGGAGGCCGGGGTGGGTCGCCGGCGTGGAGAAGAGAAGAGAGAGAAAGGGTCGTCGCCGGTGGCCGGGGCTAGGGCCGGTGGTGGGGGGGCCGGGGCTGGGTCGCCGGCGTCGGGAGTGAATCGCCGGCGTCCGTCGCCGGCGGCGGGAAGGTCGCCGGCGATGGAGAAGACTTGGGTTGAGAAAGTTTAAATGAGGTACGGTGTATGATAATATGGTGCACCCCTGATATATCAACCGTTCGATTAAATCTTAACGGTTTAAAAAGTGACTATACCGGTAGAGTCATTTGGGAGAGGCTCTACCACAGCCTCTCCCTTTTTTAAATAACCTCAGTTTTATTATTCACAGTTCCAATTATAACTTAAAAACTCAAATTTTAAAAGTCTTTAACTTTGCATATACAAACCCAAATAATATATATATATATTTTTCAATCAGATAGAATTTTGAAAAAAACGAAACAAGATCCATATTGAGATTTTTTTTTCTGAAAACATTTCAAGTTTTTAAACTTTTAACTCTAATCAAACAAACACATAGCTAAACACACAACTTAACTTTAGCTCAAATTTTTCAACTCAAGTAGACGCCCCAAACGCATGCTAAATGTTGATCTCTCTATGATTTGATCTTGATATAAACTTAAAATGTTCTAGGCTCTGTTCAGAGAAACTCTCCGAATGATAACATTTGGGAAATATTTGAATGGAAACATTTATATAGAGACATTTAAATTGTTATTTGAAATGTTGTTTAGATTTTTTCAATTTTAACAAAACATTTGAAAATGACATTTGAATACGTTTTTGGATAGATATTAAAAGCAGCTCTAATAAATCCTACAAAACCTCAATGTTAATAGAAAATTTAAAACCTGAACAAATAGAAAAAAATAACCATCTCAATCGGATTTGAAACAAAAAAAAAATACATTTTAAACCTGAAATAAAAGAGAGAGAGAGTTGTTTTTGTTGTTGTTGTTTTTTTTTTTTTTTTTTAAAGAAACCCAAATGTTACTATTACATTACTCAAATGGCTATTTAGGGGTGAGCAATATTTCTTTTCATTTTTTTAATGGCCAAATGAATTATTTAACAATATTTGTATGACTTTCCAAATGTTTTGCTCTCAAACATTTATTTAAAATGGCTTATTGATATAGGAAGTCTATAGAAGATAGAATTTACCAGCCTAACCGCCACGTAGGATGAAGCTAGGGCTCCAAATCTACCTAAACATCACCATAAGAGAGGAACAAAGAAAGAGAGTGCTAAATGAACTTCTATTCCGAAAAACAATTCCAAAGTTTGTCAAACAACATTACAAGGAAGGGTTTTGATGCCCTTGGGATAAAGACTGAAAACAACGACCAACATATACACTCAAAAAGTAAAACGACAACAAACTAAATAAGCGACAACAAAGCACCTACGACAATCCAAGATGGTGTGCTTTGGGGGAAATAAATTAATTAAACTACAAAAGAAACTAAAAGTGTAATGACCCATGCCTTCTTTGATATGATATTGTCCACTTTAGATCTCATACCCATACGGTTTTGTTTTTGGGCTCACCCTAAAAGGCCTCATATCATTACGAAGTGGTCTCTTTACTTATAAATTATCACATATATTCATTCCCAAGCAATGTGGGATTGCACATCTTACCCTTTTTTTTGTAGGGACTGATGACTGTCACAATCATCTCTTCTTTTAGGGCCCAACATACTCGTTGGCCACACTTCCGGTTAGGTATAGTCTCTAATACCATTTGTAATGAACCATACTTTTTTTTTTGTATGATATTGTCTGCTTTGGATCTTATGCCCGTATGGTTTTGCTTTTGGTCTCACCTCAAAAGGCCTTATATCATTACACTGTGGTCTCTTTACTTATGAACTATCACATATATCCATTCACAAACGATGTAGGACTGCAGAACTTACCATTTTTTTTATAGGGACTGATAATTGTCACAATATTTGTATGTTGAACTCGTTGGAATGGACTTGTGATGGGGTTTTCATAAGTGTGAGAGACAGCATCATGTTGAGGAAAGTGCCTGATATGCAATGTCATGGTCGACTGAAACACATGCGGATAGTTGCTATAGCGGTCGTAGCGAGTTGTAATTGACTCAGGAGTGAAGCGGTTGACTTGGGAGTCGGTATGTCCCACCTTTACTAAAAGTTGAGTCGAGAGAAGCTCATGATACGTTGAAGTCGTAGGCTATGGCGACCGAACAACGTGTGTTGGTCGACCCATGAGGAAATTGACTCACTCTTGCTGCAAAACAGAGTTAGATGAGCAACATAGGATTTTTAATGATAAGTGGCTGCACCCGTTTGTAGACCACGAATTGCCTACATACCTATGGATAGGGATCAATCCGAATATAGTTCAATTGTTACAATTTTATGCCTGTTTGCGTCAATTACTAAGAGAAAACTGAAAAGCTTGAAATGTTAGAATGAAAATAGCATACATAAGGACTACAAAAAGTAAAATAATACAAAAGATATGTTAATCAACTCAAGTGATGGTGTGGTTTGTCGGGTCGATGCTAGGTCTAGTACTTTTGTAAGTGCAGTGTGTTCCATCAAACTTGGATAAAGTTGGTGTTTGGAACTTGGCCGGCAAGTTTGTGTCTATGATCGCTTGAGTGAAAGATGATTGCTCCGTTTCCTCCAACAAGTTTTCATACGTGGTGGGGTGTCCGATTGCTTGGAGCATACGCCTCTTAGTCTTGACCTGATTACTTACCACGTTGGTGATGACTTGTCGCATGTTGAATGCTTCGGTTAGAGGAGCTCCAAGTAGTGGCTGTGGTTGCACCGTGCCTGAAGGAACTGTGGAAGTCGGCAATACAGGGATTGAGACTCCTGTCGAGGTGATCGGGATGGAAGGAATCGAGTTGCAAGTGGTAAACCTGATCAAATTGTTGATTGTATAGGCTATGTCTTGTGGCATCATCACTGAATAGAGTGATGGCATCGAGTGGAGTAGACTGTATAGCATGAAAGCCGTGGTCAACTGAAAGCCACTCGAGAAGAAGCTCATGACCATTGAGTTGGGTTGCATGGAACTCCGAGAGGTAGCAATGATGGATGGTAGCGGAGTGTTGAAGATGGTGGATGCACCGTATAGCCTCTGCAGCTCTTCGTTCTCTACCGTCAACTTAGCGATCCTTCGATTGACCGCATCTTGCTACTGGCTTGTATCTGCTTGATGGTGTATTGTTGAATGAAGTAGAATGATATCCAGGTTGCTAGGAAGCTCTTGCCTCTCTTGTCGAGTCAACTGGAGCAGCGTTGTTCTCAGTCATGGTGGCAATGGTTGCCGAGTTGTCGACACCTGCAATATCAACCATATGCCTCATAGTGGGCGCCAAATTATAGAGGGTAAAATCTACAGTCGGATCGGATCAAGTCGGATTAGGGCCTATGGCTGTATTGTTGAGCAGACTAAGCATGTGTTGAGTTAACCAAGAGTGTTAGCTACAAAATAACAGTAAAGTAAAGTAAATGAGACAAAGAACACAAGAGATTTGTAGAGGTTCACTCTCAATGTGAGAACTAGTCCTCTGTAGGTGGCTCCAGGGGTTTCGCTATTGTTGATGAAATAATACAATGAATGTTGTAGTAGTGAGAATGAGAAGAATAGAGATAGGGAGTGTAGGAGATAGACAAAGATAGCAGGAAGTAGAGAGAGTTGATTGAAGATGCGGGTAGTCTAGGAATTGCGGGAATTCTGAGACAATTCCGAGATGATTCGGCCTTCTGCGAGATGATCTCGATGTGGTTGAAGATGATGTCCGATGTACTAGGAGGATCTCCAATGATTTATCTTATGTTTTGGGTGAAAATCACTTCTTTGGGCGTGATTCTTGTGAAGATGGAATGATCTTGAATATGAGATTGGATGATATCAAATCCTTTGGGCCTGTGATGATGCCTTCTATTTATAGATGAAGAATCACTTCTTTGGGCGTGATTCTTGTGAAGATGGAATGATCTTGAATATGAGATTGGATGATATCAAATCCTTTGGGCCTGTGATGATGCCTTCTATTTATAGATGAAGATTTATAACTTCAGTTGCCTGATTTGGTGTAGATCTTGTCATATTTGATTATGAGGAATTTCCTTCTTTGATATAGGTTGACTTTTCTTACATAGCTTGCTTTAATGAATCCGAAAAGTACTCCTTTTAGGCTAATTATTTCCTTGATTAAGCGTGATATTCGTATGATTCTTGTGCAGGAACGAATCTGGGAAGTTTCCTGATTTTCTTGTGCATTGACCTCAGATAGGTGCTCAGGTCGACTTGTGGAGTCGATTTCTTGGGTCGCTGGTCTTTGGCTCGACCTAACAGGCTCTCGTGTTGATCTGGGTCTCGAGCGATCTGAGTTGCCTTCCAGCTGATTCATGCCCTCTGCTTGACCTAGAAGTGATGTCGATCGACTAGAGGTCGATGTTCGTCGACCCGGGAGTTGAGCTTCTTTATCAACTGATGAAGTCTTCCGGGTCATTTTCGGGTTGATCCTTGATCTTCGGGTGATTCGAGTTGATACATGGATGGTAAAAGATGAGGTACGAATTTTGATCTCAACAAAAATAATTCAATTAAATAAATTCTTCTAATATCTGTTCCCTTATATGTGAATAATAATTTATAGTTATAGTCATACATTCTTTCCAAAATGATAATAACAACATTAACAATAAGTGAAGAGAGGAAGCTTAAATAAAAATTGATTGAGACATGAACAAAGAAATAAAAGTTAAAAAAACATCTGGAAAAAGGTAAATAGTAGATTTTAAAATATTTGAAGTACATAGCAGTAAATAATAAATTTATGGGGGTAAATAATTTATTTATGTCCTGTAAAAATGTTATTTATCTTGTAAATTTTTTATTTACCTAATAAATTTTTTATTTTTAATAAATTTACTATTTACTTCAAATATTTCAAAACTTTACAATTTAATTTATTTATTTTTATACAAAAATTCTATTTACTGTAATTTTCCCTAACAACTTGGAGCAAAACCTTAGAGAAGAAAGCCCAATTTATTGACATGTAGAACGAAACTTTGAAAATCTACTATAATTTTAGTACCAATCGATGATAAATAATTAATTAAATAGGGCAAATTGTTCCTTTGTTTCTAATATTTTCGTAAAGTTGAAATTTGTTCCTTAATCTTTTTTTAAGCATGCTAAAAGCTCTTTAAACTCTTTAAAAGAGTATAAAATGATTCTTTTTGTTAACAAACGTTAAAAATTCAACAGAAAATATTACTTAAGTCACTCATGATTTACTATTCAGGGGTAATAAACAAAAACAAAAACAAAAAAAAAAATTCACATGATTCAACTTTTATGTGTCATACACGTGATCTATTTTAACCTTTATTAGGGGGGGGGGAACCATTTGCATTCTAAAGAGTTTTTAACTATTAAAAAAAAAAAAGGTTAGGGAATTGTAACTCTGTGAAAAGGTTAGATCAAACAAGTAATATCCTAAATAATTGTATTCATAAAATTGCAGAGAAAAATACTTGTAAGACATGTTTATATCTTAAATTATGATATTTTATACGATTAAAAGGAATGTTGATTTACAGAAAGAAATAGAGAAGAAGAAATAGAATTTCTTAATCAGAGATCACCAGTGCTACTAAAGAGGTTTTCATAACCTGCAATGTGAAAAGTACTATAATTAGAAGAGAAGAAGATTTAACATGTGTTTTAATAATATTGTAATTTTGTAGCATCTTAATTTAAATGTTAAGTGTTATATTGTGTAATGATTTAAATATTTACATATATTTCATTTGACATTATATTTTTGTGAATTTGTTTAATTTTGTGAAAGGTCAAAATGGATATAGATAATGCAATAATGTGGCTTAAATTGATATTTTAGGTGGGATGATGACAAAAAATATATTGAAACTAGTTAAAGATAGAAGAATTGAATTTCTCCGGGATTGCAAAGCATACCACTTCCATAAATCATCGGGTTCATGAGCAATGAGGCAAATAGAAAAAGATTAGAGAGCCGGACTAAGAGATTTTTTCAATAGGGTGAACTGTAGTAAATTAGTACTACGAAATTTCCACCCCAAGAACATTTTAAGAAACAAAGGGAAAAAGTTTGAGATTTTATCTATTGAGGTCAGATTTCATACCTCATTTCTCATCGTACACGTGTCTTCGGATAAGTCATTGGAGAGCACAAGACGACTCGGAGACATCTCGCTTAGAAGACCCAGGAACAACTCCCAAACTATAGGAGAATAATTAGCGGGTGACTGGCAAGTCAACAAAGCTAAATAAGGAAAGTTGACTTCATGGGTAGGATCAGGAAACTAAATCCAGCGTATCAGGCAAGGGAATTAGCCAACAAGCTTAGATCTACCAGGAAAAGACAGTTTCCCGATATTTTCTAGTTATCCACAAGTTGGAAAGTCAAGCAATACAGAAAAGAGCAACTACCCATTAGTATTCATGACATATTCTATCACAATCAGGCAACTCAAGCCATCAAATTAGTCCCTATAAATCAAGCCTTACTCCGCAAGCCTAGGGATCTTCGGCTTCCAGCCATTCCGGACGTTCAACTCATTGTACTCAGCAATATACACACCAAATTCCCTGAATCTCTATGTATCACATTATCTTCCATCTTTTTCTACCTCTTTCTTACTCAAAATCTCCATTGTAACACTCTTTTACACGTAGTGGAATCTTCTGGAAGCACTACAGAGGACATAGCCTAGAGATTGCGGGCGAACCTCTATAAAATCGGTTGTTTATATCTCTATTTACTTTTCCTACTCTTAACTTTATTTCTTGCGACTCACTAACGACATGCCAATGACCGACCGACGACTTGCCCGTTGTCTTGTTTCAATCATTGACCCTATTTTTCTTTGATTGTAGATTCAACCCTTTACATTATCTCTTATATTCCTAATCCTAAAAAGTTTACACCAAACAAGAGTATAGGACACAAGAGACATATAGGCAAATGGTTATCCTCAAATAATGTTATTCTAGAATCCTTTTCCAATGCACATGAACCCACCTTTTCACTTTAAGGTTTTTAGAAAAATAGAAGCATCAAATTAAAGAAGTGAGAATTACACATATGTAGAAATATTGTGAAGATGTATGTAGTGTAGATCTCTCACATCAAATTGAATGATTCAAATATGTACTTTTGTAGTTATTAACCACATGTAAATATATCTATGCATATCTAATTCATATGCAATTCCTCAAAAAGGAACCTGGAAACTACTCTTCTTTATTTCCCTCACATTCAGTCTGATCATCATCCATTGCTCATTAAGACTAATGGTTACATTACATAAGTGAAAACTGATACAATATTACATTAGTATAAACAAATACAATTAAAAAAACAAGTTATCCACACAGACTCACTCTCAATCTTTGACCAACGGTCTTGATGATCTCAATTAAGTGAAGATCTTGATCCTCAGGTAAGTAGAGAATTGATACGACATTCAACTTAAACTATTCCTATTTAACTATCATAACTTGGTTAACATGTGTAATAAATAAGTCTAGATAATTATTTGACAACATTTTAAAACATCTCAAAAGTTTTAACTTCATACGGTGAAATTTGAACTTACCTCGGTCAGGTTCGAGTCCCTTTACCTATACTTGTTACGGATAAACTTCAAAAAAAACAAAAAAAAAAAAATCCAGATTGAGTGTGAGTTGATGTTCTTTCTTAAAAATTGTATCCTTTATTTATGGACTATTAAACTTGTTTATCGAGGTAATTTATCACTTGCTGTTCCTCTATTTTACTCATCTTAGATTAATTAATTCCCATTAATTAATTTTCTCCTCATACTTATTACCTTAGCTCAATAACTTATTTTTAATTTGAATTTATTGACTCCATATTAAGTGACAATGTTTAACTATTTAATCTATGACCTTCATGACATGGTCCAATTCTTTTTTTCTAATGATTTTTTTAAGAGGCTAATTATCCATAACTTCCAACAAGGCCAATAATCTTTTGAATTAGACGTCGGGTTTTTTTTTTTTTTTTTTGAGTCTTATGTGAATTCTTAGAATAACTTAGAGCCACTGTCGAACATAGCTTGTGTTTGGTTCGTCGATTGGAAATAAAATTTTTAAGTTGGAGTTGGTTGATTTTTTGAAAACTTGTTGTAATTTTTATTGACTTTTCAGGAGGAAAAAAAAACTGAAATAAAAAAATATAATTTAATTGGAGTTGAGTTGAAATGTCAAATTAAACATTAGTTATTTTTAACAACTTTATCTTAAATTAGTATACTACTTTCTTTATTGTATTCTTGTTGTCCATTAGTTCCATTTGTCTTTTCTTTTTGTGCACCACGTGTGCAAAGTTACCATTTTACCCTTGACGATGTCCACGTTTAGGGCTGTAGGTGATACAGCGTCATTTGGTTCAATAGTCGATATCTCAAGGTTTGGGTTTGAAACTTGAACGTTTTTATTTTATTTTATTTTATTTTAATTAAATACATCATTTGCCTATAGTGCAAATTTCTGTGTAAAAATTCGTATTATAAAATGCATAAGGAATTTGACAAAACTTTCTTCATGAAAAACGTTTAATCTGTAATGTTCCAAAATTTTCATGTTCTAGCTAGAAGTCAGTTCGGCACGTAAGGGGTTCGTTTTCTAAAAAACGGAAATTGTTGTTATGCGAAAATTTCTCCAGACCAGATTTTGAAAACTACCCAAAACATCGCTATAGAGTCAGAATTTCAGAGCGGCTATTTCTTTACAAAAATATTCATAACACCCGTTATTTTTTTTTTAGTTGGGTTCCAAGTCCATTGCGGCCTCTAAGTGGCCCAAAAATAGAGAAAATAACCTAGTTTTCGGCTAGGTAATCCGTGGGTTATCTTGTGTAAACCACTGGCTTACTAAGCTTTCCATGTCATATTTTAACTTGTTAATTCCTATGATACACTATCGAGTCAAGTGGTGAGTCCAAATTTGTATTTTTAGCCCTTTTTCATATTGTCATAAGCAAAAAATGCAAATCTTTTGTGTTCAATCCATATAAATGAAATTTTGAATATGTTGAAGTACCAACATACTTAAAATGGCAAACTTTTTGTATCCAAACCATAAGGATGCAATTTTAAACATATTCAAGTACTAACATACATAAATATGCAAACTTTTTATGTCCAAACCATAAAGATGCAAACTATATTTCCATGACCTATCTATCACCTTTAGCATATTCAAGCACCAAGCCATCATAATAATTCCATCTTGAACAATATTCAAGAATAGAAATAAAAGCCCTAACTTTATACATGTCATACGTGAACATAAATTGTAAGAACATGATCTTTGAACATAAAGTTTTCACGAACGCATTCACACACATATTTTTCCTGCTCATTTTCTTCCCGAGAAAATATAGGATTTTTATACCTTGATTGCTAGAAAAATAGTTTTTTTTTATTTTATTTTTTTTTAAAGTGTCTCCTACTACCTCCACAATCCTTAACTAAACAACCAAAGTGAAATTTTTTAAGCTCTCTACCATCTAGAAACCAAGAGTATAAGAGAAGAAAATGCAAGAATTTTTAATTAGGCTCACATTGGAATGATGATTGTTACTTGATGACTACCTTGAGCTCTACAAATCAAAGCTTGGATTTTGAAAATTTTTTTGTGGGAGTTTGTTGAGAAATAATTCAACCAAGAAGAGAGGAAGAGAGAGAAATAAAAATGCCTTTGTGTGGAAAGAGAAAGAAAAGAGTTGAACGCTCTTATCCTAGCTTATATTTATCGAACTTTGTTAATGGTTCTTGTGTAGCCTCTAACCTTGCTCTAGCTTGGTTAATTAGGACAAAATGTGCTTATTTTTCCGTAATTAAAGCTATTCCTACAAGTAAAATTCTTAGTAAAATTTTTTTGCCAAATCTAGCCACTACCGCTATGTCATATACTTTCCTTTATCTAACTTTGTCCTTTCTTTTCTGAAAAGCTAGCAAACTTTATCTCCAAGCTTGCTCATCAAAACCAAAACTAGAAGGGCAAAATTGTCCAATTTTTTCTCCAAATTCTAGTCCTTAAAATGATATCCCATTATATCTCCATCCTAGATTTTTGTATTATACAATTTCTTAATGAATTGTCCAATTTAGCTCCTAAATAAGCATAGAAGCTTTAATTCGTAAATTGATATTTTAAACAAGATTTTAAAGCTAATTTCGCGTTGAAACTTAAATTTACACTATCTCATGATGTGTTGGAATTGTATGGCAAAAGCTTATTATAAAAATGTTGGTAAAAAAATATCAATGTTGGATGCTGTTTCATTTCACTCGAAATGTTATGTCATTTTTTATTTTAAATCATCTTATTTTAACTTAAAATAATAAAATTATAGATTTTTAAAGTTTGAATCTACTATAAATATTTGCAAAAATTTTATTATAAATCATGAATAGCCCCAAACACATGTTAGGAAACTAGACAACGAAATACCATTTTGAGACATCTTCCCAAACACTCACTTAAAGTTCTCGGATGAGGTTTTATTATTATTATTATTATAGAAATTCAATAGGCAAGTGGTGCAAATTCCGCTTATGCATGGTATTGGCTTTTTTTGAATACATTATTGCATACTAATTAAGACTACAATGTTTTAAGAAGTTATCCGATTTAAATATGTCAAGTATTTATGTGAGACATAACTCTAATTCAACTAGTTTGAAATCATGTTAAAAGTACGCTTAGGATTGGAAGTATGCCTTTATTTTATAATGGTTAGAATGCATGATTTATTAGCAAAGGTACTTCGTACCAAAAAAAATAAATAAATAATAATGTACTTCGTACTATGTTTATTCAAAACGTTAAGCTTCTAATCTTATGATAAGGGTGATTTTCTACATAATAAAGATTTTTAAAAGGTTTTGTATCTGGTACCGGATATATCCTATACTTGTAACATTATATTTAAAAACTTGTAATAATTAGTTGATCTATATGTAATTTCACGCATAGAGTCTTGTTACATGCATGCATAGTGCATTTTAGATATTTATACAAGTATGATTAAAATATGTTACATACCACAAAAAAACTACAAGTGACGTTTTAGAGGAATGTCGGATAACAGCTCTCTCAAGGGTTTTTAACTTATGATTTTTGTTTTTTTGTTTTTTTAACTTAGAGGATGAATGATTCGAACTCTACTTCTCATGATGGCATAAAGTGTAGAATTACCATTATAGATATGTCTGCGACCACTTAACTTATACCTCATGATGGCATCAGAGTGTTAAAATTTAGTGGAGCCTTAATTCTAATTGTATGTGAGTTGCTCTAATTAAAGTTTTGATTATAAAATGTTCAGTGTAAAGAAAAAAGTTTTAAATTGAAGATATCAGTTAAGTAATAGTGTAACTGTTTAATTAAATTTTGACGGTATAACTTACGATTGTGAGTAATTATGTAATCCATATTATAAATTTTTAACGTGAACATTCATAAATTAGATTGTTAAAAATTTAATCCAGTAATTAGAAAATTGTATTTTTTTTTTTTTACTGATAATGTAAAATAATTAGTCTTATTGTAAAATGACAAAAAGAAAAAAGAAAAAAAAAAAAGAAAAAAAAAAAGATTGAAATGCACAAATTAAATAAAGAATAAAGATTAATTGCTCATGGACAGTTGTATGGGGCCATCACTTTCATGATTTCCATTTTTCTTACTCTAACAAACCAACCCCATCCCATCGTTGTCATTCCAAGCAAACTCGTACAAGCAATTCCCAACAGTCACTTTTCTCTCATCTTGTGAGAGTGTAAAAGTAACAAAGGAATCTCTTCTTTTCCCTCATTATCCCCGCAAATAATGTTAATCATGAACAACAAAAAACAGCACCTTTGAGTCAACAAAAAAACAGCACCTTTGAGTCATTTCTCACACTGTTGTCTCAAACCCAACACCTAATCTGACATTTATCCATAGATACAAACACATAAGTATATATAATAATCAAACTCCAAATAGATAATTCCATTATATAATGGAGAAAAGAAAATGAAAAAATCTATTATACAATGGAGAAAAGAAAAGAAAAGAAAAGAAAAAGGAAATAATTACATAAAAAATTTATTTTTAGAATCCTATTTTAAAATATGTTCATTTTTAGATAATATTACATAAATTTTCATTAAAAAAAAATGCTTATAGTACATTGTTTGTCCTTTGCTATATTTAACATCATTTTTTTCATTATAATTCAATTTTTTTTTTCTTTATTTGTTCATCATTATTGTATCTTTATCTTAATGACTAGTTCTTTATTACAGTGATAGCTTATTAGTATAATAACAAATTTTTATAAACATAATTCTTAAGTATGATTAGATTTTTTTAAAAAATATTTTTTATATGATTTAGGTTTTTTATGATAATTGTAACGTTATTGTGATAATTTAGTTATTTTTTATTATTATTGGTATTGTTTTAATAGTTAGTTTCTAAAGTTTAAATGTGTGATGAAATTGTTTATTTCTTTATGATAATTACTATATTATTATGATATTTTTTAAAATATGTTATGCTTTTTTTTTCTTTATGGTACTACTATATCATTATGATATTTTTTTTCTTTATGATAATTACTGTATCATTATGATTTTTTTTAAGGTTTTAAAGTGTTTCACATTTCTTTACCTTATCCATTTATTTTTTTTTCATATGTTGGTCGTGAGTCTTATTTTAATGATAAATTATTTATTTTAATGATTATTTTTCATGTATCATACAATTAATATTAGTTATGATAATTTTTTCTTTATAATAAAGCAAGTAAAATGATATTTTTTCCTTTTATAAAAGATTTGTTTAGTTTTATATATATATTTTTTAGAGATTTTTCTTTCCTTTTTTAATCAATTCTTTAGTTGTTTAGTTTTAATTCTTGATAAAAGAGTAATATAATCTTTATAAGTATCAATTTAGATATTTATATAAATAAAAAATAAATATTTTTTGAATTTTAGTTTTTAATTTAAATATTTATATAAATAATCCAAAAATACTAAATAAATAAACAAAAGAACCCCATCAGAACAGGCCTAAATTCTATCGTGTGGGTCCCATATAGCCTACCTTTGTTTTGTCACTTTAAAGATGGATAAGCACTCCAAAAAAAAAAAAAAAAAAAAAAAAAAAAATATCGTGTCAAATATGTGAGTGTGATGTCCTCCTTGCTTATGGGGTTCAATGTTCACCACTCCAAAAGAGCAAATGTCAGAGTGGATTTCCACACAAAACTCCATGAAAGCCACCTTCTTTGATCCGACCATTCAAACACCCACAACTCATAATCCCTTATAAAAAGAGAATATTGCTCAAAATATCAAACCCTTTTCCACTAACCCAGAAAGAAAAGAAAGAAATGAATTTTGATGATGAGTGGGAGTTCATCTCTGCTGATGGGCTCCTCGATTTCTGCGAAGATGGGGTGAAGAAGAAGATCCACTACAGCAAGTGGGGTTCTGATCCTGAGGGTGTTATTGACATGAATTATTTAGATCGCCCATTACTTGATTCAAGGAAAGGCACAACAAGAGAAAATCATAGCACCCCAAGGTTGGTTCCTGTTCCGATAATCCCAGTTAATATGAATCCAACGATTGGGAAATCAGCCGCAGAAGAAGATGATCAAGTGGTTAAAGAAATCAAAGGAGAAGTAGAAGGAGAATCCGATCAGGACTCGGTCTCCAAAGTGTTCTTCAAGAAAATGAAGATGGAAAATGAATTAGTCGACATCATGAAGGTGGACTCACCAAAGTCCCCTACATCCACCACCAGAGGATTCATGCCTCAAATTGATGCTGCCAAGCTAGAATTTGATGAGGACAAGGAACAAGACACAAACACAAACACAAACACAAACAGTTTGAAAGGAGAGAATAGTGAGGATGATGGAGTTAACATATGGAAGTTGGGACTGAGTGGGATCGGAGCCATCTGCTCCTTTGGTGTTGTTGCTGCCACAATCTGCGTTCTCTTCTTTGGGACTCACCACAGGAACACCCACCACCACCACAGCCACAACATCCGCTTTCAGCTCTACAATGATGACAAGGTCAGAAATTTCCAATATTTGATACATGCCCAGTTGGATTTATAGATCAATTTTTCCCGATTATGTTCCTCTTTTTTTCTTTTTCTTTTTAAAAAAACAAAAAAAAAACAAATTTGATACATGCCCGGTTGGATTGATGGATCGACTATTGGATGTTCTCCTTTTCCTTGGTGGACAATGCAGAATTGATTATAAATTTTCTCATCTTAGATAAGTGGTTTGAAATAAGGTACAAAAAAATATCGTATTGATGTTGTATAGTTCAATTTGTCGTGCTATGATTTGGAAAAGAGTTGCTCTCAATTATGTTTTTTATACAAATTTGATGAGTGCCCACTTGGAATTATGGATCAAAATTTGTCTCTTCTTTTTTTCCTTGAGATAGAATGCAAAATTGAGTATAAATTTTCTCTCCATAGATGTGTTGAGTGAAAATTCTGTGATAATGTACAAAAAAGCATTATCGTACTCATGCTGTATTTAGTTCAATTTCACTTCAATTTGCCTTTTTGCTTTCTAGTTATGAAATGATCACGATCAGAATTAATCTGCCGAAATGGCATGGCAACAATTTCCACTAGTTTACTGAATTTCAGTGCCAAAATAGGAGGAATGAATGCACAAGCATATAATATATAAATCTAATTGCATATATTTGTGATTGCAAAGGCGAGTTTAACCCTCAAAATACTTTCGGTTTTCAGAGGATTAAGCAAGTGGTACAGCATCACCATGCTAGCAAGTTGAATGAGGCAATTTCAGCAGCTAGAGGAGTGCCTCTGACCAGATCTGCTCATGTTACCTTTGGTGGTTACTATGAAGGCCTTTAAAGTTATTTCTACAAAAGTATGTGCTATGTCTTACCTTGTTTCTGTTTTAAGGTTATCTATATTGTTGTAAATAGTTTGTATGGAAACGTTTGTGTGGATTCCCATGTCCTTGAGCTCCTAGAGCTACTGCTTTACCACTTATTATGTTGAGAATTTTTTGTGGGGTAACGGTTGAAAAAAACCTCATCGATAGTGCACTGTTCTAAACAGAAACAATTCGAATGGGGATTTGATAGAAATCTAATTATCTAAAACCATGTCTTATCATCATTACATTTTCTTATATCGTGTTAGGAAGTTCTCCTTTATTATATGGCTTGTCATTTTGATCATTAGTGGGATATGGGTGACGGCTAACTGACGTATTATCTTTAGTATGACTACATTTATCAATTTGAATAAATATTTTGTAGACAAGAATAAATCATTGAGTTCCATCACATTTCTTATAAAAAGCAATGAAAATTTTAACCTAACGAGATTGAATCTCGATACCTCATAAATTAATAGTATGAGTAACCACCCTTTTTTTTTTTTTTTTCTTTTTTAAATATTTCAAATCTTAAATCATAATGAGAATGTCATTATTTACAATGTCTCTCACTTTGCATACACTTTGCATGGGATCAAGCTCATTAAATAAGATGTATATTTTAGGCTGAAATGAACTCATTATAAGAGAGATTTCCTCCTCTTTAAATTATAATTTAGGGAACAAATATCCCTTTTAGGGTGATTTGGGACATCAGGAATGCCCTGTCTTGCGATTTACAAGAGACTTGGAAAAATAATAATAATAATAAAAACAGAAGTCCACATATTCAGTACCTAAATTTCTTATATATATTTTCTTAGTTAGTGGGTTCTAATCACAGTACAGAGATTGGTCATTTTGAATATTCATTTTTGGTTATAAAACTTAAAAGAAGAGAACACAGTTTAGATATTTTAGTTTTTTTTTTTTTTTTTAATTTTAGAGAAGCAAAACACATTAAGGAAAAGAAAATGACTGATTGAACACCGGACCCATACAAATGAATGATATTTTTGTTGAGTTGTGTTGTGACACACCACTACTAGACATATTGAAGATGAGCCTTCTTATTTTTGATTAAGACCACAAATAAGAATTTGCCAATATGTTTTTCGTCAAATTTGGTGATATGTGATTCACAAAAGAAGATTCATGATTTGACACCTCGCTACGGAAATACATATGTTTTTGATACCCTTCATGTAATTTGGTGCTATCCTCAACCAACTTGCCTCCGAGTTGAGCTGGCCGTGTTTGCTTTGAACTCTTGGTAAAGTTAAAAACAAAAATAGACAAATTTTGTTGGATTATTCAAAAAAAAAAAAAAAAAAAAAACCAAATTTTATTTTACTCTATCACGGAAGTAAAAATTGGTAAATAGACAGTTTTTAAACACATTTAAATAGATGACCGTATATTTTTTTTCTTTTATTTTTGAAAGAAAATAATCGTTAATAAGTGATGAATTTTGATGGTCAATTAATGATTGGACACATTCAATCAGTGATTGATCATAGTCGATCAGTTAAAAATATATATTATTATTAATCAATCACTGATTAATTATGATAAATCATTGATCGATATCATTTATCCACACATGCAATCACAAAATTCTTTTATAGGGAAAAAAAAAAAAAAACGACTTACTTAATATGTGGAACAAGTGTGGGGTCATAATCAAACGTTTACTTAATATGACTACTTCTCAATTTAAAAGTTTTCTTTTGCTTTGTTCTACTTTTTGGGGTCAGTTTGCTTGAGTTGAAAGCCAAACAATTTCATGACAGCTAGTGTGTGCCCTTTACTTGCAATATCCAGCTATATTCATTTTGTTACGAACAATTGCCTTGCACAAAAGTTTACAACAATTTAGCTCCCCTAGCCTACCCATTGAGGCACAAAAATTAATATTTTAGTAATTAAAGAGACAGCACAAGATTGTTAGTACTTTTCTTAACTTTATAATATGTTTATACTACTATTTTACAGTTTAGAATTGATATGATATTGCTTGCATCCTAAGGCGCGTATGTTTAATACATAGTTTATCCCTAATTTAATTTATTTTTGTTATGTTTATTTAATTGGCTTTAAAATAGATGCGTCACAAATGCTTTGAACTTTAATGTAAGTGGAAGATTGTTGAGATTTGGTACTTTTATAACATTAGACATAATTTGTTGTTTTTAATCATTTTCTATTGTTGAGGTCAGATTTCGTACCTTATCTCTTATTGTTCACCTATCAACTCGGATCATTCGAAGACAAAGAATCAATCTAGATACAACTCATGGATCGACCCGCCAGCAAGTTCCATATCGTGACTAGAGTACCTCACCTTCGAGTCATTAGCCGATCCACAGAGTGACTCCTCGATGAGTCACATATGAGTCACTAGACAACTCATCCAGACGACTCCCCGGCCAGTTATTGACGAGTCCCAGTTCGAGAATAGTCGGGAATCTTCCAGATAATTATCATAATTATCTATTTATCTATTTTGAGATTTGGATAATCCTTCCAGTCTTGAATATATTTGAATTTGACTTCATAATTCAAATATATTAATTTAAATGCAATATCTAATCACAAACGGAGTGGATAATCTTAATATTATTTAAATTCAAATTTAAACTTAAGTTTGACTAGTGATTGGATTCTCCCATCAAAGCCTATAAATAGGAGGCTTTCCCACACTTCAAAGGACACTTGAAATCCCTACAAGGAGCAACCCTACACAGATATTTGGATTAGAGAGCACACCACCTTCAACAAATCGCCCACGATTATTCAGTAACCGCCGCTCGCCGTCAACAGCCCATCTTGACTCTCCGGAGTCACGTCGGGAACCTGCATTCCGATCATTCCCTAGATTATCTTGTATCAAAAATCCCCTTCTTCTTCTCTATCCCATTCTTGCTCAAGAGCTCTCATGTATTCATCATATCATACATAGTGAAGAAGGCTCCCAAACGCGAAAGAGAACGTAGCCCACGAGATTACAGGTGAACCTTAAAAAATCTGTGTCTCTTTTACTTTTTTTTCCGCCCTTTACTTTCTTCGTTCATGCGCAACCTGCTAGATCAACTCTAGGCGATAGATCACAGTAACAATCGATACCAAATCGGTGATTGGCCCTCAATACAAATTTAGCTGTAGATTTCACCCTCTACACCTATATTATGACATTTGTTGGTTCTTGATAGATCTAATGGGTACGACGTGGAGGATTTATAGAAGATGTGACATCTTCTAACCGGTTCATAGCAGTGCTGACTTGTCCAAAGATATCACCAGAGAGAGGGGTGTTTTGGCAGGGCCTCCAACAAAATAGAGGGGTTGACTAGGCTTAGAAAACTTTAAAGATGATGGCTCCTAGGAACTCCCTCTCTAGACTTTATCACCTCACTCTTGCTAGACCAGCAACACAAAGGAAAATCTCAAAAGAGAACCACAATGATGGGAGTAGAAGAGAGATGGTTCATGGAAAAGCTGGTTCTAAGGTTGTTCATGTGCTAACTCTTGAGGTAATTCGAACATGCTCTGGAGGTAGCTCAGATGTGCTCCAAAGGAGATTTCAAAGAATTGGGAAGAAAAAAATGTGATTGAGAGTATGGCTTTGGTGGAAGATGAGTTGAAGGAAATAAGAGATAACGATTTTTGATTTTTTAGGTGAAGAATGAATGATATTTGAGATATGCGTTTGAGGGAAATCATTAAAGTGGTTATGGATGTGCAACTTTTATGAAGATTATGAAGATGATAAAGGTTGTCTCTATAACAAACAAATAAGAAAATAATCAAAATAATAAGAGAAAAGAACCCATAAAAGATAGTCCCAAAGCCCATCATTTTTCTATAGTGACCCAAAGGATCCAAAAGAGTTGGTTCTAGAAACTTCTTACAGCTATATTAACCCATCCAAAGACCAAGACAATGTTTTTACGTTTCTTTGACCAATCTTCGGAGCACTCCATGGTCTGACTTCGGAGACAAGATTTTATATATATATATTTATATATATATATATTGGCTGCTTGATTTAAACCAGTGCTTAGCAAGCCATCCACTCTAAAGATGGAAAGACAAGTACCGAGCATGTAAAAAAAAAAAAAAAAACTCTTTAGAAGCTTCTAATAGCTTGTTTGGAAACTTAACTCAAACTACTAGTTTGAACTAAAAATTTTGTCCTCTTCCCATAAAGTTTTTTATCTTTTCTGAAAAAGTTTTTTGTCTTATCTAAAAAGTCAACAAAAATTACTATTACAACTAAAATATCTTAACTCAAACTAACATACCAAACAAACCCTAAGTTTCTGAAAGCACTCCAAGTCAGATCACTTAGTCCACATCACTTTCTGTATTTAGTGTTCCTTGAAGCCCAGACACATAATCGTCATTGCCTTAGATACTAGAAATAGGATGGAGTGTATCAAAAACTCTCTTATGTCTCTCCCAAGCAACCTCCAAAATGGCTGAAACCTCCTCTATAAATAGCCCCCTTTCTCCAGTGCAAGACACGACAACACAATCTCCTCAGCTCAAGCACGAGTACTCTCAACTCGCTCTCTCCATCAAAAAACCACCTTGAAACACTCCAGAGCCAGCAACCTATCTCCAACTCACCTTCCCTGAATCTCCATAAACTATTTGATTATTCCTCCCACTGTTCTTCGATCTTACCGGTTTCTTTTTGGTAGATTTTTTTGTGTCTTATAGATTTTCTTGTTGTTTTGGTAACAGAAGACGTACTGGGAGCCATCCTTCTTTGATTTCCTTTGAGTCTAATCGGATCCAAGTCATAATGGAGTCCCTGCCCTTGTCTTTGCGCCAGCTCTTCAACATCTCTTGCCACGTTGGATCCATCACCAACCAATCAGAGATAGCCACAACACCTTGACACGACACCCATCAAATCTAACCACCCCACCAACCCCAATCAACAAATACCAAACTTATGCTAGTATAATATCAAAATTATTCTAGTAGGATGTCAAAATTTGAACTACCAGAATACTCTTTAGAGACTGGAGATCGACGTGGGTGGTTGGAGACCATATTGAATCCAAAAACGTATTCTAGTCGAACAACAAGACATATTCTACCAAAAAATACTCTTCAACAACCGGTGACTGGTGATCGGAGATTGTCGGTGGTCTGTGTCGTTGACTCTATTTATCAGAGGGTAATATGGTAGAATATGGATGGTATTTTGCTGGAGCATGTATGATATTTTTGTAGATTAACTTTTTTCTTGGGTATGAGATATTTTTGGAAAGACATATTAACTCGACCTTTGATTTGTCTTGGAAGAAGGCAAAAATCTTAAATCCATTATAAATGAGGTAATCTTTCATAGGTATGATCTTTTTCATACATTGCTAGAAATCACCCTTTTTTTTTCTCCAGATTTTTGCTCACAGTTATTAAAGTGTAAAATAATAATAATAATGAATCGTCTGTGATTGATCCCATTTTACCACAAATGCATCTTACAACTTTCCACCTTTGGATGAAATCTAACGGTGAAAATAATGTGAACCCATCAATGATAGGCTTGTTTGAGTTTCCCACATGACATCCAAGATTCCGAATAAAAAATGGTTGTGGTTAGGGAAAGACAGCCCAAGGCATAGAAGAAAATGGGACCCCCCAATATATACATATACATATACATATATATATAACACCGAGTAAACCGTTGGAAACAGGCTGGAAGGAACCCAACCCAAAGGCAATGTGAAGGGCATGTGCATTTTGGTTGGAACAAAGAGTCTTCCAGGGCAGCCTGTCCCCATGCGCCCCCCCCCCCAACTCAACCCGCTCCCACCACGCACCACCACCACCTTATTCTCTCTAACCACTCTCTCTCAATCTTACAAACACCTTATCTATATAAGCCAGCCAGCCACCCCAATTGCCCTCCACTTGGACCAGTCTCAATATTTTGTGCAACATTTCATTTTCCTCCTCCTCCTCACTTCCGGAAAAATTTTAGTCCATCTAAAAAAAATTTTCTTCTTCAGAATGGAGGCAATGAGGATGAGACTTTTCTTCACTTTGGCGGTCGTGGTCATGGTTGTCTGTGCCGTGCAAAATGTGGCTGCCGCCGATGCCCCAGCTCCTAACCCCACGTCCGATGCTACATGCTTTGTCCCTACAGTGCTTGCTTCGCTTGGTGCTATTGCAATGGGGCTTCTCTTCTAAACTTCTGTTTCTCCACTTTGTTAGTGTCCATGTAAAGGTTTTCCTTATTTTCGCCTTCTCTTGTATTTGTAACTCTTTTGGTTGGGTTTTCTTTGATTTTTATTTTTATTTTGTATGCCTCATTTTGGGGGTTAAAGAATTCTTCTTGTAAGATTTCTTTCTTATGTGATTATTGTGTTCGTTGGGTTGCAACTTATGACAATTATGATTTGGATTATTTAACTTGGATTCAACATGAAAGCGACTGTTTTTTTTTTTCTTAATTATTTTTTTATTTGTAGATAAGGGATTCGATCTTTACATTATTTAGTAGAGCAAGGTGTGTCAAATTACCGTTAAATGATGCTGCAACTGCGAAAACAATTGATTTAGGCTAAACTTTTAAAGCCCAATTTGAAAACAAGTTGGCCCCTTGCATTACTTTTAGTTGCATAATTTAAAAATGAATATAACTAAGCTAATTTTTTGTCGAGCAATTTCTAATGTAAACCTTAAGACCATGTCCAAAACATTTTGATTGGGAACCAAATCATCCTCTGGAAATTGGATTAATCTATAATACTAGACCACATCATAAGGGTAACATATACAATATCACAATCTTTATTATATTAGAAGTATTTAATTATAAATGTGAAAAAAAAAAAAAGAGATCTATGATCAAGAAACAATGCTCTCAGTATGCAATATTAAGATGACCACTATCACAAGAAGAAATCATGAATTATAATATTATAATTATACAAAAACAATGCTCTCAAGAAAGTCATATGTAATGACACAAGAAATATCATAAATTAGCAAAATGACGACTAATGCCACCAAAATGATATAGAACAATGCTTAAAAAAATAATAATAATATTTAACATTTAGCTAATAATTCTTTGAATTTCCTTTTCTATTTCTTACCATTGTAATCGAGATCTATAGTATCTTTTTTAGTATTATTCTCACGAATGGTTCTCTATTTCACACTTTGAATTCCATTAATTTAGTGTGCGTTATTTCCTTTTTCTTTTTTAAACATTATTTGTGGGTTTTTATTTAATTCATCGTGGATGCGTATTAGTACTTTTTATGCAATTTTAAACATTTTTATCTTAAAAATTAATTATTAGGCATTTATTTTTCAACATTCTTATGACTTTTTTGCTTGTAGTTATTTGTTATTTATTTATTTACTTTTTAATACTATTGAGTGGGTAATTTGGTGGAGGATCGGACATTAAGTGCTAAACTAATTGTCTTTGACATCAGTTATTTCCTCTGACAATTCTTAAAAAAAAAAAAAAAACCAAAAAAAATTATTTGATTGACCATATTGACCTTACTAAACAAGGTTCAAAGAGAAACCTATATCATATCATAAAAACAGAAACAAATCATCTTTCCTATCTCTTCTCTATTCTCCTCTTCTTCTCCCTCAATTTTCCCACGCTTTTGGATGCAAACTCATGTCCATGAGTTGCGCCAATTTAGCCAATTTTAATGGCAAATCCTGTGCTTGGTTGGTGTGATTGATATCGGCCTCGCACCATCGACACTAGAGAAAGAGACAGCGCAGAATAGATGGGAAGAAAGAGAGGACTACTTTCTACAGCCATCCCTTTGCTCCTTCTTTCTAACACTACAAGACCATTCAACTCACATCACACTATAATAACCTTGTCAAAGTTAAACCCTCCATTTGTTTAGAAAGAAATGTTGATACGGAAGACACTGTAAACTTATATGCATTCCTATATTTTTCTGTGGTACTCATTCCTCGTACAATCTCTCAAAGTATGAAACATCTAAAATATTTCTTGTCTTGTCTTTTTCTTTTGCCCCCTTGAAGTGAGGCACTACATATACATTAATTTCTGAGTGATCGGAATTTGCAATGTTTACTTGCATGAGACAATTTCGAGATGAAATAGCTGTGTCACCACAAAGAACCAAGCATCTGAGCGGATTTTTTTCCATTTCCCTCCAGATTTCTATAAATTCACCAACTTCTAGAACAATTTCTCAAAACCCCAGAGAACACGATTTTGAAGCATCTTGCAAAATCCTGCAACGACGGAGAATAGGATTACTTTAGAAGGGAGGATTTTCTAAATTTTTACTCCTTTTATCTCAAGTAATTTATACAGTTTTTCATTGACTTTGTTTCAAGCAGCCTCAAGGGTCAAAGAACAAAATTTGAAAAGAGGAAAAGAAAAAAGGTCTTATTTTCACTCGGGGTATTCAAAAGAGAGTTTCTGAAGAAGCCTTGGTGAAAAACAAAGATGCGGGTGTCCCTGTTATGCTCGAGCACCCCAAATATGCGGTCAACACAGCAAAAACCACACCCGTAACCCAAGTTAATTCGTGGCATTTTGAACTAGAAAATTTTGCAACTAGCAAGTCAAGTTTTAGTCCTTCATTTCAAGAAGTATCAAAGATCTAACCCTTGTTGTCATTTCGTTGTTCTATGCAAGAATAGGAAAAAGACAGACAATGCAAAAGGAACCATCTTGTCTTTCTTAAAACATGTTCTTCTGTAAATACAAGTGATCATTATTCCATCATCTCTCTCTGGAGTATTTAACAATTGAAACCTCATTGCAATGAGGATCATTGTTATAAAATCGACACTCCCATCTTAACACGCATAGTCAGTATGCATGACAAGCCTACATCAGTCCAAGATCCACTTTTTATGACTTTATAATCTCAAAGGTCATAAATTGTTGTACAAAGAGTTCTACAGAATATGCCTTTATGAGGTTGTACAAAACTTAACCAACTCTTTTCATGAATAATCATAAAGGAAAAACATACTACAGAGCGGAAGATTGACTAGGTTTCTACATCTCCATTTCTTACAAGGAATTACATACACAATCATGCATGGTAAAAGGCCCAGGTCTGGGACACCCGACAAGACTTTACTACCTCCAGAAGAACTAGTTGAGAATTGTGAACACAGTTTTGAAGAATTATATTTAATTGAAATGGAACAGTCATTGCACTAAGACCATGTTACACCCAATGAAGTGACAAATGAAGTCATGAAACATAGACATCATTCTTAGTATTGGAATAAGTTTTTGCAGGAGACAACCCAAGATAATATTTTGAACCCCCCAAAAAAGTCAGCTGTTCAATTCAGTTACGGTCCCAACAACAGGAATATGATGTTTGTTTGTTTAATTCTACAATGATATTTTGACAAAAGGATACAGTGATTAAACTTTACTTGCATGGTAATTATTGTACTTTGTTTTCGCTAGACTCTATGATTTTCTAAAACATTAATGATGAGAAGTACAGATAAGCTCACCTCGTTCGTCCACTTCCTCCAATGTTGCTCTGCGAGATCAATTAACCTGAGCTTTTAGCAGCTTGAAGCATTTCCACTATGAGGGTCTTCACATCCCTGAAACGATAAAGAGAGAATATAACTTGAAACAAACAAACAAAGCACACTGCAAAAAACATTCGTAGTTAAAATACTTCTGTGGTAACCGGCCTAATTGTGCATAACTTGAGAAAAAAATTAACCTAGGGAGAATATAATAATTAATAAAGAAGGCTCACTTTCGGTCCTCTGCACGTCTAGGGAAAGGTATTCGGAGCTTGAAAGTACTTCCTTGATAATCGGCCTAAAAAAAGCAAGCACCAAGCATTCAAGGCAGTTTAGCATCAACATGAGATACAGAAATATGGGAATGTTAAACCATACTGTCGAAGAGAATACCCAAGAAAAATTTCATTAGAAATAAATAGATCTTCAATAAGCAAAGCCATAAAGAAAAAGGAATCAAATAGGTTGGTAACGAACCCATACTTGACAGAGAAACAAATTTCTAGAATGTATGAAAATTAGCATCAAAGACTAATGGACAAATCTCAACGGTACCTTGACATTGAAACCAAGGCTATCCAAGTCCAGCATGTAAGCAAAGTCCACCTGGAGAAAATTCGGAAAATCAGATTTCAAGTAAACCCAGCATATTCACAGTCTCTGTATATCTTCACTTTGTTGACATTCACAAATTTCATTTCTGATATTAACAAATCTAGGCAGTATATCTACTACACGTTACAGTCCAATATGCAGTATCACACATCTAAACGATTGATGAGTAAGCATAATATTGACGGATGACGAGGTACTATAGATCCTCCATGGTTACCTACAATCTTGACGAGGAAATTATATAAAACCAACTTCCTCAAATTTCAAAAATGATATGTACAAAAGTAATTTTGGTTACCAGAATTGATGTTGAATGTTGCACGATGGCTTTTGTATCATCAGCATGATCCTTGTTCATGTGAGACTAGAAAACCACAATTTGTTGTTAATATTCGAAACGGTAAACTACCAGATGAAAATATATAAATAGCACAGATTGTCAAATGATCATACTTACTGTGACAGGCTTAGAAAATTGAGCTATTGGATCAACTTTTGCAGTTTTATACTCCTTGGCGCTGAATTCTGAAGTTGAAATATACACAAAATGAGAGAAGCAAAATGGGAAGATATAACGACTTAATAAATATCAAAATTTTAAGTTCAGAAAACATAGAAGTATTTGCCACAATTCAGTTAAAGGACAACGGTATAGGTTATTTGGAAAGCATAGAAGATGTGACTAGGACTGTAATTAATCGAAAGAGAACCGGGAAAGGAACATTATGTCGTATGATGCACAAACCTCCTGATCCTAACAACGCTGTTGCAACTCCAGACACGTATCGCACAACTTTCGGTTCAATGCGTAAAAATTGAAAGTCGCCAAAGTCAACCTTAAAATCCAAGAAGTGGTTTAAAAGTTCAACCATCCAAAATGAAGCAACATATCATGCGACAAATTATTAATCATGGTTGAGAACAAGATTTCATTAGTTTACCCAAAATGCTTTTGGATGCCTAGCCAAATATGTACTGCGAACTGCTGCTCTTTCATTTTCAGAGACCTAAACAGTAGTATACTCTTCAGTTTTCTCGTAGAAATATACATTTGAAAGAGAAATGCAAAAAAAAAAAAAAAAAAAAAAAAAAAAACAGAGTTAAATCTTACAGGAATAGCATCACCATGCAGAGTGATTACTAGATCAGTCCTATCATCATGGTCTCTAGCCACAAGCAGTGAGCATTTAACATTAGCCGATAGGTCCTGAGCAGAACAGAAAAGCAGAACCCTCAGACGACATAAGAAAACAAACAGAATGAAATAAAAGGGAAACAAATCTTAATTCTAGCCACTGGTGTTTGATTCAAATGTGAGGAAACAGATGCAGATTGAGACTTAAAAGAACTTTGTGTTGGTCGTCGATTTATCAATCCCAAAAACTGGTAATGAAGCATCCACTTCTACTTTGAAGAGCAAACATCAGGAACCACTGTAATGCAAATCTTAAATTTAATTCAAGGACTATGATAGTCAAATATTCAATTAATCAAAGGAAACCTTTGAATGAACTGCCAAGCTGCTAACTGCTAATATTGGAGATCCATCCGCATCACATGCAAAGTCAACCATCGACCCCGATGGATAACCGTCATGCTTCTGCACATCCAAAGCAAACTAAAAATGTTAAAAGGGACGCAGTTTCCAGGATATAAATTTTGTATTCAGACATGACAGGAAGGTTCAAAATCCCATGAAAATTACTTACACGTTTGATATCAGTCCAGAGAAACTAATTCCATCAAAGAAAACCGAATAGTCTAATAGAGAAAACCAAATGTACTAACTCATGTTTCGTTCCTGAAACCAAATGACACCTACCAGCGAAAATGTAGAGAGCACTCCCCGCACGCTACGGTCAAGAACCGTACGAATCTCCTCAACTGGAGGTAACCGAGCCGCCTTTTCCTATAATCCGCATGAATGAAAGTCAAACCCATTTGTCACAGACGATTTCTCGGATGATACCGACAGTATATAAATAGTACCTGATGAGATTGAATTATCTCAAAGACATCTGTATCATCAGCCTGAACTTCTCCAGCAGCTGAAACTGCCTGATTGACCAAACAAACAACCAACAACCTCTTGTTCATCATACACAAAATAAGAAAACTCAAAATAATCTATGAAATTTAACCCAAAAAAAAAAAAAAAAGATTCTAAACCTAAACTTTTATTATTATTTTTTTAACCATTATAATTCATTTTTCACAACTGATCAACAACTTATATACACACAATTAAAATAGAAACTCTAACTCCATTTAATTGCCCTCGGAAAATTTCGATTATCACTGGTAATTATCAACCACATAAAAACCGCTTATTCACTACCAATTAAAATTGCTAATCAAGTTTTCACTACCAATTAACCAGTTATTCACCATATACAAAAAGCAAAATCTCCAAACAATCTATGCAATTCAATTAGAATATATATATCTATACAACCACTGCATTATTTTAATAAATAAGAAGGAAGCAAAAAAGAAGAATAATCAAAGAAGTTACCTGAGGAGTGGAGTGAGAAGAAGAAGCCATGGAAAGAGGGCGAGGGAAGAAAGGAGATGAGTTTGGAGGAAGAAAATGAAAAGGGAGAGGAGAAGGAGAGAGAGAGACACACACTGAGGCAGAGCCAATGGGAAAGCGTGAGAATGGGGAGAGGGTCGCCCATGGTCTCGCCAACGTCGTCATCCTCTCTACTCTTCCCTTCGCTAACAGCCTCGCCACCTAACCTTAAATAAAAATATATATATATATATATATGTGTGTGTGTGTGTGAATATAATATATATATATATATATAAATATTTGTTTGGAAAAGTCAGGGTCTTTTGGGGAATGTTTGGAGGCTGTTTCTAAAAGTTGGAGACGTACTGAGTTTTAGAAATATTTATTTAAGGTGAAAAAATGTAAAATTTTAAAATTTGTTGGAAAAAAGAATCTTGTTTGGGATAGTCAAAAATAGTTTTGCATTGAAATATATATATATATATATATATATATATATATATATACGTAAAACATCTGGAGATATAATTGGAGATCTCCCTCCAAACAATGATCACCCATTTCCTACAAACTTCATGTCCTTTGAAATAATTAAAAATCATGTCATTTATGTTTTTCAAAGTAACTAGTGACAATACGTGCGGCCATATATATTCTAAAAAAATTGGTAAATTAATTGAGAAATTAATTATGAGGTATTATAAAAATTGTAATTAAGAGGGTTGTCGGGGAAAAAAGAAAAAAAAAAGTTTAGACAAAAAAACATTTGGGAAAAAAATTCAAAAAAAAAAAAAAAGGAAAAAATTAGAAATATCATATTTTATTAATTTTCTTTAGAAAGTATGAGATCTATCTCTATTTAAATTTATCTAATGAATTAAGGTTTTCAAACTCTGGAGTATTGAATTGACTATTTGTGAACCAAAATACTAAAGATAAAGTAAATTATAAACTGAAAAAATAATTAAACATAGATTTCTAGAGAGAAAAAAAAAAAGTCAAAACATAAATTAGTGAACGATTTCTTGGGACAACGAGAACAAAAAATAAAATAAAATAAAATAAAACTTATATAGTTTAGACGACCTTAATTATTTTCAAAAGATTTTAACCACAAAATAAAAAGAATTAACCTAAGGGATTACATAAAACAAAATGAGTTGTGATTAATGTTAGGAGCAACCTGAAACAAATATAACAAGTAGAGTGAGTCACGAAATTAAAAATAGAGCGAGGCAAAATAAGGGCCTGTTTGGTGTGTAAGTTTGAGTTGATATTTTTAAGTTTAGTTTGAGTTAAGTTAAGTTGAGTTTAAAAGGTAAGTGTTTGATAAAAAGTTTGAGATAAAAAGTTTAGTTTGAGTTGATTGTTTGGTGAAAAAGTTTGAGTTTAAAAGTTTAAAAAAAAAAACAAGGGCCCTGTTTGGATGTTTAAAAATTGAGTTAACCAATTTTTTGCCTTTTGTGTTTGGTAACTTATCTAAACTCCAACTAAATGGAATTTTTTCACCTCAATTACTGTCTTTTTTCAAAAAATCAACAAAATTTATTTATTTTATTGAAGAAAAATTATAATCAAACTACTCAGAACTTAAATTTTTTATTTATCCTCATACCCGATCAATATATAAGTGAATTTTATGTCAAACGAATAAGCCGTTAATTTCATGTCTAACATATAAGGATTTCATGATGTTATAATTATTAATAAATACTATTACTTTATGAATATTTGTAAGTGATTATAAATTGTTTCAATTAAAGAAAGAGAGAGAGAAACATGCCTTTAAGTGGCTGTGTTTTCCAATGTTTGATCTGAAAACGTTGAAAAGTTTTGTTTCCTTATATGTTATTTTGTTTGTTTGTTTTCACATATCTCTCAGTTGCTAAACTTCATCGTTGTTGGCTTTGTCTGTTCTGTTTTTTTTTTTTTTCCAATGTTAATATAGAGAACGGCAACCAAAACCAAATCCAAAACCCACATGAAACTTTTTTATTAAAACCGATTGTATTGGGGAAGGAAGATCAACTAGAGAGAGAAACATGAGAGAGAAACTAGAGAGAGAAAGTAAATGTTTGTTTGTTTTTTGTATTTTCAGTTGCAATTATTGTTCGTTGTTGATCCATACCCCAACTTTTTATTTCCAATGTTAATATTCCCGAAAGGCAACCAAAACCAAATCCAAAACCCAGATGAAACATTTCCTTCTTAAAACCGATTGTGTTGGGGAAGGAAGATCGACTAGAGAGAGAAACATGAGAGAGAAACTAGAGAGAGAAAGTAAAAAAATTTTAACTCACAAATGGGTTTTGTAGCCGATTTTTGAACGGGCACCATCGATTGGCTCACCGGAGGGGATAGTCGCCGGCAGTTGGGGAAAAGGAGTCATCGATGGGTAGGGGGTGGATTTGTTCACCGGATGGGCTGAGGCAAGAAATTTTTCTATTTTTGAGAAGGAGAGAGCAGACGCTGGGCTGAGGCGTAGCAGCCGATGTGTGGGAATCAAACCACGTGGGTGTCAACTCCCAACAGTGAACCAACAAAAGGTCACTGTATAACGGTTCAATGGAAAATCCAAGCTGAACTGAACCACCAAACTCTACAAGTTCAGTTGGAACTATCCACCATGAGTTCAAACTCATGCCCCAAACGGGGCCTAAATGAGAATGGTAGAATTTAAAAATGCTAATAGAACAACAACGGACAAAGACAAGACAAGCTAATTTATTTTGAAAGAGGTCGTCCATGTACTTGTTAGATGATGGCAAGAATATATGTCATTGTTCTAATTAAACAACACAAATTTTGATATTGAAAGAGCTAAATTGATTAACACAAGCAAAGAACAATATTCATTTTAAATCAATGTCAATGACAAAAGCAACAAGCAATCCTGAAAATAACAATGCGCAAGCTAAATCTTAAACTACAAAATTCAAAAGAACTAAATAATTTCCCCTAAAAAAAAAAAAAAAAAAATGGAACTCAATAATTATGTTTAAAAAAACCAAATAATTAGCAAAGATATTAACACATTTATATACTACAATACTATACAATAAGAATATTTGTTTTAGTATAAAATTGTAACACCTGATATTTCCACTTCTTTTAAATCTAAAAAATGTTATTAACAAGCATATAAACATAGATGGTTTATGCATGTATATCTAATTAACTGAGATTTTCCTAATACAGTGAAAGACTTGGTTTCTAAGGCTTTGTCTGATCAGAGAGAGAAAAAGAGAAAGGTGACCTTTCTCTTATTGTGTTTAGTATCAATTACATTTTATAATCTCTTCATAATGGGAGAGACTAACCGTGGTTATTTAAAGGAAATCCCTCAATCAATCCATCTCTCTTCTTTTTACTCTAATCAATAATAACCCTTGCTAATAAAATCCTTTCACCATTCTCATTTCTTTCACTTTTCTCTCCTATCAAAAAAGCTCTTAACAGACGCATCATATCAATCCATATCGAACAACTTGAGATGTAGAAGTAGCACTATAAACTCTCTGATCAAGCTGAGTGTCACACTATGTGTTTCATAAATTGCAAAATCAAGAATATCTCTAAAGGATGTCAGATAATTGACAGTATGAGTATGCTTTTAAAAGATCCCAAATCTATTTAGTTAGTGTAGCTATCATTCAGTCATAACAAACTAAACGATCTATGATTCAAGCTCTACATCATAGAAATATAGCTACAGAAAAAACACGAACCTTTAGGGAATTTGGATGCATTTTCAAAATAGAGAACAACCAAATGATTGGAACATCCAAGCTGATGGGAGGATTTATTTCCGAGACCGTTTAGCTGTGCCAAATCTGCCTGATTTATTAGAGGCAATCTTGGGCGAAGCTCACAAGTCCAAGTTTGCAATTCACCCCGGGAGCAACAAGATGTACCATGACCTCAAGAGACAATATTGGTGGAGAGGTATGAAGAAGGGTGTCGTGAATTTCGTCGTTGAGTGTTCGACATGTCTTCAGGTTAAAATCAAGTATCAAAAGCCTCCCGGCAAGTTGCAGCCTCTTCCAATACCAGGTTGGAAATGGGAGCACATCATGATGGAATTCTTAATGGGTTTGCCAAAAACCGAGGAGCGTCATGATGCCATTTGCATTGTTGGGGATTATCTGACGAAGTCTGCGTATTTCATCCCACTTTGAGAGACCTACTCTAGGTATGCCCTAGTGGAACTGTACATGACGAACATCGTTCGACTTCAAGGAGTGTTGTTATCAATCATATTCGATCGTGACACATGTTTCAACGTGAGATATTGGAGGAGTTTTCAAAAGGCCCTAGGAACCGAGCTAAATTTCAATATCACGTTTCACCCGCAGGTTGACAATCAGTCTGAGTAAGTTATTCAAATTATTGAGGATATGCTTCGCACTTGTATCTTGGATTTTGGTGGAAATTAGAAGAAGTATCAACATTTGGTCAAGTTCACCTACAACAATAGCTATCTGTCTAGTATTAGGATGGCACTATTCAAAGCTCTTTACGGTAAACCGTGCCGATCACCAATTTATTGGCTTCAGCATGAGGATCGACCTTCTACTGAACCTGACGATATTCTAAATAATAATGAGAAGATCCCTATTATCCGAGAACTCTTGTGGACATCTCAAAGTCGTCGGAAGAGTTATGCTGACTAGCAGAGCATACCTCTAGATTTTGAGGAGGATGATTGTATTCTTTTGAGGGTATCTTTAAGAAAGGTTATTATGCGTTTTGGAATTGAGGGAAAGTTAGCTCCAAGATACATTAGATCGTTTCAGAATATACAATGAGTCGGTGTCATTACTTACCATCTTGCTCTACCACCAGAGTTGTCACATGTGCATGATGTATTCCACATTTCGATGCTTCGCAAGTGTCAGCCTGACCCAAATGCCATCGTGCAGTGGTATGATATACCAATCCAAGAAGACACGTCTTAGGAGGAGGCCCATGTTCAGATCATCAATTAGAAGATAAAGACCTTATGTCACCGTGAGATCCCGTTTGTTGATGACCCGATCATCCCCGACCACTGGACATCCCTCTCGGCTAGGATCGCCGCCGTGTCAGGAACACTCATATGGCCGAGGAGACGATAACTGTCGGAACCGGGTGCCAGGGTGGTCACTACTCGGGGTACTCGGGAGAGCTCAGCTAAAATTACACCGGCTCCGGTCTCCAGGCCAAGCCCCGGGTGGCCGTCCATGATTTGACGTCGGTTGTATCCACACCTCACCGATTACAGACGCCACCCACCAACTCCCATCACACGTCAAATCACCACCTGCGGCCAACCACTCTGACAAGCACTGTTGCCCCTTTGCCGGTGACGCCCATGGCATCCTGCTGCTCACTGCATAAAGCCTAGGGCCATGTGGCGCCCACCTATTGGGCCAATAGCCCCTGCAGGCCTACACATCTACCGGGTACCCTAGGTGGCCGACCTGGCCGGGTCGCCCCGAGCACCCGGGCCTACGGGAAACGCCTATAAATAGGGGAAGAACCCATAAATTCAAGTATGGTCATTTTTACCTTACCAAAACTCTGCCTCTCCCCTTGCATATCAGTATCCTTACTGACTTAAGCATCGGAGTGCCCACGGCAGACACCACACCGGTGTCCCCATCATTCCGAGGTGCTTCCCTTTTGCAGGTGACCGACGGTGGAGCGACTGGCCAGTCCCGACCGGACTACCCGACCACATCGGGTGTTGCTGTCGGAGTCGTTTCCGGCATCAACATTTTGGCGCTAGAAGGAGGGCAGCGCGCCGTTCCAGCAACCTCAACCCCTTACCGCGAACGCTCCCCGAGAGCCCGACCACAAGCCATGGCAGAGCAGGATAATCAGGATTTCCATGACGTCGACGACCCAGCTCCTACAGGCTCGCGGGGGACTCAAAGGACCCAGCGTGGAAGAGGAGCCCGGGCACGACGAAGGCCCTCTCAGACTGAGATTCTAGCCGGGAACGTCAGGGACCTAACTCAGCTAGTAAGGACACTGGTGGATACCCGCAGGGACGCCAACATTGTTCAGTTCCCCGAGGAACCGCCTGAAGTGGCCGAGTCCACGCCGAATAGGCCTCCCAGGTCGGGTAGCTGACCGCGTAACCCCTCGCCAACGGGCGGCCGAGGGAGCAATCGGACGCGCCGCGAGAGTCCGGGACGGCAGCCGCAGGAGTGGGCAGAACCGAGTAGGGTGCGGTCAAGGAGCCGCCACTCCCAGGCTACCCGCTCAGCAGCAGCCGAGCCACCGGCAATGACTGGCGGTAACCCGGACGACCGAAGAAGGGAAACCGTGAACGTCAGGGGGAGCACCACCTCTGTTTTCGATCGCCTGGGGAGGCCCGGAGTCCATCGACGCATAGGCTGGGAACGTTCTGTCGACAAGCCTGCGAAGGATGAAGACTACAACCAGAATAGACTGGACCAGCTCCAGCGGCAGCTTGACCAGCTCGTGGGCTAGCAGTACGGGATGGACCAGCTTGGAGCGGTGGCCCCCCCTTTACTCCGTTCATCATGGCGTCCTCGTACCCGACCAGGTTCAAAATGCCATCGGTGGCCCTTTACGACGGTTCCACGGATGCGGATGAACACATCGAGAATTACCAAGCCCACATGCTGATCCAGAACGCCAATGAGGCTGCCCTATGCAAATCGTTCTGCTTTACCTTAACTGGAGCTGCTCGCCAGTGGTACCGGAGGCTAGCCCTTGGAGCCTTCGCAGCCGCGTTCCTAAGCTCGAAGACCATGAAGCTTGGAGCATCCCACTTGTTCGGCATCAAACAAGGAGAAACGGAGGCATTGAAAAAGTATCTTGAGCTCTTCGACAGAGCCGTCGTGCAGGTTGAAAGCTGCACCGACAAAACCTTGATGCAGGCATTCAGATAAGGCATCAAGGATGCACGCCTCGTTTGGACGCTCGCCTATGATAGGCCACCCACCTTCGCGCGACTAAGGGGGATTGCTTGGAGGCACGCCGAAGCTGACGAGTACGTCAGGGGATGTGGGCTCGTAGCCGGAGAACATCCCCGACTTCCCGGAAGAAAGTCGAAAAAGAACCAAGCCGACCAGGGCCGACAGGATAAAGGGAAGGCCGTGGTCGTAGACAAGACTGGGCCCAATCCTAGCCCGAGAACGCCAGCGGGGAGGTTCCAGCAATACACCCCGCTGATGACAACCATCGAGCATTTCCTCAACCAGGTGACTGGACGGGGACTACTCCGAGACCCTCCACCCCTCCGGGCAGACCGTGCACGGAGAAACCAAAACAAGTACTACAACTTCCACAAGGATGTGGGCCACGACACAAAAGACTGCATACAGCTCCGAGACCAGATCGAGCTGCTGATCCGTGATGGCCACTTGCGGGAGTTCGTGGAGAAAATAATTACCCCGGCAGGGCCGAGCAGACCCGCACAGGCCGCTAGACGGAACCTGAGGCCGAGCGATCAGACTGACGAGCAAGAGCAGGAACACATAGTCCACACCATCTTTGGTGGAACGGCTATCGGGGACACAGCAAGTAGCCGGAGAAGTTATGTCCGCGAGGCTCATCGGTACGCTCGCGGGGAGTATATCATCATGGCGGAGCATATCTCCAAAATATGCCATAAGGACAGTGCCCCGATCACCTTCACGGACGATGAGGCTGACCGGCTACCCCACCCCCATAACGACGCGCTGATCGGGGAGATCCGAGTAGCCGGCAATGTCATCCGTCGCGTCTTGATCGACAATGGGAGCTCAGCCGACATCATGTTCATGGACGCGTTCCCGAGGCTCAAGATTGAGGGTGCCGCGCTCATACCCGCTCGAACGCCTCTGTACGGGTTCTCTGGAGAGTGCGTGCGAGCGACCGGTACTGTTAGCCTCCCGGTCACGATCGGGGATGGCCCGGAGAGGGTGACTCGGATGGTGGAATTTATCGTTGTAGACCGGCCGTCCGTCTATAACGTCATCCTGGGAAGGCCGACCTTCAACGCGATAAAGACGGTAGTCTCCACCTACCACCTAGCGATGAAGTTCCCCACCGAAGGTGGGGTCGGCGTGTTCCGAGGAAACCAGGAGGGTGCGAGGAAATGCTATATGGAGGCGGTCAACAAAATGTGCCGAAAGGCCCCTGTCCCGATCACTGTGGCAGCTGTCTTCACGATGAACGAAATCGAAGCCCCGAGCAGAGAAGTTGCACGATTGAGTGACTTGGACCCCAGGATACCCGAGGAGGAGATCCGAGCACACCCGGTCAAGGACCTAGTCCCCTACCACCTCGACCCCGAGCATCCGGAGAGGACGGTGATGCTCGGATCGAGGCTCAACCCGGGAACTCGAGCAGCCCTCGAAGAATTCCTCACGGAATACAAGGACGTCTTCGCCTGGTCTCACGCGGATATGCCCGGAATCGACCCGGCTGTGATGTGCCATCAGTTGAGCGTCAACCCGAAGCACAAACCCGTGATCCAGAAGAGGAGAGCCTTCAACCCGGAGAGGTATGCGGCCATCAACGAAGAGGTGAAGAAGCTGCTCGCAGCAGGATTCATCCGGGAAGTGACCTACCCGGAGTGGCTGGCCAACGTAGTCCTGGTCAAAAAGACCACCGGGAAGTGACAAGTCTGCATAGACTACACGGACCTCAACAAGGCGTGCCCGAAAGACTGCTTCCCACTTCCCCGGATCGACCAACTCGTAGACGCGACGGCCGGGCACGAGCTGCTCAGCTTCATGGACGCGTACTCGAGGTACAACCAGATATCCCTTAGCAGACCCGACCAGGTCAAGACGGCCTTCACCACCGACCAGGGTCTGTACTGCTACCAGGTCATGCCGTTTGGCCTGAAGAACGCCGGGGCGACCTACCAGCGGCTGGTGAACAAAATGTTCGCCCCGCTCATCGAAAGGTCTATGGAGATGTACGTAGATGACATGTTGGTGAAGAGCCGGATCGCGGACGACCACATCAAGGACCTCAGAAACTGCTTCGAGACCCTACGGCAGTACAGGATGAAGCTCAACCCAGCCAAGTGTGCCTTCAGGGTGGAATCGAGGAAGTTCCTGGGGTTTATGGTGAACCACCGGGGGATTGAGATCAACCCCGCCAAGGCCCCAAGCAGTTGTGGACCTGCAACTACCACGAACGACGAAGGAGGTACAAAGGCTAACCGGGATGATTGCAGTCCTATCCCGGTTCGTGTCCCGGTCGACCGACAAGTGCTTCCCCTTCTTCCAGGCGCTCAAAGGCCAAGGCAAGATCAATTGGGATAACAAGTGTGAGGAAGCCTTCGAAGGCCTAAAGGAGTACCTAGCAAGCCCGCCGTCACTTCCCGGGGAAATACTGTACGTCTACCTCGCTGTCTCTGAGAAAGCCGTCAACTCCGTCTTGATCCGAGAAGACGACAGGGTGCAGTTCCCCCTCTACTACAGCGGTAAGGCGTTCCAGGGAGCAGAAGGGAGGTACACCCCTCTAGAAAAGTTGGCACTGGCGCTGGTCTCGTCGGCCCGCAAGCTAAGGCCCTACTTCCAGGGTCACCCAATCCGTGTCCCGACTAGCTATCCACTCCGCCAAGTCCTCCAGAATCCTGAATTATTGGGACGAATTGCTAAGTGGTCTGTCGAGCTTGGAGAGTTCGACATCGAGTACATCCCACGCATCGCGATCAAGGCGCAAGCGTTGGCCGACTTTGTGGCCGAATTCACGGGCACACCCGAATCGACTCCGGGGTTCCTGGAAAAGTCAGCCGGTGCACGCAGCGAGAATGACTCGGCAACTAGCGGCCTGAGTGGCCAGAGGTGAAAGCTGTTCGTCGACGGATCCTCCAACTTGGGGGGCTCCGGGGCAGGTCTTGTCTTTGTGAGCCCCGATTAATATAAGACTAGCCAAACGCTGCGCTTCAACTTCAAGGCGTCAAACAACGAAGCGGAGTACGAAGCTGTTATCGCAGGGCTCAGCTTTGCCCGGGAACTCGGTGTGCAAGACATCGAGGTATTCAGCGACTCGATGCTCATTGTCAATCAGGTAACCAGGGAGTTCCAGGCAAATGAGGAGAGAATGGCTAGGTACCTAGAGAAGGTGAAAACCCTTCTCAGCCAATTCAAGAGCCAGTTTGTCACCCGGATACCCCGTTTAGAGAACATTGAGGCAGATGTCCTCGCTCGGCTCGCCTCGGGGAGTAACTTAGACAGTCTCGTCTCGTTTCCCATCGAACGGCTAGACCAGCCGAGCATCGAGCGGGAGGAAGTCCTCTGTTCCGAGAACGTCGCGACTTGGATGGACCCGATTGTCCGCTTCCTCGCCGAGTCTGAGCTGCCCGAGAACATGGAAGAGGCCCGGAGGGTCAAGAACACCTCGACGAGGTACACACTTATCGATGGAATACTGTACCGCCGGGGATACTCTGCCCCATACCAACGGTGTGTTGGGCCGACCGAGGCCGAGTACATCATGAAAGAGATCCACAGCGGAGTATGTGGAAATCACTCGGGGGGGAAGGCTCTGCCATTCAAGTGTCTCTGTCAGGGGTACTACTGGCCGACCATGGGCAGAAATGCTATGGAGTTTGCCCGGAAGTGTATGAAATGCCAACAGTTCGCCAAGGCTATCAAGTCTCACCCCGAGAGGCTCACTTTGGTAGTATCTGCGTGGCCATTCGCGAAGTGGGCCATCGATTTGATCGGACCACTCCCGATAGCCCGGTCACAGCTTCGTTACTGTCTAGTGGCGATAGACTACCTCACTAAGTGGATCGAAATGGAGCCCCTGGCTCAACAAACCGAGACGAAGTGCACAAGCTTTCTGTGGAAGAGCATCATCTGTCGGTTCGGCCTCCCCCACACTATAGTCACGGACAATGGGAAGCAGTTTGGGGACAAGTTCCTAGCGCTATGTGAGCAGTTTGGGATCAAGAAAGTCTTCTCCTCCACCGGGCATCCTCAAAGTAACGGACAAGTAGAGGCCGCCAACAAAACGATCAAGGAAAATCTAAAAAAGAACCTTGAAAGACACAAAGGGACCTGAATAGATGAACTCCCCCGAGTACTCTGGGCGTATCGGACTACTAAACGTACCGCGACCAGGGAAACACCTTTCGCCATGGCTTTCGGCGTAGAAGCTGTCATCCCAGTCGAGGTCGGATTGCCGAGTTTCCGGGTTGAGAACTACGATGAAAAAGATAATGCTGGTCGGATTCTACCCGAGCTGGACCTGGTCGAAGAAAAACGAGAGCAAGCCCTGATCCGGACGGCTGCTCGCAACTAAGTTGTGGCCAGATACTACGACAAGAAGTTCCGACCAAGAGTCATCCGAGTAGGGGATCTGGTAATGAAAAGGGTACTTGTCCAAGAGCCTGGGCTCGGCTGTTTTGGCCCTAAGTGGGACGGGCCCTACACGATCACCGGCGTTGTCAGACTCGGAACCTACCAATTATCCGACCAAGACGGTAGAAACTTAGGGCTCCCGTGGAATGCCGACCACCTTAAGCGTTTTTACCAGTAATCTGAGTTGTACCAATCCTTCTGGAAAGATTCACAATAAAAAAAAAAAAAAAAAACATTTTTGAGTTTCAGCTTGTTGTGCACGAAGGTATCTGTTAGGTCCCTAGACCGGGCAACCCAAAAGGGCAACCCGACCAGGACCCACCTGCCCTTGCAGGCATTGCTTCTGTGGTTCTCGGATCACAGAGTTAGGTCCCTAGACCGGGTTACTTAAAAGGGCAACCCGACCAGGACCCACCTGCCCTTGCAGGCATTCCAACTTCTGTGGTTCTCGGATCACAGAGTTAGGTCCCTAGACCGGGTTACCTAAAAGGGTAACCCAACCAGGACCCACCTGCCCTTGCAGGCACCCCAACCTCTGTGATTCTTGGACCACAGAGTTAGGTCCCTAGACCGGGCAACCCAAAAGGGCAGCCCGACCAGGACCCACCTGCCCTTGCAGGCACCCCAACCTCTGTGGTTTTCGGACCACAGAGTTATGTCCGAACCCGGGATCCCATGTTTGTAATCGACCAAGGTTGGAGTTGGATGAAAAACACCCAAACCAACCGGGGGGGAAATATGTTACAATATATAAACAACGCTGTAACTGCGACAAAATAAATATTTCATTTAAAAAAAAAAAAAAGGTTGGAGGGGGGTACAAAATGGGCACCCCCGAACCAAAAAAAAATATATATATATATATATAATGTACAGAAAATACTCCAAAGCAAAAACGTTAGGATGATCGGGCTAGGCGGCTGGTGGCTCGGGCTGCTCTTGGTCAGCTGCCACAACCATGGCCACTTGACCGGGCCCAAGCTCGGGTTCGGCGGTCACGGCTGCCTGGGCAGGCTCAGCAAGGAGTGGTGGCTCTGTCTCGGCGACCTGGTCGTCGAGAACGATGACGTCCTCGAGATCCCGAGTAGCACCAGTGACTTCCCCCTCCTCCGACGGATCCTCGGCCACGGTCTCCTCGGACTCGGCTGGCACGAAAGACCAGTCCACCCCGACCAGCGACGGGTTGGCCGCCGTGAACCCAGCCTTCATGTCCCGTATACCCTCACGGTACATTTGGGCAACGTGCTCATTGTAGTCCTCTGACCCGAGGAAATCGGCCACGGCCTATGCCCGGGCCTCTTCGAGGGTAGCGGGAAGGGCTGCTCGAACATATCTCTCGTGCTCGGTCCGAGCAAAGGCGAGCTCTTGTTCAGCCTTGGGTAGAGCCTCCTCCAGCTCGACCTTGGATATCTCCGCTTCCTCGACGGCCTGATCAGCCTTCTGGACCAACTCCTCCGCAAACCGCTGCCTCCCTTCAGCCTCTCTCGCCCGTTCCTCGGTGACCTTAGCCCTATCCTCGGCCACTTTCCTGGCCTTCTCCGCAGCTTCCTTGGCCGCCCTGGCCTCCTTCTCGGCTCGCCTCGCATGCCTTGCGTCGGTGTTCGTCGCCTTCACCTCGTCTGCCATATGGTTGGTGTAACCCTTGGCTGCGGCGTACCCAGACAGCATGATGCACAAGGCCTCAATCTGCTTATTGACGCCGTCGTTAGCAGCCTGGACAGGGTCCGAGCGCTTGGAGGACTCCGCGAGTTCAACGCTAAGCCGCTCCTCGAACTTCGCGAACAGGGCCCGATAGGCCGAAGACTATTGGCCTTGCGCTTGGCTGGGGGGGAAAGGCGTCGGATCGAGTCGTGACTCTCCCCGAGCACTCCGGGGGGCGAGCGGCTGGGTAGGTCGGTCTTCCCTCGTACGGCTCGTGCGGGCATCAGAACGAGCTGGTTGTTGTTCATCCCAAGAGAAGCCCGGTGGTCGGCTGGTCTGGAGAGCCGAAGTCGGAGTTGCGGCCGCTACGGTAGCGGAGGCAGATGGGACTAGCACCGGCCGAGTTGCTGAGGGCGCCACGTTCTGGCTAGGCAGGACGGAGGTCCCAACCTTGCTTTTGCTTTTGCCTAGGTTGGCCATCTTCGCCAGCCTCTCCCTCCTGTTCTCATCGGTCAGCCTTTTAGTTCCTCGCCTGTCAGCCATCGGCTCTGCGAACAAAAAGAAAGGAGTCAAAAACAAAAAATAATAATAAATAAACAATATTCGGTTAACGGTTGCTGCGAGTGTTCGGCAAGGCTTTGTTGCCGACCTTCGATCCGCAGCCCCCAAGCAGGGCGTTGACCCTGAACAGGACTGAGCCTCCGGATCACCAGGTCGAGATCCTCGTCGGCGATACGCGGACCTCAAGACCCGAGAGATGTGTCACCGGGCTGGTCGGGGGCGATCGCCTGCGCAGCAGTGGACCGGGACCGGTAGTGGACGGTCGGTTCCGGCATCCAAGCCACGGTGACGGGCTCTGGCCTCCGGTTGCTCGGCATCTGGGATGTCGACGCGAAACCAAGCCAACAGTGCTCGGATAGGCTGGGCTGGCCCAGCAGCGTCCTCTGGTCTCGCTCATGCTCGGCCAGATTCTGAAGCTCCGTCACCATGCCCTGGGTTGTCTCCGGTATATGCGGCGCCCGAGTCCACACGTAGCCGTTCCGGAATGTCACGGGGACCCTTTCGCTCCGGGGAAGCTCATTCCGAGCAAAATGCACGTGCAGCCAGCTGCCACCCGCATAGAACCACAGGTGCTTGAACTGCTTGTCGGAATCTGGGCACTTGGCAACAAACGTCCACTTGAACCCCTGGAAATAGTAGGAGCCCGCCGACGAGGGGGCTGACTTCATCCGGTACAAGTTCTTGAACGCCCGGAAAGGCAGCTCGGTAGCGAAGTTCTTGGCCCAGAGGATGAAGCATCCGACCAGAATGCGATAGGCGTTCGCGTTCAGCTGAGCTGGGGCCACGTTCAGCCGCGTGAGCGCTCGCCTAAGGAACGAGTGTAGAGGTAGACGGAGGTCGGCCCGGAAATACTCGGCGGAAAGGGCGATGTAGCTTGGAGGTGGTCGGGACGGTAGGTCGTTCTCGCCCGGAACCCTTAGGTCCACCTCGACGGGGATCTGGAAATCCCTCATAAGGGCGGCAAGGTATCCCGGGGTCACGACAGACGTGTAGAAGTCTACCGAGTAGACAGGGAAGCCCCTCGCGAGCTCCGCCATTTCCTGGTCCGATCGGCGATAGACCCGTTGGTTATTGATGCGCATGGCCAGGCCTTCCGGCCGATCGCGGTCATCTAACGGCTCACCAACGGGATCCGCGCTGTCCGAGCTCTCTGTCCCTTCCCGGCCAGACGTGCTTGTCTGACCGGCCGACCTCTCGGATGCGACATTGGTTGGGTTCGCTTGAACCGGAGGTTCGGGGGCAGCTCCACGCAGTTCACGGATGAACAGGCTGTCTGGACGGGTGCCTACGCCCACCCGTAAAATTTCTTCTAGACGGGCCGCCCCTTCGCGACGACGGCTGGTCGGAGTGACTGGCGTGCCTGATGACGACGACGACGACGTACTCGGGATCGACCCCAAGTCTGAATCCCCGGTGACGTCCACACTCACTGACAAGGCTTCGTTCTTGGAATCTGTCACGTCACTCATTTCGAAGTCAAGAAAGAATTCTTTACCTTCTCGACGTACTCGGTAGCTGTCGGAAACGCGTTGACGGTTATTGATCCTCGGCAGTTTTCGACAGCTCTCGGCGAAGTAGTCTTCTTTGCAAGCAATGGTGAATAAGTCACCTCTCCCCACTATTTATAGGCGCCCAGACGGTCGAGCGTGAATTTCTAGGCACCGGTTCGACTTCCTGCCAGCCGCTCCCTTAATTTGAATTTTGAAATTCAAAGCGCCTGTTCGCCTCCCCGCCAACCACGACGCGCCGTGTGGATTCCGAGGCTCCGATTTGTTTTCCCGCCAACCACAACGTGCGGTTCCACTTCCCGCCAGCTGTCCTTTACTCAAATTTCAGAATTTCAGTTGCCCGTTCGCCTTCCCGCCAGCTGCGTGATGCCATGTGGAGTACCCGACACGTGGCACACGACACGTGGCGAATTCTACAGCAACCCCTCCAAGAACTCCCGAGTACCCGTGTAGTCGACCACTTACCTGTTCTTACCGAGTGTAAGACGAGGACTCGCCGAGCCTGACTGCAAACCGGGACATGCATCCCTGGTCTCAACCAGCCCAGAGATGCTGAGGGGCTTATGTTGATGACCCGATCATCCCCGATCACCGGACATCCCTCTCGGCTCGGATCACCGCCGTGTCGGGAACACTCATTTGGCCGAGGAGACGATAACTATCGGAACCGGGTGCCAGGATGGCCACTACTCAGGGTACTCGGGAGAGCTCGGCTAAAATTACACCGGCTCCGGTCTCCAGGCCAAGCCCCAGGTGGCCGTCCATGATTTGACGTCGGTTGTATCCATACCTCACCGATTACAGACGCCACCCACGAACTCCCATCACACGTCAAATCACCACCTACGACTAACCACTCTGACAAGCACTGTTGCCCTTTTGTCGGTGACGCCCATGGCGTCCTGCTGCTCACTGCATAAAGCCTAGGGCCACGTGGCGCCCACCTATTGGGCCAGTAGCCCCTGCAGGCCTACACATCCACCGGGTACCTTAGGTGGCCGACCCGGTCGGGTCGCCCCGAGCACCCGGGCCTACGGGAAACGCCTATAAATAGGGGAATAACCCATAAATTCAGGTATGGTCATTTTTGCCTTGCCAAAACTCTGCCTCTCCCCTTGCATATCAGTATCCTTACTGGCTTAAGCATCGGAGTGCCCACGGCAGACACCACACCGGTATCCCCATCATTCCGAGGTGCTTCCCTTTTGCAGGTGACCGACGGCGGAGCGACTGGCCAGTCCCGACCGGACTACCCGACCACATCGGGTGTTGCTGTCGGAGTCGTTTCCGGCATCAACACCATTAGTCAAGGTGTTGTGGCAACACCACGTGTGGAGGAAGCGACTTGGGAATTAGAGTCTAAGATGCGAAAGCGTTACCCTTACCTGTTTAGTGACGAACATACATTTAAATTATGAAGATGAAATTTCTTTTAGAAGGATAGAGCTGTAATATCTGTTAGATTAATTGTGTTTAATTAACCTAAATCAGATTAATTAGTGTACTAGAATGTGTTTAAAATAATTAACATGCATTTAAACTTTCAATAATTCAAGTTTTGAAAATATATTTCAGAAATTACATTTTTACGCTTTAACTTTCCTGAAATTAACAAAATGGCCCTGACCTGACCGGTCAACGAGACCTTCCTCACCAATCAACTGAACACCTGCAGAACCGCCATTTCAGCCGCCTTTCGCCTTGAAATGCTAAACCCATTTCTGTTGGAATCTATATGTGCCCTAAAAATAGAAAATCAATATTTTGGATTTTCTGTAAATATGACATTTTTGATATTAATAAGAGGAAGTTAATCATGTTTAATAAGTTGTGTCCTATTTACTTTCATTTGTTGATTGTATGATTATTTTGAGCAAACATAAAATACTCTTTAGGCTGTTGGTAATATATCGAATTACCATATGTATACAGGGTATACATAGAAGATGTAGTAATTTGATAACAGCCTAAATAAATAGTCCGCAATCGATGGAATAAGATTTGGGGATCTTATTCATGATAAGATTGTAAAGGTTGTCTACTTCCTTGGAGGGATGGTTTGTCTTGACCATCGAATAGGTTCCAAGTAGAAACTTTAATGTATATCAGTATTGAGGTATGACATTGGACTGGACCTAAAGTGTTAATTGATTCGGTTTAATAATTTCGTTTATAAGAATCAATGACACTTTGATTATCATCCTGCATTAATCTTAATCCTGAAATGATTATTTGAGTTCGTATCCATGACTTATGTACTTTGATGCACTAAATGTGAGACACTGTTAATTCATGGTCAATATACTTGTGTTTTGGGTGCATGACTTATGGATAGAGAAATCAAGATTCATAGATACAGAATCCATAGCTATCTTAACGATAGTAAATGTTATCTAGTTAAAGGCATTATTCGGGGATTGAAAGATAGTATAACAAGATCTTGGCCATCGGTTTACTTTGTATTCTCTAGTGGTTTGCCAATTGTTATGGTTTTACAATTGGTGATTCTTTCAATAGAGAATAATGTAACTTTTAGTTAAAATGATTGAAAAGGTAAAATGAAAAAAGTTCTTAATTCAATCATGGATAACATATGGGGATTAAGCAAGCGATGAATAAATCATGGAAGAAGCACAACGTGAGAGAGCTTTCGTAATATGGTATGTAAACTAGAGTTCAGCTTCAGACTTTTAGTGGTATAGTCCTGAAGTTGATAATTGATGAATAATTAATCCGGGATTAATTTTTCATAATTATAGGAATCTCTTTACATATTTCCATATTAGCTCATATAGTTTCATGTAGCGTCTCGGGATTTGTTTATAATGAAATCGGTAAATTTAAATGAATTTTAGTAATGTCTATTAAGACATGGTACTATCTAACATGCAATTCGGAAAGGATTGGACATGTGAAATGTGTAGACAAATAATATGATATGTCAACATGTGATTGGTTAATTGAATTTTGGAAATAAGATTGTGTTTGAATTATTTAATTTTGGAAAACAAAATTTTTCTCTCCTAATTAAAAGAGGTGCACGGTTTTTAATTGAGTGGAGGGAAGAAAATTTTGTTTCAAAATTGTTCAATTATATTCCTAACATTAAATTATTAATTGATTTAAATAATGAAGATTATTTGATGGATTTTTCTTTCCTTAAAAGAGGTGTACGGTTTTTGTGAGGAAAGAAAATTTGAAATATTCCATTTATTTAAATTAATTAATATGGTTGATGTTTGTGGAAAATATTTATTCAAATAAGTGAATCTTATTTAAATTCAAAAAGGTTTAAAAGAAATTTGAATCTACATAGGACTAGGATCTTTTGACTAGTCTAGATTCTTGATTTAAGATTTGAACCACCAATCAAGATTGAATTCTCCTTGTGGCCGAATTTTTTGAGGGATAATCTCTCCTTGGAAAAACGTTTTTAGATTCAATGAATCTAGCCCTAAAGTTGTATCAACTTTTGGTTCAAAATTTATCCGAAAAAATAATTATTAATTATTTTTCAAGAAGGAGATAAATTTTGAAAAATGATTAGACTTCTATATAAAGGCTATGAATTTTTGAAAAACTAACCCTTTTGCTTATTCATAAAAGGAAAAACTTTTTTTTTTTTTTTTTTTTTTTTTTTTGTAGAGAGAAAAACAATTAAGTTTTTTTTTTTTTCCTACATCATAAAATTCAGCTATCTTGTGAGAGAGAAAAGAGAGAAAATCCATTGAATCAAAACTGTGAGGAAGGTTAAACCGAGTGATAATTTTCATAGGAGGTTAACCGGTGTTTTGTAGTTTTGAAGAAAGAATCTAGATTATATTCTTAACGAGAAACATCGGAATTGAGAAGGAGGGATCTAGACTTCAGAAAGCATTACCGGTCACTTGGATTTATAGAACGTGTGCCCCAACACACTCTGAGACGTGGAACTCGAGAATAGTAGAGAAAACACGTTGGTCAAACGCTCTAGTAATTTCAGAATCCAAGAAATAAGGTACGATTGATCATGAATTTAATTTATTGTTATATGCATCATGAGCTTCTTTTCCGGAAACGGCATAAAATTTTAAAACTTCCGCTGGGTCGTAACTCTGATATCGGATCCGATTTTTCCAACATTTTCTGCTTAAAAAATGGTTTCTGCCCAAACTAGAGCCAAAATTTCCTTTATAAAAACCCGTGTTTCTTCACCCTTGGGTTTTCATTTTTCCTCTTAGCTCTATCTCTCCCTTTCTCGCACTATCTCTCTCCCCCTCAGCCCCTCTCTCATCTGAGCCCCTCTCCCTATGCTCTCTCTCCCTTTCTTTCATTTCCTCACTCAAAGGATAGCAAACCAACTCTTCGAAAACTTCGATCCAAAGGTTAAAAGCATTTCTAATTCGCTTGAAACTCGTTTTTGAATTCAATAGTTTGAATTTGAATTTTATTTTCAAATTTTGTTAAGTTTTAGAAACCTTAAATTTCCAAATTGATTTTGATGATTTTGAGTTTTAATCTAGTTATGGTTGATGTTTGTGGAAAATATTTATTCAAATAAGTGAATCTTATTTAAATTCAAAAAGGTTTAAAAGAAATTTGAATCTAGATAGGATTAGGATCTTTTGACTAGTCTAGATTCTTGATTTAAGATTCGAACCACCAATCAAGATTGAATTCTCCTTGTGGCCGAATTTTTTGAGGGATAATCTTCCATTGGAAAAACGTTTTTAGGTTCAATGAATCTAGCCCTAAAGTTGTATCATCTTTTGGTTCAAAATTTATCCGAAAAAATAATTATTAATTATTTTTCAAGAAGGAGATAAATTTGAAAAATGATTAGACTTCTATATAAAGGCTAGGAATTCTTGAAAAACTAACCCTTTTGCTTATTCATAAGAGGAAAAATGTTTTTTTTTTTTTGGTAGAGAGAAAAACAATTAAGTTTTTTTCTACATCAATAAATTCAGCTATCTTGTGAGAGAGAAAAGAGAGAAAATTCCATTGAATCAAAACTGTGAGGAAGGTTAAACCGAGTGATAATTTTCATAGGAGGTTAACCGGTTCTTGTTTTGTAGTTTTGAAGAAAGAAGCTGGATCATATTCTCAACAAGGAACATCGGAATTGAGAAGGAGGGATCTAGACTTCAGAAAGCACTACCAGTCACTTGGATTCATAAAACGTGTGCCCACACACACTCTGAGACGTGGAACTCGAGAATAGTAGAGAAAACACGTTGGTCAAACGCTCTAGTAATTTCGGAATCCAAGAAATAAGGTACGCTTGATCATGAATTTAATTTATTGTTATATGCATCATGAGCTTCTTTTCCGGAAACGGCATAAAATTTTAAAACTTCCGCTGCGCCGTAACTCTGATATCGGATCCGATTTTTCCAACATTTTCTGCTTAAAAAATGGTTTCTGCCCAAACTAGAGCCAAAATTTCCTTTATAATAACCCGTGTTTCTTCACCCTTGGGTTTTCATTTTTCCTCTTAGCTCTATCTCTCCCTTTCTCGCACTATCTCTCTCCCCTTTAGCTCCTCTCTCATCTGAGCCCTTCTCCCAATGCTCTCTCTCCCTTTCTTTCATTTCCTCACTCAAAGGATAGCAAACCAACTCTTCAAAAACTTCGATCCAAAGGTTAAAAGCATTTCTAATTCGCTTCAAACTCGTTTTTGAATTCAATAGTTTGAATTTGAATTTTATTTTCAAATTTTGTTAAGTTTTAGAAACCTTAAATTTCCAAATTGATTTTGATGATTTTGAGTTTTAATCTAGTTATTTAGGCTCTGATAATTGTTTATTTGTTTTTTGAAATATCCAGGAACTATTGGAATTGGATTTGAGCTTGTTTGTAGGTCGGGTGAAAGTTGGGAACCTTCAGTGCCACGATGGTCCAGTCAACTGAACGAGTCTAGAACTAGACAGAACAATCTTTCCTTGTCCAGTTAACCGGACGTATATGATTAGTCAACCAAACAGAGGTAGATTACCAGAAGGTCCCTGGTTTGGTCCAACCAGCTCCTGTTTCGGTGTTTAAAATTCAAATAACGATGTTTGTTAACTGTAATCTAAATCTGTATAGTTTTGGAATGTAAACCGAAAAATATTATTGTTTTAATACAGTATTGGAAAAACTCACTAATTAGGCCTGATGTTAGTTTAATTAGGATTTGTTTTGTGATAGATAATTAGATTTATCTTTGTTAATTGAATTTAAGAATTTGGTGAACAAAGCAAGAAGCCTCAGTTGGCGTGAAGTGAAGTTATCAATATATTATTTTGCCAAAGAGGTATGATACGCCATCCCCTACTTTTGTGAAAGTGTTTGCTTTATTATTCTATGAATTTCTCATTTTAAAATCATTCTGCAAAATGATTTAAATGGTGTGTATATATATGTGTGGAAAATATTTTGGGTCAAATGATATATATGTGTGTGTGTGTAGATGTACTTTTTGAGAGACTCAAGTGAGATGTTTTGAGACTTGATCAGTGCCCTGCCCAAGTGTATAGAATGTAATTTCAAACTCTATCTAGTTAGATACTGACGGATGATGGTTTTGATATAAAGCCATGTTAGGTACCGAGATGATATCCTTTAAACGATCGGTCTGCTTCGGCAGTGTTGTAGTCCGGCCTAGTACTGTGAGTATATTATATGTTCATTGTATTTCAATCCTGCATTTTATTTTCATGTAGCTTTGTTAATTTTTGTGATAACCCTTTCTCCCATTTTAATTTTAAATATTTTGAATGTGTCATTGTATCTTACTAAGCTCATAACTCATGTTTTATTATTTTAATCCCCATAGGAGGTGCTAGGAGTAGTGCCAAGTAGACGGGTTGATTTCAAGGCCATTGCAGTACAGTGATGATTTATTTATACTTTTTAGTTCAGTTATTTATTCTTCCAAGGCATGTATAACTAAACACCCTCTCTGGACTGGGTTTGAATATCTATACTTTTATTATTTTTTGTTTTTGTTTTTCTTTCGTTTGTATGATGATACTAGAGGTTGGATTTCAAAACTTACATTCATCTAAAAAACTTAGTGTTTCGGAATTCCCACTATTTTGTTAAAAAGCTACTTGAGGATTTTCAATAATTTAAAAATTGTAGACTTTAAGTCAAATTACAACTTGGAATAAGAGTCTGACATATTTTACCAAAAGTGGCGAGGAAATTTACTAAAATATGGGTGAATTTCATAATATTAAGCATTTTATCCATTTTATTTTATTTAATCGTAAAATTATTTTAATCAAACCCCTCCACATCACCCTATCCGGTTTTGGATCGTAGAAAATCTTTAAAAATGTAGAATTTCTCATACATATAGTTGAAGTTATGATAGATACAATATTAACTCTATCAAAAACAAAATGCTCGATATGCCTAAAGAAAAATCCATAATTTCGTTTTTGAATAAAATTTAAACCTTTATGGCTTTTCAATGATGCAAACACAACGATTCAAGAGCTTACGTCTTTTGATAACTTGACAGAATGCCCTTTTAAGACTTGTTGAGAACAATTATGTACATTCAGTCTTACAAATTCGATTTTTCCAACATGGTGGACCGGAAAATAGATGAACTCTTTTCTCATCTTCATTCAGAGATTCTGCAATATGTGAGTCAAAACAAAAGAAACAAAATTAAAATTAAAATAACAATTTTACTACTATTATTACTACCACACATAGTATTCTATACAAATAGACATGTTTGTAATGTTTTAATCTTCCTTCTTTTCTTTTTTATTTTTTTTATTTTTTTATTTTTAGCAAAACTTACCTTGAACTCTTAAAAAGAGTACAAAAGGTTTTTTTTTTTTTTTTTTTTTTTTTTTTTTTTTTTTTTTTTTTTACGGAATCTGTTAACTACAGTTAAAAATGAGAGATTTAATTGCTTAGTTGATCCCTAAATAATTATATATGTCTGTGACATTTCGATTCCATTCTCTTAAAAGGGTACAAAAAAGTCTTTTTTTTATTTAATGTAATATGATTAATGACAATAAAAAATGGGACAAAACAAAAAAAAACTAGGAAACCTCAATTTATATTGAATTTATTGAATTAACCTTAAGATAATAAGACAAAATAAAAAACCTTAAAAAAGAAAAAAGAAGTCGGAAATTTAAAAAATAAGTTCTCTCTTTCTCTCTCCAATCTCCCTCCCCTCTCCCTCATTCTCCCTTTCTCTCTCTCTCTCTCTCTCGATCTCCTCACTGTGTCTATCCTCTCTCTCTCTATATATATATCTCTCACTTTGTCGATTTTCATCTCTTAAATCTTGGCACAACGGCAATGACTTCATGAGATCAACGGAGGAGGGTTCACGCAGTACTTGAATCTGCACCGTGATCTAAGAGGGCCGTGGGATGGTTGAGGGACATTGCGATGGAGTTAGAGGAAAGAAATTGATACAAACCACGCCAAGAAACTGACGAAACCGTGAATCAAGAAAGTCTCCAAGATTGTTTAGAAATCCGATTTGTATGAAATCGCAACCCGTTGCCTATATTGAAGTAAGAACCTTGGTATAATAAAGACGACACAATCAATTATGGAATGATTTATTGATAAGCTGAAGGTGAACGCCACGGAAACCCCGATAAGTTCAAGAAGTTCTAAAAGAACCATAGAGAATTTTTCTCTTACCAAGTTATGAATTAAATCTAAGTTATTATTTCAATAAGCTAATGGTATTTAAATACAAAGGGTCCACGAATTTGCACATATCTAGAAAAAGGAAACTGAAATATCCTAAGTTTAAATTCTGAAAATTGAGTCCTAACTTATCTCCTAAAAAAAAACATGCCTATAACAAAAAAAAAAAAAAAAAAAAAAAAAGGAAGTACCTAATTGGTATGCAAGCCTTACAATTCAGCAATAACAAATAAGGAAAGCAACCTAAATTGCAGCCAGATATCCTTCTTGATGAATCAAAACGGGTAAGTCACCAGTTTAGGAGAGTAAGCTTAATTTATGCAATCTTGAGCTGTTTTCTTTGAGAACTCTTTTAGATTATTCCAAAGCTTGAATCATAGAAATCCAACCTTGTGGAACATGTGGGACATCTCCCTTGGGCCTGCATGAATTCACCTCAGTCCAAATACTTTGAATCAGCCCATTAAGAGTTTCCTTGAATCTTCTTGCTCGAGCCCTTGTAACTGGTCCAATTGGAACTTGAATAGGGTCTGCAATCCATTTGTTAGTTGTGCCTTGATCATTCCCTTCCTCTTGAAAAGGATTTGTCCTCAAATCATCACCTACATCAAAAGGAGTTAAATCAGTAACATTAAAAGTGGCTATAATATTGTACTCACCTGGCAAACCCAACTTGTATGCATTGTCATTGATGAGCTCAAGCACTTGAAAAGGTCCATCTCCTCTTGGACGCAACTTATAATGCCTTTATGCCGGAAATATTTCTTTTCTCATGTGCAACCAAACCCAATCTTCGGGTTCAAAAATAAGCTTTTGACGGCCTATGTTAGTTTGTCTTGCATATTGCTCCATTTTCCTCTCCGTGTTGAGTCTCGCTTTCTCATATGTCTGCTTAACAAAGTCAGCCTTTTTCTTTCCATCTAAGTTAACATGCTCAGACAAAGGTAATGGCGTTAAGTCCAATGAAGTTAAAAGAATAAAACCATAAACAATTTGAAAAGGTGAAAACTCAGCAGCAGAATGAATAGTATGATTATAAGCAAACTCAACGTGTGGTAAACACTCTACCCAAGTTTTGATGTTCTTTTTAATAATAGCCCTTAACAAAGTAGACAAAGCCATATTCACTATCTCGGTTGGACCATTAGTTTGTGGGTGACAAGTAATAGAAAACAATAACTTAGTTCCTAACTTACTCCACAAAGTATTCCAAAAGTAACTCAAGAACTTAGCGTCTCTATCCGAAACTATTGTTCTAGGCATGCCATGTAATCTTACAATCTCTCCAAAGAACAAATTAGCAACATAGGAAGCAGCATAGGTTTTGTGACATGGAATAAAACGTGTCATCTTAGAAAACCTATCAACAACCACAAAAATTGAATCTCTACCATGTTTAGACCTAGGCAAACCTAACAAAAAGTTCATCGAAATATTAGTCCAAGGCTCACTAGGAATGGGCAGTGGCATATATAAACCATGGGGTTGCACTCGGGATTTTGCTTACCTACATGTGACACATCTATGACAAATTCTCTCAACATCTCTTTTCATGTGTGGCCTATAGAAATGTTCTTGCAAAACGGCTAAGGTCTTAGCAACTCCAAAGTGTCCCATTAACCTTTCATCATGAGATTCCCTTACTAAAAAATCATGCAAAGAGCAATTTGGCACACACAACTTATTCTCCCTGAACAAGAAACCCTCATGCCTAAGGAACTTACCCACAACGGTTCTCTCACAAGCCCGAAACTCCTCACAAAAGTTGTGGTATAAAGGATACAATTCTTTAATGTGCTCAAAACCAAGTAATTCCGCATCAAGGGTAGAAATTAATGTGTACCTTCGAGAAAGTGCATCTGCAATGATGTTTTTCCTTACCTTGTTTGTATTAGATGACATATGGAAATATCTCAATGAATTCCACCCATCGCGCATGACTCCTGTTCAACTTGTGTTGACCTTTAAAATGCTTCAAGAACTCATGATCGGTGTGAATCACGAACTCCTTAGGCCAAAGGTAGTGTTGCCATGTTTCCAATGCTCGAACCAACGCATACAATTCTTTGTCATAAGTAGGGTAGTTTAAGGTTGGCCGCCTTAACTTCTCACTGAAATATGCAATTGGTCTTCCTCCTTGCATAAGAATTGCGCCTATACCTATACCTGAAGCATCACATTCAATTTCAAACGTTTTAGTAAAATCAAGCAAGGCAAGTAAAGGGCATAAGTTAATTTTTCCTTGATTAATTGGAACACTTTCTCTTGCTCATCACCCCATTTGAATCCAACGCTCTTCTTGATGACTTCGGTAAGTGGTGCGGCGATGCTACTAAAGTCTTTCACGAATCTCCTGTAAAAACTAGCGAGTTCATGAAAACTACGAACATTACATATACACGTGGGACTCGGCCATTCTTGAATTGCGCGTATCTTCTCGTCATCAACCTGTATTACTTGTGCACTCACAACAAAAACCAAGAAACACAAGCTTATCGGTGCAAAAGGTGCACTTCTTCAAATTAGCAAATAACTTATCTTTTCTAAGTACATCCAAAAATAATTTAAATGCACAACATGATCATCCAAGTTTTTGCTATAAATGAGAATATCATCAAAATAGACAACAACAAATCTACCTATGAATGCACGCAAGACACGGTTCATTAGTCGCATGAAAGTACTCAGTACATTAGTTAATCCAAACAGCATAACTAACCACTCATATAAACCATATTTCGTTTTAAAAGTAGTTTTCCATTCATCGCCCTCATTCATTCTTATTTGATGATACCCACTATTTTAATCAATCTTAGAAAATACACAAGCACCATGCAGCTCATCTAACATATCATCAAAGCGAGGAATAGGATGACAATACTTTACCATTATATTGTTGATTGCTCGGCAATCAACGCACATTCTCCACGTCCCATCCTTCTTAGGAACCAAAATCACTGGAACGGCGCACGGACTCATGATTTCTCTTACATACCCTTTTTCCATCAATTCACTAACCTGCCTTTGTAGCTCCTTTGTCTCCTCGGGATTGCTTCGATAGGCTGGTCAGTTTGGGATGATAGCACCGAGTACGAAATCAGTTTGATGTTCAATCCCTCGAACAGGGGGTAAACCATGTGGAACCTCATCAGGAAAGACATCATCAAACTCCTGCAAAAAAGAACACTAGAACTAGGCAAAGATGCATCGAGATGGTTAGTGTTTAAAAATGTCTCCTTGTACAAAAGCATAATCATTGGCTGATTTAAAAACATCCCTATTTTTATTTCACTTGCTTTTGCATAGAAATTTGTTTTTCTCTTTGCTTTTCTCTCAACGGCCGAATCTGCCCTCTTGTTTTCTCTCTCAATTTTCTCGGTCTCTCTCTCTCTTTTTCTCTCTGATTTTCACTCATTTTCTTTTTCCCACTATCTTTCTTTTGATCACTCTCTTTTTGTAACCTCACTTGATCTTCATAAACCTGCTTTGGTGTCAAAGGAACTAGAGTGATTGTCCTTTGATAAAGCACAAATGAGTATTTGTTGGTGAAGACATCATGCTTAACACGCCGATCGAATTGCCATGGTCGGCCTAGTAACAAGTGCCCAGCTTCCATCGGAACTACATTGCACAAAACTCCATCTTCATATTTTCCATTGCAGAAGGAGATTAACACATGTTTATTCACCCTTACCTCACCACTATCATTGAGCCATTGCAAATTGTAAGGTCGGGGATGTTTAATTGTTGGCAACCATAGTTTCTCCACCATTGTTGTGCTAGCAATGTTAGTACAACTACCTCCATCAATATTCATACTACATACCTTGTTTTGCATGTGGCATCTAGTATGAAAGATGTTTTCTTGCTGTACTTCATCATCTTCTTTGATCTGCACACTTAGAGCTCTTATTGCAACCAACAAGTCACCTTGGGCAGCATATTCCTCATCACCCACGTCCTCCATTGGTGGCATAGATTCGGTATCATCTTCTTCTTCAGTTTCCATCTCACCCTCATCTCGCAATACCATAACTGTTTTGTTCGAACATTGGCTCTCTACGTGACCCCTACCTTGGCATTTAAAACACTTAATATCATGATTCCGAGTAGTGGAAGAATCGGGTTTACATTGGCTACCATGGCTGCTTGTTTCTTGCCTTTGCTTTTTTTTGGTCTTGCTCGTTGCTTGCTTCTCCTCTTTCTTCACGAAATTCGGCCTCCATGATGAACTCGAGCTAGGGTTTTGCCATGTTTTACTGCCCCTCCTCTTAAGCTGGTTCTCAATCTTGATAGCCATGCGTACTATATCTTCCAACTCCACGTAATGTTACAATTTTACCAAATTAGCAATTTCCCAGTTCAAACCAACCAAGAATCTAGCCATAGTAGACTCCCGGTCCTCCTCTACATTCGCTCAGATCATGGCGATTTCCATCTCCTTATTATAATCATCCACACTCCGGTTACCTTTTGTAAGACTTTGAAGTTTTTGGTATAATTCCCAGTAGTAATGGCTTGGAACAAACCGTCTCCTCATCACGGTTTTCATCTCCTCCCACCTCTCTATTGGACGCTCTATATTTTTTTTACTGTTTAATACTAATTGATCCCACCAAACAATCGCATAATTGGAAAATTCAATGGCTACATGCTTTATCTTTTTAAGCTTGGAATAATTGTGACAACCAAATACTAACTCCATCTTCTTCTCCCACTCAAGGTAAGATTCGAAATCGTTTTTGCCTTGAAACAATGGAATCTTCATCTTAATACTACCCAAGTTATTATCTTCCCGGTTCCTAGCTTCTCTAAACCTCCCAACATATCTCCTATTGCTAATAATCGAACCCCGATCATCTTCCTCATCAAAACCGTCCCCATAATACTCCTCATCGTCACCTCTCACTTCCCTAGGTTGAACTATCTCTCTCCTACGCACATTAGGAGTGTTTTGTGGCTGCTCCACACGTGCATTCTCTACCTGATCTATCTGTTCATGAATCTGCTCCATCTCCGCTATCAACATCCACCTCATTTCACCCATTAAAGCTTCCATGAGAAGCTTTAGATCACCCGCCCCCGACACATCTCCAGAAGTATTTTTGTCGTTGTTGTTCGACATGTTTGCTGTAAAACAAAGTTAGGAAGAGGAAAAAAAAAAAAAAAAAAGGAACCTCACACACTCCCTCACGTGTTTCACTTAAAGAATTCATTCACTCAATTTCACTCATGTTTCACACAAAACAAAATCAGATTGGCTTTTACCCTCTTATGTGCTCACCACTTTTGCCTTTTTCCACTCTTAGTAATCCTCTATAGGTTCTTATCAAACTAATCAAACCAATATCACAATTTCCAGTAACAATTCACCAAGAACTCACCAAGAAAAAAAATTCAGATTTAGAAGCTAGTAAACAAGGCTGTGTCACAGATTTAGGGGTTTCAAGATTGCACAAAAGAATAAGTTTTTTTTTTAATACATGAATTGGAATTCTAAGAATTTTGCTCTGACAAAACTAGAACCCTAAAACTAAAAGGGTAGGCAAACCAGAAACTAGAAACCTTGCTCTGATACCAACTGATACGAACCACGCCAAGAAACTAACAAAACCTGTGAATCAAGAAAGTCTCCAAGATCGTTTAGAAATCAAATTTGTATGAAACCGCAACACGTTGCCTATATTGAAGCAAGAACCTAGGTATAATGAAAATGTCACAATCAATTATAGAATGATTGATTGATAAGCTGAAGTTGAACGCCACGGAAACCCTAATAAGTCCAAAAAGTTCTAAAAGAACCAAATATAATTTTTTTCTCTCACCAAGTTATGAATTAAATATAAGTTATTATTTCAATAAGCTAATGGTCTTTAAATACAAAGGGTCCATGAATTTGCACATATCTAGAAAAAGGAAACTGAAATATCCTAAGTTTAAATTATAAAAATTGAGTCATAAATTATCTCTTAAAAAAAACACGCCTATAACAAAAAAAAAAAAAAAAAAGGAAGTACCTGATTGGCATGCAAGCCTTACAACTTAGCAGTAACAAATAAGGAAAGCAACCTAAATTGCAGCCAGATATTCTTCTTGATGAATCAAAACGGGTAAGTCACCAGTTTAGGAGAGTAAGCTTAATTTAGCAATCTTGAGTTGTTTTCTTTGAGAACTCTTTTAGATTATTCCAAAGCTTGAATCATAGAATTCCAACTTTGTGGAACACGTGGGACATCTCCCTTGGGCCTGCACGAATTCAACTCAGTCCAAATACTTTGAATCAGCCCATTAAGAGTTTCCTTGAACCTTCTTGCTCGAGCCCTTATAACTGGTCCAATTGGAACTTGAATAGGGTCTGCAATCTATTTGTTAGCTGTGCCCTTATCAAAAATAGGGTGATGAAGAGGGAGGGGAGAATAGAGGGGGGAAATCAAGAGGATAGAGAAAGATATAGGGGAAATTGACATATAGAGAGAGTGGCAAATCTAGAGGGGAAAGATTGAGAGGGAGAACGATAGAGAGAGAAAGAGACAAGGAGATCAAGAGAGGACCATTTTAGCTGGGAAAAAAAAAGAATGGGACCAAAACCTCATAGATTAGTTTAGAAACTAATTAAGAAATTTATCCTAATCCAACTCCTACATCTGTAGAGTACTTGGAATCGCTAATTTAGCATCACATCATAATTAGATGACCACTGCATGTTTGTTATAGTAGTAGTACTAACTTGAATATTGTTGGAAGAAAATGGAAATAAGGAGGATGAGAGTGAACAAAAAAGTGAATTTGGAACTCTTTGTCATTCCTTTTTTTCTCTTTAATTACATCTACGTGTGTGAAAAATGATGACAATTGTTACACCCTAGTTAAGGAGATTTTCTCCTCTATTGTGAGTGCTGGATAGGCTTGAGATGTCCTCTACCACGAGAGGTAATTGGATATGTCCTCTACCGTGAGAGGTGATTAGATATGTCCTCTACTGCGAGAGGTAATCTGATGAGCTCCATACGTCGAGGCTAACTCTAAGGACATAAAAGACTGTAGGAGACTGGAGAGGCATTTCCTTCCAATTCCACTGGACGATGTCGAGATGTCCAGAATCTCGAAGAATAGCCATTATCCCACTATCCCGGGAGATGAGGAAGCATAACCACTACTTAGCGGTTGAGGACTTGAAACGTGCTAAAGCCCGAAGACACGTGTCATAACCGAACATGGGTTAGTCTAGGTGTCAAGGACAATAACCGCTTTGTCTAAGAGGAGAGGGGATATAAAATGTAAAGTAGTCCTAATCGAGGACAGATCTCGACAGAGTAGAGAAAAGGCTTGTATTTTTCTACAAAATAGTGAAAACACCCCACCAAACACAGAGATGAAAAAGCCTTTATTAAGGCGAACATCTATAAATCTCTCTGTGTTCATCTTTTTACGCTTTAATTCACAGGAGAGACAACTTTGAGTGCTATGTGGAGAGGACGATTTAAGTTGGTAGATTTTCGCTGTCAACAATTAGTGCTAGAAATAGGGCTAGAGCCCCAGATTTGTTGTCCATATCCAGAGTCAAAGTTTAAAAACCAACCTCATGGAAAATGCACCAGAAGGAAATTAGGAGGCGGTTTTGCGAGGAAAAGGAAGGCCATTTGCTCGTGTAGACCAGATGATTAACCAACTCACACAGTTTGTTGGCAGTCTGGTCAACACCTTCCAAAACTAGGTGACCAATAATCGAGGGAACCAGCCCCAGCCGAGCAAACCAGTAGACCCGGTGGGTGGCAACGGTGTGAATTGGTGCCAAGAAACCCATACTAAGGGAACTAGGGAGACCGCTGGAAGAAGAACGGAGATATATGGGTCAAGAACCCGTACTCGAGGCTCTATGGGGAGCAAACAAAGAAGGGCTCTAAGGAGAGCCCAAGAGAGGGAAGCCGCTGCAAATGGAGGTCGCCACCAAGGTAGAGATTACCCAGGCTTGCCGCCAAGACCACCTAGGAGAGACTGTTCCCGAGGAGTCAGCGTCGGTCCATAATAGGGGAGACCTTCGGGAATGGATACAAGCACGATGAGACGTCTCCTACCCTAGGACGGAAGTAACACTTACGGCCAATGAGGCAAGAGAGATTTGAGAACGAATTGGCCAGCTAGTAGAAGCCATGCACGTTGATAAAAAGGTGCCTGACACATAATCACCCGTTTACACGAGAGATAATGGAGGTCTCTTTGCCTGATAAGTTTAGAGCTCTCCAAATTTCCCTTTACAAAGGAAGAACCGACCCAGATGACCACTTGAAGCTGTATATAGGGCACATGGTCCTACATGGATATTCGGAAGAGATCATGTGTAGGGCCTTTAGGAACACGCTGTCGAGAGCGACTTGGCGTTGGTTTACCAAATTGCAGCCAAACTCCATCACCAGTTGGAAAGATGTAAAGAGAGCCTTCTCCAACCAGTTTTTGGGCGTTAAAATATTTGCTACCCCTAAGCAAAACCTAACCATTATGTTCCAGGGTCCACAAGAGAGCCTGAAAGAGTGGCTGACACGGTTCAGCGTAGAGGTGGTATCAATAGAGGAAATCTCAGATAAGGATGCAATGATGGGCACTATGAGCAGTATGAGGCATGACATACCCTTTCGAGATGACTTACACCAAAAACCAGCCAAAACATACCAGGAGTTCTTGGAAAGGACACTGGGATTCATTAAAGCCGAAGAGGCGAAAATCTTGGCCCTCAAGAGCAAGATGGTGGTGCCCAAGAGCACAAGGAATGTGATATGTGTCGACCAATCTAGCAGGAGACAAAATGGAAAAGAGATAAGAGGATCGGGGAACTCGGAGAGCACTCAATATATAGAAAATTGAGAACTATGATGGGAAGGTCTACGTTGAGGGCGTTTGAAGAAATATCACATCTAGATATGTTATTTATGTTTAATTTGTGTTTAAGTTGCCTTATCTAATTTCAAGACTAGTCTTTGTTATGTTGATTTATGTTTGTAGACTCAAGGTTATTTCTTCTGTTATCAACGTCAATGAAAAACCTCATTGAGGCCACATCATATCTCCATTCATTTATAATTATAAATAAGCAATGTGTTGAGAAGTAGCAAACTCGCAGTGGAACCCTTTATGGGCATGCTCTCGCCGGAGAGCCCAAACTTTACGACGTCACGGTAGAGCCCAATACTCTAGCGGGAGAGCCCAAACTTGAAAACTTTCTAAAAAAGAAATATTCTTTAGGATATGCTCTCCCAGTAGAGCCCAAACTTTATGCTATAGCAGTAGAGCCCATATGCTCTCATGGAAGAGCCTAAACTTGAGAAATTTCTGAAAAGATATTCTTTAAGGTATGCTCTCGCTGTAGAGCCCATACTTGATGAATTTCTGAAAAAGAAATTCTCTAAAGTTGGGAATGCTCTCGCGGTAAAGCCCATAATTTGAGAATTTTTGATATGTAATGTTCTTCAAAGTTGTTCTTGCTCTCGCGATTGAGTCCATACGTGATTGCTTTCATAAGAAACTCTGTACAAGTTGTGCTCTCGCTGGCGAGGCTAAAATGTGTCACTACGGAGAGCCCAATTTTCTAAGTCCTCGAAACATATTAATGCCTCCAAGGAGAGCCTACCTAATTCAAAGTTAAGCTTGGATCAGAGAGCCCATACTTGCGAAATTATAAAATAAATTTTTCTAAGTATGAAAGACTTTCTTAAGATCTGATCTAGACGTTGAGAGCTGAAAATGCTCTCAACGTATATTCCTAAAATGGGTTAAAGACCCAAAAGTCCTGTTGGGAAAGAATCCCCAATACGACGAAAGCTTTTTAAACGCTCAACGTATATCTGATAGATGGGTCAGAAATTCAAAGCTCTCATACTAAGGCCAAGAAAACCACTCAAAAAGGTACGTATATTTTTGTTTGTTAAATTTATTTTTGTATGATCAAATTTTACAGGGAAAAAAAGTTAACAACCCCAGTAAATGCCAAAAAAAAAAAAAACTCATCCAACAATCGAGAATAAATGGGGCATTAATGACATGCAACTAGCAGAGGTGACGACCGATGTGACTATTACACTTCTCAAGGCAATGCCTCAGTTCACCCACTCATTACGATGGTTCAGAGGCAAAGCCTCGTTTCCCTCGATCATTACGACGCTTCAGAACAACCCTTCTGTTGGAAAAACGGTTCTGATATCAAAATTACGATGCAGTGAAAGTTTTAAAATTTTTATGTCGATTCAGAAAAAAACTCATGATATATATAACAATAAATTAAATACATGATTGAATGTACTTTGTTTTTTGGATTCCAGAATTGCTAGAGTGTCGACCAACGTGTCTTCTCTAATATTTTCAAGTCCCCACGTCTCAGAGTTTGTGTGGACACATATTCTATGAATCCAAGCGACCGGTAATTCTTTCGAAATCTAGATCCCACCTTCTCAATCCCGATGTACCTCGTTGAGAATTCGATACGGGTTCGTTTTTCAAAACTACAAAATAAAAACCGGTTAACCTTCTGGATAATCTTTTGAACCAAAGGATCATTCAAATTTCGGGTTAGGTTCTTTAAACCTTATGGACGGTTTTTTGCTAAGAGAAACTCAAAAAATTGGTGCTCCACCTAATGTGGAGATTGATTGGTGGTTCAAATTTAAATCAAGAATCAAGACTAGTAAAAAAGTCATAATCCTATCTAGATTCAAACTCCTTTTAAACAATTTAAATATAAATAAATATTTTCTACAAATATTATCCATATTTAATTAATTTAAATAAATTGAATATTTTATATTTCCTTTCTACCAAAAAAAATTTTCACCATTCTTTAAGATAAGAAAATCTATCAAATAAGCTCTATTATTTAAATCAATTAATAATTTAATGTTTGTAATATATTTAAATAATTTTGAAACAAAATCTTCTTCCCTCCATCCATTAAAAAATCGTGCACTATTAATTAGAAGAGAAAAAATTTGTTTTCAAAAATTAAATAATTCAAATACAATTTTATTTCTAAAATTCAATTAACCAAAATAATTAACAAATAATTATTTTATTTACAACCAATCATATGTTGACAAATCACATTATTTGTCTACATTAATTTTACATGTCCAATCCTTTCGGGATTACATGTTAGAGAGTATCATGTTTTAATAGACATTATTAAATTCTCATTTAATTTACCGATCTCATTAGGAATAAATCCCGAGACGCTTCGTAAAACTTTATGAGCTAGTAGAAGGACCTAATGGAAATATCTAAAGAGACTCCTACCATTGTAAAAAATTAATCCCGGATTAATTATACATCAATTATCAACTTCAGGAATATTTCATTAAAAATCTGAAGCTGAACTCCGTTTACATATCGTATTACGAAACCTTTCTAACGCAGTGCTTCTTCCATGATTTATTCATCTATTGCTTAATCCCCATATGTTATCCATAATTGAATTAAGGATTTTTTCCGTTTTACCTTTTCAATCATTTTAACTTAAAGTTTCATTATTCTACATTGAAAGAACCATCAATTGTAAAGTCATACAATCGGTATACCATCAGAGAACATAAAGTAAACCGATGGCCAAGATCTTGTTATATTATCTTTTAATTCCCGAATAATGCCTTTAAGTAGACAACATGTACTATCGTTAAGACAGCTATAGATTCCGTATCTATGAATCTTGATTTTTACATCCATAAGTCATATACCCAAAACACAAGTATATTGATCATCAATTATCAGTGTCTCACCTATAGAGGATCAAAATATATAAGTCATGGATGCGAACTCAAGTATTCATTTCAAGATTAAGATTAATGTATGATGATAATCAAAGCGTCATTTATTCTTATAAATTGAATTATTAAACCGAATCAATTAACACCTTAGGTCCAATCCAATGTCATACCTCAATACTGGTATACATTAAAGTTTCTACTCAGAACCTATCCGATGGTCAAGACAAACCATCGCTCCAAGAAAGTAGACAACCTTTACAGTCTTATCATGAATAAGATCCACAAATCTTATTCCATCAATTGCGGACCATTTATTTAGACTGTTATCAAATTACAACGTCTTCTATGTATACCCCATATACATATGGTAATCCGATATATTACCAACAGCCTAGGAGTATTTTATGTTTGTTCAAAATAATTATACAATCAACAAATGATAGCAAATAGGATATAACTTATTAAACATGAATAATCTCTTTTTATTAATATCAAAATGTCATATTTACAGGAAATCTATATAATTGATTTTCTATCCTTATGGCACATATAGATCCCAACACCTTCACCCCCAACACATTAGTCCTCCTCTTACACGTAATCAACCCGACTTAGTGAGCATCATGAACTCCTCAACATGGAGAGCTTGAAATGTCTCCATGCCATAGACAAATATTCCAAGCTAGGGGGCAATTGTTACACCCCAGTTGAGGAGATTTTCTACTCTACTGTGAGAGCTGGATATGTTTGAGATGTCCTCTACCACGAGAGGTATGTCCTCTACCACAAGAGGTAATCCGATGAGCTCCATACGTCGAGGCTAACTCTAAGGACATAAAAGACAGCAGGAGACTGGAGAGGCATTTCCTTCCAGTTCCACTAGACGACGTCGAGACTTCCAAAATCTCGAAGAAGAGCCACTATTCCACTATCCCAGGAGATGCGAAAACATAACCAATAATTAGCGGTTGAGGACTCGGAACGTGCTAAAGCCTGAAGACACATGTCATAACCGAACATGGGTTAGGATAGGTGTCAGGGATAATAACCGGTTTGTCTAAGAGGAGAGGGGATATAAAATGTAAATTAGTCCCAATAGAGGATAGATCTCGACAAAGTAGTAAAAAGACTTCTACTTTTCTAGAAAATAGTGAAAACACCCCACCAGATACAAAGAGGACGTAGCCTTCATTGAGGTGAACATCTCTAAATCTCTCTGTGTTCATCTTTTTACGCTTTAATTCGCAGGAGAGACAACATTGAATGCTACGTGGAGAAGACGATTTGAGTTTACAGATTTTCGCTGTCAACAACAACCATTTATAGATGCTATTACTTCCAACCTTCCATTGACGAGACTTGTTTATTATGAGTACGGGAAAATATTATTTTGGAAAAATCGGATCCAATATCAGAGTTACGGCGCAGCGGAAGTTTTAAAATTTTTATGTCATTTCAGGAAAATAAGCTAATGATGCATATAACAATAAATTAAATTCATGATCAAGCGTACCTTATTTCTTGGATTCTGAAATTGCTTGAGCATTTGACCAACGTGTCTTCTCTACTATTCTCGAGTTCCACGTCTCAGAGTGTGTGTGGGCACACGTTCTATGAATCCAAGCGACCGGTAATTCTTCTGAAGTCTAGATCCCACCTTCTCAATTCCGATGTACCTCGTTGAGAATTCGATCCGGGTTCGTTCTTTAAAACTACAAAACAGGAACTGGTTAACCTTCTATGAAAAATATCACTTGGCTTAAAATTCCTCACAGTTTTGATTTAATGAAAATTTCTCTCTTTTTCTCACACCCAAGAAGAATGAATTTCTCAAGCCCGAAAAACCTAGTTTTTGTTTTTCTCTCTCCCAAAAAAAACGTCCACCTATTGTGTATGATGATAGTTGGTTTTTTCAAGAACCCCTCGCCTTTATATAATGCTACAATCCTTTTTCAAAAATATCTCCTACTTGAAAAATAATTAATAATTATTTTTATAGATAATCTTTTGAACCAAAGGAATATTCAAATTTCGGGCTAGGTTCTTTAAACCTTATGGATGGTTTTTTGATTGGAGAATCTTCAAAAAATTCATGCTCCCTCTTATATGTATATTGATTGGTGATTCAAATTTAAATCAAGAATCTAGACTAGTTAAAAAGTCCTAATCCTATCTAGATTCAAACTATTTTTAAACTTTTGAATTTAAATAAGATTTCTTATTTGAATTTAAATAAATATTTTTCACAAACATTATCCATATTTAATTAATTTAAATAAATGGAATGTTTTAGATTTCCTTTCCACCAAAAAAAATGTACACCATTCTTCAAGAAAAGAAAATCTATCAAATAAACTCCATTATTTAAATCAATTAATAACTTAATGTTTGTAATATATTTAAACAATTTTGAAACAAAATCTTCTTCCCTCCAACCACTAAAATTCATGCACCATAGATTAGGAGAGAAAAATTTTGTTTTCAAAAATCAAATAATTCAAACACAATCTTATTTCCAAAATTCAATTAACTAAAATAATTAACAAATAATTATTTTATTTGCAACCAACCATATGTTGACAAATCATATTATTTGTCTACATTAATTTCACATATCCAATCCTTTCGGAATTGCATGTTAGAGAGTACCATGTCTTAATAGACATTATTAAATTCTCATTTAATTTACCGATCTCATTAGGAACAAATCCCGAGATACTTCGTGGAACTATATGAGCTAGTAGAGGGACCCGATGAAAATATGTAAAGAGGCTCCTATAATTGTGAAAAATTAATCCCAGATTAATTATTCACCAATTATCAATTTCAAAACTATTCCACTAATAGTTTGAAGTTGAACTTCCATTTACATATTGTATTACGAAAGCTCTCTCACGTAGTGCTTCTTCCATGATTTATTCATCACTTGCTTAATCCCCATATGTTATCCATGATTGAATTAATGACTTTTTCCGTTTTACCTTATCAATCATTTTAACTTAAAATTCTATTATTCTCCATTGAAAGAACCACCAATTGTAAAACCATATAATTGTTAAACCATCAAAGAACATAAAGTAAACCGATAGCCAAGATCTTGTTATACCATCTTTCAATCCTCGAATAATGCCTTTAAGTAGATAACATGTACTATCGTTAAAATAACTATGGATTCCATATCTATGAATCTTGATTTCTTCATCCACAAGTCATGCACCCAAAACACAAGTATATTGATCATGAATTAACAGTGTCTCACCTGTAGTGTATTAAAGTATATAAGTCATGGATACGAACTCAAATAATCATTTCAGGATTAAGATTAATGCAGGATGATAATCAAAGCATCATTGATTCTTATAAACAGAATTATTAAACCAAATCAATTAACACTTTACGTCCAGTCCAATGTCATACCTTAATACTGGTATACATTAAAGTTTCTTCTCGGAACCCATCCGATGGTCAAGACAAACCATCCCTACAAGGAAATAGACAACTTTTACAATCTTATCATGAATAAGATCCCCAAATCTTTATTCCATCGATTGCGGACTATTTATTTAGACTGTTATCAAATTATCACGTCTTCTATGTATACCCCGTATACATATAGCAATTCGATATATTACCAACAACCTAGGAGTATTTTATATTTGCTCAAAATAATCATACAATCAACAAATGAAAGTAAACATGACACAATTTATTAAACATGAATAACTTCCTCTTATTAATATCAAAAATGTCATATTTACAGAAAATCCAAAATATTGATTTTCTATCCTTAGGGCACATATAGATCCCAACAATCTCCCACTTGTCCTAAACGAGTAAATGTGACATATTACGCATCCTCATGCTTTCGACGTGTTCTTCGAATCTTCTGGCCACCAAAGTATTCATGAACGGGTCAGCAAGATTGTCCTCTTATGCGATTTTGTAAACCGTCACATTTCCACTCTTAACAAAGCCTCTGATAATGTGATATTTTCTGTCAATGTGCTTACTCCTTTAATGATGCCTAGGATACTTGGTATTAGCTACTGCCGCACTGTTGTCACAGTAGAGCACCATAGCTTTATCCATACCAGGAACGACTTCAAGGTCACCAAGGAACCTGCGGAGACACACCGCTTCCTTTGATGCCTCACTGGCTGCCACATACTCGGCTTCCATGGTCGAGTCAGCAATGCAAGATTGCTTAATACTCCTCCACATAACGGCACCTCCTCCAAGGGTAAAGACAGATCCTGAAGTCGATTTCCTTGAATCCTGATCTGATTGAAAATCAGAATCTGTATATCCTATGGGAACAAGGTCCTGACCGGAATATACTAACATATATTCCCTCGTTCTCCGTAGATACTTGAGTATATGCTTGACCGCAGCCCAATGGTTCGGTCCCGGATTCGACTGATATCGACTTACTATACCAATCGTATAACAAATGTCAGGCCTTGTGCATAACATAGTGTACATAAGACTACCTACCGCTAATGCATAAGGTATATTTTTCATACGCTTCATTTCTTCCGATGTCTTGGGACAATCATCTTTAGAAAGCTTGATTTCAATTCTGAAAGGTTGGGCACCTTTCTTGGAATCCTTCATAGAAAACTTTTCAAGTACTTTATCAATGTATGAAGCTTGGGAGAGTGCTATCGTTTTGTTCTTTCTATCTCTAAAGAGTTGAATACCAAGAACATAACTAACTTCTCCTAAGTCCTTCATGTCAAACTATTTGGCTAACCAAACTTTGACAGATGATAATGTTGTCACATTATTTCCAATAAGCAATATATCATCTACATAAAGTACAAGGAAAATCACTTTCTCGTTCTTGATACATTTATAAACACATGGTTCATCAATGTTTTGATTGAATCCATAGGTTTTGATCGCTTGATCAAACCTAATATTCCAAAAACGAGATGCTTGTTTTAATCCATAAATGTGTTTAAGCAACTTGCATACCTTGTATTCTTGGCCCTTTGTCTTAAACCCGTCTGGTTGTATCATATAGATATCTTCCTCAAGAGAGCCATTTATGAAAGCTGTCTTGACATCCATTTGCCAGATCTCATAATCGAGAGCAGTCGCAATGGATAAAAGAATGCAAATTGACTTGAGCATTGCTAAAGATGAGAAGGTTTCATCATAATCGATTCCTTCTTTCTACGTATAGCCCTTCGCTACAAGTCTTGCCTTGAAAGTTTTCACTTTCCCATTCACACCTCTCTTCCTCTTGTATACCCACTTACACCCAATCGGTTTTATGCCTTGGGGTAAGTCTGCAAGTTTCCAGACCCCGTTGGAATCCATAGATTCCATATCGGTGTTCATAGCCTTTTGCCAAAGACTAGAATCAACATCCTCCATAACTTCCTTGTATGTAGCCGGATCATCAACATGTTCTATGGATTCTGCTTCAAAAACTTCACCATTGAACATGTACCTTTCAGGTTCCCTGATAATCCTCCCACTACGACGAAGCTCCCGTGGTTGTTGATTCTTTAGCGGTTTTTCCACAAGGTTTTCTATGACTTTAGGAATATCCAAACTCGAAGTCATCTCCTCAAGCACTATTTTGCTATGAGGTTTAAAGTCTTCTATGTAACTTTCCTCCAGGAATGTTGCATGTGTAGAAACGAAGACTTTATTTTGCTTCAGATTATAGAACAGACCACCTTTTGTCCCTTTTGGATAGCCAACAAACAAGCACACTTCTGATCGTGATTCCAACTTCTTTGCTTCCTTATCCAGGACGTGTGCCGGACAACCCCAAATTCGAATATGATTCAAATTAGGTTTCCTACTCGTCCATAACTCGTAAGGAGTTATAGGAACTGATTTGGAGGGAACGTTATTCAAAAGATAGCATGCAGTTTGTATGGCATGCCCCCAAAATGACAAAGGTAATGTGGAGTAAATCATCAAAGACCGGACCATATCTAATAGGGTCTTATTCCTTCTCTCAGCTACACCATTCTGTTGAGGAGTACCAGGTGCAGTCAACTGGGATTGTATCCCATTCTCTATTAAATATCCTAAGAACTCATCCGATAGGTATTCCCCACCTTGATCCGATCGAAATGTCTTAATGGACTTACCTAATTGTTTCTCCGCTTCAGTCCGAAATTCTTTGAACTTGTCAAAGGCTTCGCTTTTGCGGGTCATCAAATAGACATATACGTACCTTGAGTAATCATCAATAAAAGTGTAATGACCAAAATTTACATGAACTCATGATTTTCTTGTATATAAGAAATCTAAAGTTCGAACTATGTGTTTATGTGTAATTTTATGAAAATTATGAATACTAATACAAAATTCATAATTTTATCAGTATAAGATTGAGTTCTCGGTAAATTAGCTACGAGACTCCATAATAGGCCTTTTAAGGAAAAAGGCATGATGAAATTTCATGAATTCATGTTGGTCAAAATTTGACCGAAAAAGTCAAAGGTTGACCAGAAAAGTCAAAGATAAGACGGTACTGTGATACGATAAGCAATATGGGAAATATACTGCGAAAAACCGTCTTTACGGACAAGATAGTATAATTAAGATTTAAAACCACCATAGAAAAATCATGCACCTAAAATAGGGTATTAAGAGCCAAATAGCTTTAAATAAAAAGAAAAATTTTTATACAGTCCAACAATACACAGATAAATTTTGGACTGCAGTTCAGTATAACAGCACTGAATTATACTGTGTATCAGTGAACACAGTATTGAAAATATATGTGTTAGCTTAAAAATGAACTGCATATTAAGAAACAAGCCAAATAAGGCCTTATGATGACATCACCAAAGCTTGGAATTATGACATCATTTATGAATTAAAGAAAACTTTGTGGGAAAAAAATCCAATTCTTGCCACCTAGCACCATGATGGCCGGCCACTTGGAGGGTCTTTTAGCAAAATGTTGTGCAATTATTTTTGCTCCAAGGATTTATGAGCAAAAGTTGAACCAAAAATAATTGCAAATAGACCCAAATCCTCACCCATAAATACCTCAAGGGGGGGGGGGGGTGGATTTTTGGACAAAAAATTGGGAAAATCTAGTCAAACTCTTACAAAATTTTCTCTCACACTCTCCCTCTCCAAAACCGAACCTAAGCCAAGAGAGAAAAAATATATATAAACCTTAGAACAAGCTAATAGGGTGGTCGGATTTTAGCTTGAACCACAAGCCAAAGATTTGCAAATTTTGGTACCCATTTCACCTAGGGTGGCCGGTTGTGGAGGAACCAAGGGGGGAGAAAATTTTTGATCCAATTTAGCCTTGTGTTGCACCAAGGTAACTCCCTAACCCTAAAGCTTTTAAATTGAGCTACAATTTGGGAAATTTAAGTGTATTTCAATCATTGGATGTAAGAGTATAAGCTCAATTTAATTTTTATGCCCTAGTTTAGAATTTTTAGGTTGGTGCTTGAATTTATGGTTTAGGTGGTTTTATTTACTAAGTCATGCATGATTTTATGCTTTGGTTGCATGCTAAGGTTATATGTCCCCAAGTATGTTTAAGTTTGTGCTTGATTATGCATGCCAAGTGTTTGATGTAATGATTGTTGATGAATGTTATGTAATGATGGTATGGAACGTTAGAAACCGATGCATGATTGATATTAGGCTCCCACTGTGGGCGGTTGAGGTAGTGTGCGCGTATTAGGACGTAAAACCAAGTTAAGAACAAAACTGTCAGTTTTCAGGTAAAACTGTCAGTTTTCGGGTAAAACTGGCCAGTTTTCTGGAAAGATGATTTTGAGGCTGTTAGAGGCCGAATTAGGCAAAATGTAAAACATAAAAGTTGTAGAGAAGGGATTTTTCTAGGGGGCAGCATGGACAGTTTTCAAAAATAAGGTCCCAAAGGCCTTTGTTTTTGCAAAAACCCGAACCTGACCTTGCCCATGATTTATGCACGGCCAGGTGAGTTCAAACGGAAATATGAACATGTTAGAGTCCGAATTAAATTTTTTGTAAAACATGAAAGTTATAGGATTTTTTGAGAGCTAAAACTTTTGTGAAGACAACTTTTTCAAATTCAAATTGGATTTTTAACCTGACATGGATTTCTAAAGACTGTGCAGGGAACAGGAAATTCCTGCACAGGATTTTCTAAAACAATGCAGACACTGTATTTTTGCACCAACACCAATGTTTTGACTGTGAAAACTGTTCCAAAAGCAGTTTTCAGCCCTTAATGATTTTTATAAAATTCCACTTTGAAAACCACGAATTTTTAAGTTAAACAAAAGATTTTGGCCAAATTCTCCAAATTGGATTTTAAAAGCCAAAGTTAAGTAACAAGATAACGACGGATAGTAACCGGGAAGGATACCCGAGTTACTAAGCTTGGCTCAAAAGCCCAAGTTTGACCCATAGAATGTTGACTTTGGTTGACTAAATTTGACCACCTCAAGGGTTACCCTATGTAACTCAATAAGTTATCAAGTGTATATTTGGGGGACATATAACTAAGATTGTGCATGAATGTTGGATAGGTCACCAACATTTTATAAGATCCTTATCCTATGTTCTTTTTAATAGCAGGAAGTAACCTGCAGTTGCGATCTGAGTTGAAGCAACAAAACCCGGAACATAGCATATCAGGCAAGTACATACCTCATCTACAGTATGAAAAATAGTAAATACTATTTTCAAGTATACATGCTATATTATGTTATGCTATGATATGTGATGCCATGCTGTAATGTATCAAGTTATGCTATGACATGTTATGCCATGTTTACAAGAATGCCATGTTTACAACAATGCCATGTTTTCAAGAATGCTATGTTTTCAAGAATGCCATGTTTACAAAAATACCATGTTTTCAAGAATGTCATGTTTTCAAGTCAAGAATGTCATGTTTTCAAGAATGCCATGTTATGGCAAAGGTTAAGTATGATATGATATAGTGACATCATGAGGCATGTTCACTAATATGAAACCACATGGTAAGTTAAGACAAGCAAGGTGTCGTACCAACCTCCCATGATCGTGGAGGATACATGTTGAAGTCAAGTTATGATTATTAACCTATCGTTGATGCGTGAGGGTCAAGTTTATGATTCCCAGAACTGTTAGGGCCTTGCAAACCCTAGCTTTGTCTGGAGGCTGCGCGCTTTTGGTACGTACACTATGGGCCCACATGTTAAGACAAGATAATAAGTTCAAGATTGAGTCTATAATAAAGCATAAGACATTTAAATCAATCATAAATGGTTCATGCATAAGTTACATGATGATTGACATGTTTTTAAGATGCTTGAAATGTTTTGTGAGATATATTTGTACTTGCTGGGTTAAAGCTCATTGTATATTTCATACTGTAGGTAAGAAGCCTGCAGCTTAAGTGGTGGGCCATGCGGACGATGCGACGGGTGAAGGGCGGTGTGGGATACCACTACGCAAAATTTTTCGCAACCGCTTTTGAGTTAAAATGTATATATCTCAAAAGTAAATTATGTTTGATTGTATGTACGGAGTTTGAAGACATGAGAATGTATTTTCAGTTTGGTATGCATGCATGACAAGTTTTTCCCTACATGATAATCTATATATTTATGTTTTTTTTTTTTTTTTTTTTTTTTTAAATTAGTCTCAAATTTTCAAGTAAGTTAAGTACAAGTACGTATGGTGTCGACCCGGCTTGGGAAGTCGGGGCGTCACAGAGTTGGTATCAGAGCGGTATCCTGCCAGCCTACTTCACTTCGCCTCACATCGTTTCTGCAACGGCCCAAGTAAGTTAAGTTATTTTTTTTCTTACAATTATAATTAGTTAAGATCTTATATGGCCATGATAGAAAATGATACTCCTAACGCTTTCAAGGGACTACTTCATCCTGGTATGGTGATAGCTGAGAATTTCTCGTACGAAGGAATTAGATCAACATTATGGAAGTTATATGTGATAATTATGGAATTTTTGCCACAAAAGGAAAATGTTGGACACGAGGATAACGTCGGGTGGTGCCTTAACTTGGTGGTGGCATCTAGGTGACGTACGGAAATGATGGGAAAGGTTTATATCTTCCCCAAATGTTATGGTTATGTACTCCTGTTGTGAAGGAGATATGAACAAGAACATGATGAATTCAGATATGTTCATGTTATGCTATTATATGGAATAAAGATTATGGTTCTATATAAAGGCCTAATTTCATTAATTTTGTAAAACAAGAAGCTAAGTTTATTTCATTGTTTTTCCGTATAGAACCATGCCACCAAAGCGTAGAAGAGTACCGACCGAAGACGTTGATCTTGCGGCCCAGATGAATGAGCTAAGGCAAATGATGTTAGCCCAACAGCAAGAGATAGGGGGGCTTAGAGCTCAGTTAGCTCAACAGAACCAGGGACCTCCTGATGCCAGGGTACCACCAGCACCTGTAAATCAGCCTGCGGCACCGGAAATTCCTGTTGTTGACCCGGTGATCCCAGAGAACCCCATAGCCCCCGAAATACCTATTGCACCTGTAGCTGTACCACCAGCACCTTTGGTTCGAACTCCAGAAGAACTATATGACAGATTTCGACACATGAAGGCACCGGAATTCGAGGGGTCCACAAACCCAATTGAGGCCGACAACTGGTTAATTGACCTCCAGGTCGCCCTAAATTTTCTCAGACTCAATGATCAAGAGAAAGTCCTTTGTGCATCCTTTATGCTACAAAAAAATGCTCGCCTCTGGTGGGAAACAGTTCAGATCCGGCGAGATGTTACTCAGATGACTTGGGAGGACTTTGTGGAGGAATTTAAGGAGCAGTACTTCAACACTGAGGTCATGGAGGCTCAACAAGACGAGTTCGATAAGTTTCGCCAAGGAAATTTGTCGGTAGCTGAAGCTGTCAAAAAGTTTGAGCAGCTAGCACGTCTCTGCCCTCACCTTATCAGTTTCGAAAGGGACAAAGTAAGAAGGATGATGAGGATGTTCCGCTCGGACTTAGCTGTGGTAATCAGCAGTGGCCCCCATCCACCACTCACTATTGCTGAATGTGTCAACAGGGCAATTCGAGCTGAGTACTGGGTAGGACAAAACAAGGAGCAACGGGCAAAGTTTTTCAAGGAGAAGAGGGAAAAAAATGCCCAAGCTAAGCAGAACCAGGCCAGACCAGGCCAAACTTCACAACAAAAAGGTCAAGGAGGACCTTCGGGTCAAAATAACAACAACAAGCAGTACGGCAACAACCAGCAAAAGAGGAAGTGGAATGCAGGAGGACAGGGGAATTAACAAAATTTTCCCCAGAAGAATAATGCTCCTGATAACAACAGTTATCCCACTTGTCAGAAATGTGGGAGAAGGCACCCGGGAGATTGCCGTGCTGGAACCAGTCGCTGCTTTCTATGTGGCAAGGAAGGCCACTATGCTAGAACTTGCAATCTCAATCCCCAGAATTAGCAAAATCAACAGAGAGGACAGGTATCTCAACTTCACGCTGCACAAATGAAGCTCGAGGGACCTGCAATCTCTCAAGGCAGATTGGAAGCTCCAGAACCTCAAGGATGCATTTATGCCTACATTAAGGAGGATGTTCAAGCTGGACCTTCCACCGTGGTGACAGGTCAGCTTCCTTTTGCCCAACAAGATGCCTACGTGTTAATTGATTCTGGAGCTACGCATTCATTTACATCACCTAGGTTCGCTAAGAAACTAGGTAGAGCAAATGATAGGATCGGAAGAACATTTAGGACTGCATTACCCTCCGAGGAGATTCTGTTGTCTGATTATTGAATACGTCACGTTCCAATAATTATATGTGGTAGGGAAATGTATGTCAACTTGATCATCATTGACCTATATGACTACGATGTCATCCTGGGTATGGACTTCCTGGGGAAGTACAATGCAGTTATCGACTGTCCACGTCGTACTGTCACGTTCAAGCCAATTGGAGACGAGGAGTTTATTTTTAGAGGATCGACTCCAAAACAGCCAAAATTGTTTATTTCTGCACTAAAGGTTAGAAAGCTGTTGGCAGAAGGATGTATTGGATTTCTAGCCAACATGTTGGATAAGACGCAAGAGATCAAAAGTAGGCCGGAAGAAGTACCGATAGTCAAGGAGTTTATAGAGGTTTTTCCTGAGGAATTGCCAGGATTGCCACCAGAACGAGAAATCTCTTTTGAGATTGAATTACTTCCTGGATCGACACCAATATCCAAAGCACCTTATAGGATGGCGCCTGCCGAACTAAAGGAACTGCAGATTCAGTTACAGGAGCTATTGGATCAAGGATTCATTCGTCAAAACTACTCACCATGGGAAGCTCCAGTTTTATTTGTTAAAAAGAAGGACGGCACTCTTAGGATGTGCATTGACTATCGGGAATTGAATAAGATAACCATCAAGAACAAGTATCCCTTGCCTCGGATTGACGATTTGTTTGATCAGCTGAGAGGAGCTTCAATTTTTTCAAAAATTGATCTACGATTCGAATACCATCAGCTCAGAAATTAGGGAAGGAGAAGTTCCCAAGACAGCCTTTCGTACGCGATATGGACACTACGAGTTCCTCGTTATGCCATTTGGATTGACAAATGCTCTAGCAGCCTTTATGGACCTGATGAATCGAGTATTCAAGGATTACTTGGACAAGTTTGTTATCGTCTTTATAGATGATATCTTGATTTATTCAAGATTAAAGGAGGAGCATGAGGAACATTTGAGGATTGCTTTACAAATTTTAAAGCAAAACCAGCTCTACACTAAATTCACAAAGTGTGAAATCTGGTTGGAAAATGTCCATTTCTTAGGACATGTGGTCTCCAAGGAAGGTAAATCTGTAGATCCGGCCAAGATTGAAGCGGTAAGTGAATGGCCAGCTCCGAAAAACATCACCGAAGTACGTAGTTTCCTCAACTTGGCGGGCTACTACCGCCGTTTTGTTGAAGGATTTGCTAAGATTGCAGCGCCGCTCACCGCACTTACATGGAAAGGGAAGAAGTATGAAAGGACTGCAAAGTGTGAAGAGCACTTTCAAGAGCTAAAAAGTAAGCTGACTAGTGCTCCGATTCTTATAATTCCAAATGTGGAGGAAGGAAACTTCGTGATATACAGCGATGCTTCCAAGATAGGATTGAGAGCCGTTCTTATACAGAATGGAAAGGTGATCGCTTATGCTTCACGACAGCTTAAGAATCATGAGAAGAACTATTCGACGCATGATTTGGAACTTGCGGCGGTAGTATTTACGCTCAAAATCTGAAGACACTACCGTTATGGTACTAAGTGTGAAGTTTACACGGATCATCAGAGTTTGAAGTATATCTTCATACAAAAGGAGCTTAACATGAGACAAAGAAGATGGCTCGAACTGGTGAAAGATTATGACATAGACATCCGTTATCATCCAGGGAAGGCTAACAAAGTAGCCGATGCCCTTAGTCGGAAGTCATCTTCCTCATTGATGTCAATACAGTCGTTGATCGAACCTCTTCAGAAGGAGCTAGTAGAAGCTGGAATAGAGCTTATCACGGGAAGTTTAGCTGCCCTAACCTTTCAACCTACCATTTTGGATGGCATGAAGGAGCGACAAGAAGGAGACGCCTCGCTGCTTAGAACAAGGGACGAGGTCTTGGAAGGAAAGGAGTCGGACTTCAACATATCGGATGAGGACATACTCTATCGGAAAAATAGATTATGCATTCCTAACGAGGACGAGTTGAAGGAGCAAATCATGAAGGAGGCTTATGAGACTCTATATTCCGTTCATCCAGGAGCCACAAAGTTGTACCAAGACTTGAAGGAAAGTTTTTGGTGGCCCAGAATGAAGAATGACGTTGCTACATTTGTCAGTAAATGCCTTACGTGTCAAAGGGTGAAGGCAGAACACCAACGTCCAGGGGGAGAACTGCAGAAAATTTCCATCCCAAAATGGAAATGGGACCAAGTGACCATGGATTTTGTAGTTGGTCTACCCCGAACTCCCAGTGGCAATGATGCTATTTGGGTGATTGTTGATCGTTTGACGAAATCTGCACACTTTATCGCTATTAAGCTTAGCTTTTCAGTAGAACAGCTGGCAGAACTATACGTTGCACAGATTGTTCGCTACCATGGGATTCCGAAATCGATTATCTCGGATCGTGATGGTCGTTTCACTTCTAAGTTTTGGAGAAATGTACATCACGCCATGGGTACAAAGCTTACTTTTAGTATGGCTTTTCACCCTCAAACGGATGGACAATCCGAGAGGACCATTCAGACCCTAGAAGACATGTTGCGAGCATGTGTGATGGATTTCAAAGGAACTTTGGATAAGAAGCTTCCTTTGATTGAGTTCTCGTACAACAACAGTTTCCAAGTTTCAATTGGAATGGCTCCTTATGAAGCCCTGTACGGAAGAAGGTGTAGATCTCCAGTCCATTGGTACGAGACACGAGAGAAAGAACTTGTGTCCACGGATTTTATTCGGAGAACCACTGAGACCGTGAAACTTATACGTCAACGAATGAAAACTGCATTTAGTCGATAAAAGAGCTACGCCGACAAACGCAGAAGGCCTCTGGAATTCCAAGTAGGGGACTTGGTTTTCCTCAAAGTTGCTCCATTCAAAGGAGTTATGAGATTCGGAAAGAAAGGGAAATTAAGTCCAAGATACATAGGGCCATTCGAAATACTGGAAAGAATTGATAACGTGGCCTATAAGTTGGCTTTGCCCCAAGAGTTAGCATATGTACACAATGTATTTCATGTGTCGATGCTAAAGAAGTACATCCTGGATCCATCACATGTATTGGACCACGAACCAATTGAGGTTCATGAAGATTTGACGTATGAGGAGAAACCGGTTCAAATCTTGGCACGAGAAGAAAAGGTGCTAAGAAACAAGGTTATACCTTTAGTTAAGGTCCTATGGAGAAATCATGAGATTGAGGAGGCAACCTGGGAACGCGAGGAAGATATAAAGAAAAGCTACCCCGAATTGTTCTAATTTTCGAGGACGAAAATTCTTTAAGGAGAGTAGATTGTAATGACCAAAATTTACATGAACTCATGATTTTCTTGTATATAAGAAATCTAAAGTTCGTACTATGTGTTTATGTGCAATTTTATGAAAATTATGAATACTAATACAAAATTCATAATTTTATCAGTATAAGGTTGAGTTCTCGGTAAATTAGCTACGAGACTCCATAATAGGCCTTTTAAGGAAAAAGGCATGACGGAATTTCATAAATTCATGTTGGTCAAAGTTTGACCGAAAAAGTCAAAGGTTGACCAGAAAAGTCAAAGATAAGACGGTACTGTGATACGATAAGCAGTATGGGAAATATACATCGAAAACCGTCTTTACGGACAAGATAGTATAATTAAGATTTAAAACCACCATAGAAAAATCAAGCACCTAAAATAGGGTATTAAGGGCCAAATAGCTTTAAATAAAAAGAAAAATTTTTATACAGTCCAACAATACACAGATAAATTTTGGACTGCAGTTCAGTATAACAGTACTGAATTGTACTGTGTATCTGTAAACACAGTATTGAAAATATCTGTGTTAACTTAAAAATGGACTGCATATTAAGAAACAAGCCAAACAAGGCCTTCGGATGACATCACCCTAGTTTGGAATTATGACATCATTTATGAATTAAAGAAAAATTTTGTGGGAAAAAATCCAATTCTTGCCACCTAGCACCATGATGGCCGGCCACTTGGAGGGTCTTTTAGCAAAATATTGTGCAATTATTTTTGCTCCAAGGATTTATGAGAAAAAGTTGAACAAAAAATAATTGCAAAGAGACCCAAATCCTCACCTATAAATACCTCAAGGGGGGGGGGGGATTTTTGGACAAAAAATTGGGAAAATCTAGTCAAACTCTTACAAAATTTTCTCTCACACTCTCCCTCTCCAAAACCGAACCTAAGCCAAGAGAGAAAAAAAAAATATAAACCCTAGAACAAGCTAATAGGGTGGTCGGATTTTAGCTTGAACCACAAGCCAAAGATTTGCAAATTTTGGTACCCATTTCATCTAGGGTGGCCGGTTGTGGAGGAACCAAGGGTGGAGAAAATTTTTGATCCAATTTAGCCTTGTGTTGCACCAAGGTAACTCCCTAACCCTAAAGCTTTTAAATTGAGTTTCAATTTGGGAAATTTAAGTGTATTTCAATCATTGGATGTAAGAGCATAAGCTCAATTTAATTTTTATGCCCTAGTTTAGAATTTTTAGTTGGTGCTTGAATTTATGGTTTAGGTTGTTTTATTTACTAAGTCATGCATGATTTTATGCTTTGGTTGCATGCTAAGGTTATATGTCCCCAAGTATGTTTAAGTTTGTGCTTGATTATGCATGCCAAGTGTTTGATGTAATGATTGTTGATGAATGTTTATGTAATGATGGTATGGAACATTAGAAACCGGTGCATGATTGATATTAGGCTCCCGCTGTGGGCGGTTGAGGTAGTGTGCGCGTATTAGGACGTAAAACCAAGTTAAGAACAAAACTGCCAGTTTTCGGGTAAAACTGGCCAGTTTTCTGGAAAGATGATTTTGAGGCCGTTAGAGGCCGAATTAGGCAAAACGTAAAACATGAAAGTTATAGAGAAGGGATTTTCCTAGGGGGAAGCGTAGACAGTTTTCAAAAATAAGGTCCCAAAGACCTTTTTTTTTTTTTTGCAAAAACCCGAACCTGACCGTACCCAGGATTTATGCACGGCCAGGTGAGTTCAAACGGCAATATAAACATGTTAGATTCCGAATTAAATTTTTGTAAACATTAAAGTTTTAGGATTTTTCGAGAGCTAAAACTTTCGTGAAGATAACTTTTTCAAATTCAAATTGGATTTTTAAACTGACACGGATTTTAAAGACTGTGCAAGGAACAGGAAATTCCTGCACAGGATTTTCTAAAACAATGCAGACAAACTGTATTGTTGCACCAACACCAATGTTTTGACTGTGAAAACTGTTCCAAAAGCAGTTTTCAGCCCTTAATGATTTTTATAAAATTCCACTTTGAAAACCACGAATTTTTAAGTTAAACAAAAGATTTTGGCCAAATTCTCTAAATTGGATTTTAAAAGCCAAAGTTAAGTAACAAGACAACGACGGATAGTAACCGGGAAGGATACCCGAGTTACTAAGCTTGGCTCAAAAGCCCAAGTTTGACCCATAGAATGTTGACTTTAGTTGACTAAGTTTGACCACCTCAAGGATTACCCTATGTAACTCAATAAGTTATCATGTGTATATTTGGGGGACATATAACTAAGATTATGCATGAATGTTGGATAGGTCACCAACATTTTATAGGATCCTTATCCTGTGTTCTTTTTAATAGCAGGAAGTAACCTGCAGTTGCGATCTGAGTTGAAGCAACAAAACCCGGAACATAGCATATCAGGCAAGTACAGACCTCACCTACAGTATGGAAAATAATAAATACTATTTTCAAGTATACATGCTATATTATGTTATGCTATGATATGTGATGCCATGCTGTAATGTGTCAAGTTATGCTATGACATGTTATGCCATGTTTACAAGAATGTCATGTTTACAACAATGCCATGTTTTCAACAATGTCATGTTTACTAAAATGCCATGTTTTCAAGGATGTCATGTTTTCAAGAATGTCATGTTTTCAAGTCAAGAATGTCATGTTTTCAAGAATGCCATGTTTTCAAGAATGCCATGTTATGACAAAGGTTAAGTATGATATGATATAGTGACATCATGAGGCATGTTCACTAATATGAAACCACATGGTAAGTTAAGACAAGCAAGGTGTCGTACCAACCTCTCGTGATCGTGGAGGATACATCTTCAAGTCAAGTTATAATTATTAACCTCTCGGTGATGCGTGAGGGTCAAGTTATGATTCCCAGAACTGTTAGGGCCTTGCAAACCCTAGCTTTATCTGGAGGCTGCGCGCTTTTGGTACGTACACTATGGGCCCACATGTTAAGACAAGATAATAAGTTCAAGATTGAGTCTATAATAAAGCATAAGACATTCAAATCAATCATAAATGGTTCATGCATAAGTTACATGATGATTGATATGTTTTTTAAGATGCTTGAAATGTTTGTGAGATATATTTGTACTTGCTGGGCGAAAACTCATTGTATATTTCATACTGTAGGTAAGAAGCCTGCAACTTAAGTGGTGGGCCATGCGGACGATGCGACGGGTGAAGGGCGGTGTGGGATACCACTACGTAAAATTTTCCGCAACCTCTTTTGAGTTAAAATGTATATATCTCAAAGTAAATTATGTTTGATTGTATGTATGGAGTTTGAAGACATGAGAATGTATTTTCAGTTTGGTATGCATGCATGACAAGTTTTTCCCTACAAGATAATCTATATATTTATGTTTTTTTTTAATAAAAAATTAGTCTCAAATTTTCAAGTAAGTTAAGTACAAGTACGTATGGTGTCGACCCGGCTTGGGAAGTCGGGGCGTCACAAAAAGTGATATAATACTCATACCCATCACGTACTTCTATGTTCATGGGACCACAAACATCCGTATGCACTAGTTCTAAAAGTTCCTCGGCACGACTATCCTTGGCAGCAAAATGCCGTTTAGTCATCTTGCCCTCCAAACAGGATTCACACTGTGGCCAAGGTTCAACCTCGTACAAGTCAAGGCATTCATCATTTACCATCCTTTGAATTCTATTAAGGCTTATGTGACCAAGTCGTAAATGCCAAATATATGATTTGTTAAAGTGAGAAGATTTATGTCTTTTAAAGTTCTTTTCCAATTCTGTATCAAGCAGTGAGTGCATCTTAGGTTTGATAAAATAAAGATTTCCATGCATCCATCCATTACAAATAAGATAATTTTTTTTTCCTAATAACAACTTTATTAAAAGAAACTGAATAAGAATCTTTAATTAAACAAGCTGCCGAAATTAGGTTCCTTTTGAAACTAGGAACATAAAAACAATGTCTCAAACAATAATCTAAATTCATCAAAATAAAGATGCACTTCTTCCACTGCTTTAGCTCGCACCAACGTCCCATTACAGGTTCTTAACGTGAAGTCCTCCTTATGTAGACTTCTCGTTATCTTGAACCCCTGCAGAGAAATACAAACATGGTTAGTAGCTCCAGAATCTATAATCCAATTGTCCTTAGATTCTTCCACTAAACAACCCTCAAGATACAGAACATTGAAATTACCTTTTTACTTTTGCATAGACAGGTATTCTTGATAATCCTTCTTGAAATGTCCTTTCTTCCCACAGTGAAAGCACTTAGCCTTTTTGGGATCCACATTTCGCTTCTTAGTCTTGGTAGACTTCTTAGAAGCAGGTGCATTCACTGCAGGCTTGTTCCCCTTGTTCTTCCCATTTTCCTTCTTCCTTTTGGGATTAGGAGCAGGCGAACTAGGTTCAGCCAAATTTACCTCAGCCTTAGATCCAGAACCCTTAATAATGTTCTCAAAGGCTTGCAACTCTTTCATCAATTCCGTTAAAGACATCTCCTTCCAGTTAAGATTGTAGGTGTAACGCCCCGACTTCCCACGCCGGGTCGTCACCTTACTTACATACTTAAATTAAACTTGCGGAAAATTTGGGAGACATTTTTTTTTCTTTTAAACTTTATTTTAAAACTTTCAACTTGAACTTCATCCTCAAACTCATACTTATTGATAGGTACTTACTCGAGTACCAAACTTTCAAACCCTCCTTGAAGGCCATCATAATCAAATTGTAGACCAAACCCGACTTAATGTGGATTGGTACCACAAGAGGCAACTTGCTTGCCATACATACATAAATTTTGTCATTCATACTTAAAACATCATGAAAATATGAAAACTCTTTTTTATTACAACATATTTTATAGAGTATATATTTTTAAAAAAAAATCGTGGCAGTGTCCATCCCACATTTCACAGTCCGCAGCACCAGCCCTCCACAGTATTGCATCAGAGATTGCTGGCAGGTTGCTTACCTACAGCATAGACGTAAGACGTGAGCTTTCGCTCAGCAAGTACAACTGTTACATCCGCGACACAAAACATATCATTATGCATGAACCAATTATGATCTCTTATGAATCAATTATGGATTCATAACTTAATTTAGTTCTATTCCTTTACTTATCATGTGTGCTCGTACCGTGGTACATAGCCAAGAAATGGTTGAAGGCGGCAGTCCATTTTAACTCAAACCTTGAAACACAAAGTTTAACATGGAGTAGTTTAGGTAGCCATCCAATCCAACTCAAACCATGAACCATACCATTTAAACCCGCCTTTGTGGCAAGTCGGCACGACACAACATCCTACTTGTCTTGTTCTTACCAGGTGGTTTTAAAATTAGTGAACATGCTTCATGATGTCACAATATTACAACATATAACATAACCTCATTCATAACATACCATGACATACCATACATATCATAACATATCATACCATAACATTTGGTAAGTAACAACAAAGGGCCTATGCTGTAGGCGGAGTTGTACTTACTTGGTTAGCTTTAACTGTGTCCTATTTCGTGTGACTCCAAGCTGAGGCACAATAACAGGCTATCTCCTGTTATGTCAAAGGACATAGTATAAGGCTTCATAATTATAACCTTAAGATGCTGGTGACCTAACCAACACCCATTCATAGTCTTAGTTATATGTCCCCTCCTATACTCATGATAGCTTACTTAGTTACATAAGGTGACCTTGGGTATTAATCCCAATCATACATGAATAGGGTTAGGTTATCATCCTAACCTTGGCCTATGTCTGGTTATCTATCCATAATCTTTTGGGTTTTAGATCCAAACCCAATCTTAACACCTTGTTGGGTTACCCTTAGTTCAATTATCCTAAGTCAACCTTGGATTTGGGCCCCGTCCAGTAACTCGGGTATCCTTCCCGGTTACTGTCCATCATTGTCTTGTTACCGAAAAAATAACTTTGAATCCAAAAAACTTGTTTTTCTCTTTGCTTTGGAAAAACTTGGTTCTCTTTGTTCATTTCTTACAAAAACCTTAGTTTAACTTTGAAAAATTGTAATTCTTTGAGAAAGTTTGTAAAAATTATTAACTGTTGAAAACTGCCTTTGGGACAGTTCCCACAGTCAAAACATTGGTGTTGGTGCAAAAATACAGTTTTCCTGTATTGTTTTAAAAAATCCTGTGCATGAATTTCTTGTTTCATGCACACTCTTTAGAAATCCGTGTCAGTTTAAAAATATGAATTGAATTTGAAAAGTTGTCTTCATGAAAGTTGTAGCTCTCGAAAAATCCTAAAACTTTCATGTTTTACGAAAAATCCATTTCGGCTTGTATCCTTGTCAGTTTTCATTTGTAACTGGTTGGTCGTGTAAACTAGGTCTGGGCAGACTAGGCTCAGATTTTTATAAAACGAAGGCCTTAGGAGCCTTATTTTTGAAAAATGTATGTGCAGCCCCCTAGGAAAATCCCTTCTGAACAACTTTCATGTTTTAACTTTTATCAAATTCGGCCTCTAAGGGCCTCAAATCTAGCTTTCCATAAAACTGGCCAGTTTTACCCGAACTGGCAGTTTTTGGGTTTAAATTCGTTTTACGCCCTAACACGTGCACACTACCTCAACCGGCAGCAGCCGAGAGCCTACAATCATCATGCTGCGTTTCTAACGTAAAACATACATTCATACATCATTCAAACATCTTTATGCAAGGCAAAACCCTTGGGTGTTCTTGCACCAAACTAGAGTTTGCAAAACATTTGATTTGTATCACCAATCATCAATCAAGCTTCTAATCTAGCTCAAACATAAACATGCATGACCTATAACTTCTTAGGCATGTTGGGGACATATATCAAACACCTTATGTGCATGCATGAAACCCTAAAAATCATGCAAGCATAATTACCAAACCAGGCACCATAATCATAATTAAGACCTTAGCACCCTAATCAAGCACATAATCAAGCACAAAACTTATTGCATGGCATAAGAAAATGGGCTTATGCTCTTACATCCCAAACATGGAAATACACTTAAATTTCCCAAATTTAAGCTCAAATTAAAAAGGTTTAGGGATAATGGTTTACCTCTAGAGCTTGGATGTTGGTTCACAAGTTTGGATTCCAACTTTTTCCTCACTCCCCCTAGGCTGCCATTGCAGCCGATTCTCCCCTCCATTGGGGTTTCAAATTTTCGGCCATTCCTCATGAAAACAACCACAAAAATATCTTGTTCTAAACTTAAATGAAAAACTTAGAGGTTAGAGGGTTTACTAATTACTTATACCTTGATCAATTCAAAGGCTTGCTAGCTTGATTCCAACAATTTTTCTCTCCCTCTTTCCTTGACTCCACACAACCGGCCTCCCCTCCAATTGGGGTTCCAAAAATTTTGGCCAATTAAATTGAGCCCTCTCAAGGTCCGGCCATCACCCCCAGATCTGGCCACCCAAGAAATCCGGCCACCATTTTTTTTTCTCCCCCACTAGGTTCGGTTTTGGTCAAAAAAGGGTGAGGAAAGATTTTGCAAGAGTTTGGCTAGATTTTGCTATTTTTCTCCCTCAAAAATCCGCCCCCTTTGCTGCTATTTATAGGGTTTTGAACTTTTCAAAATTGCTAAAAAGTCCTTGATTTGGATTTAATTACTTTTCCAAATTGCACTTTAGTCCCTGAAGCAAAAATATTTGCACTTTGACCCCTACAAGTGTTGGCCGGTCATTGGCTTGCTTGGTGCCCAAGTTTTGCTTACCTCATCATGATGACATCATCTTGATGACATCATGTGCTTACCTCATGCTTAAATCATCATATTTTTCAAAATTACACTTTTTGCTCATAAAGATAAAATCTTTGCAAATTGATCCCTCTTAGGTGGCCGGCCCTTGTACACTCCTTGGAGGCCAAGTTTCCTTGCTTACCTCATCATGATGACATCATTTACTTACATCACTATTTTCTAAAAATTACACTTTTGCCCCAAAAAGGTAAAATTTTTGTACTTTAGTCCTCCACATGGCCGGCCATCATTGTGCAAGGTGGCAACAAATTTTTATTTCTTTCCACCATTTTTCTTTCTCCAAAATGATGTCATAATTCCAAAATAGGGTGACATCATCATAAGGCCTTGTTTGGCTTTTTCCTTAAAATGCAGTCTATTTTCTTGCTAACACAGATATTTTCAATACTGTATTTACTAATACATAGTATAATTCAGTACTGTTATACTTGTCTGCAGTCTAAAATTTATCTGCGTAAAAATGGACTGTAAAATTTTCTTCTTATTTCTGAAAGTCATTAGGACTTTGATATCCAACTTAGTGTGCTTGATTTTTGTAGGGTGGTCTCATAGCTTATTCTTGTTATTTTGTCCAAAAAGACAATTTTAGCAGTATATTTCCCATACTGCTTATCCTATTGCTGTACAGTCATACCTTTGACTGTTCGTGGTCAACCCTTTGACTTTTTTGGTCAACTTTGACTTTCTTGGTCAAACTTTGACCAACATGAAATCATGAAATTTCATCACGCCATTTTCCTTCAAATGCCTTATACTAGGCTTAGTAATCCATCGTTGAGTCTCGTAGCTAATTAACTGAGAACTCAAACTTATACTGTTATTCCATTCCAATCATGATCCAGACTTAGGTTTTCCTTGTTTCTAAGGAAATCTAGAGTCATAAAATTCGGGTTATTACACCATACCCTCCTTAAAAGATTTTCGTCCTCGAAAATTCGAATAATCCTGCGTGGCTTCTTTTTTCAAATCCACCATCAATCCATAACAAGTTACTATGGATTGAATAACTTGTTCATGTTCCCATTTTAATACCCTAATGGGATCATGTCTTTTTTTTATATAGAACCATAATCTTCTTTCTACATCATCATAATATATTCCTCATACTCTCATGCTTTCATTTCATACCGTCATACTTTCCTTTCATATTGCATCACAAGAACTATTTACATGAAAAACTGAGCAAGTATATCATATAACTTGCCATGTTTGAAAAGCATATATATATAACTTTTCCATACTTTAAAAACATATCATATCACATAGCTTTTTCATATTTGAAAAGCATATTGTGTCTTATTATCTTGTCTTAACATGTGGGCCCATAGTGTACGTACCAAATGCGCTCAGCCTCCAGACAAAGCTAGGGTTTGCAAGGTCCCTAACAGTTCTGGGAATTTTATAAGCCTTTGCGATTTTACGAAAGGTCTTATAAACTTGATCTTGACCCTTCACGATCACGGACGGTCAAGATCACAACTGAAACATGTAGCCTCCACGATCACGGGAGGTTGGTACGACACCTTACTGTTACTTGTCTTTTCATGTATCTTAATATGTTCTTATATTTAAGATACTTTTTGGAATTTTTTTCCAATTCAATCATGAAAATCAATAATAAATAGTATTATTGAAAACATATTATGTTCACGTGATGCAATGAAAGGTATCCTTGTATCAACTAGCTACTTGTTAGCTAGTAGAAACGTTCTTCTTGCCTTTAGCATTTCCTTTAAAGCTCAAAGGCATAATCATAGTTCTAAGGGATATCTAAAACTCTCAATCATCATCTCATAATTTCCATTACTTAAATGGTTGTCTTCAGTCGACCTTAATCATCCATTATATGTCGACTTCAGGGTTGGTGCCATCGACCTTAACCTCGTTAACTTCATATCATCAAATTTCATAATCATCATCCTTATCATAAAAAATCATAGCCTAATAAATTGTTGTTGGTAGCATATTGCTTATTTGCTACCCCCAAACTAAGGCATCCTCAAAATCTTCCCCATGTCCAATATTTCTCTTATGGGGCAAAAGTTTCACAATCAGGAAACTTAACTTCCATGATCTCAATCCAATTCCTTAAATGGAATGATTCCTTATCATCACTATACCCAAAATGAGACGATAGGCTATCTAATCTTAGAGCCTACTCATTTCTTATTGCTATTCTAGCGATCATCATATCGTAAGCTTAGTTTATCCATCACGCTTCCACTGTGCGACTCTGATTTACTGGCAATAAAAGCCCATAAACTCGTTCGGATAAGCATGTCAGGCTGCAACATAGCTGACGTATCGTCTCATGTACATATCCTAGTACATCTCGATATTGCGGTATTACATGGGCGATCCTTGCTGTCGTAAAGAAATCCATTTAGGAATCTCCTCTCAAGATCCTCTTGGCCAAGGCTCCTTGCACGAGCTTCTTTGACTAGACGTCGGCTCGACTGGCAAGCATATCCAGAAGATACGTCCCTGCATGACATAATCTGAGGAGGGTCTCCATATCGTGCAACCACTCATTGAGTCTTATTGAAGATGCGAAACTTCTCCTCCATTCCTCGGAATGTCAACGGAGCCTCGTGGTCCTCTTTAGTCCGACCCAAATTTAACACCAGATACATGCCATTATAATAATCTTATAAAACAAAGTGAGAAAACAAACTTACAAAACTGTGGCGCTGGCAGCAGAACTGTGAAACTGGATGGCAGGAACTCTGCTCTGATACCAAACTGTAACGCCCCGACTTCCCACGCCGGGTCGTCACCTTACTTACATACTTAAATTAAACTTGCGGAAAATTTGGGAGAAATTTTTTTTTTCTTTTAAACTTTTTATAAAACTTTCAACTTGAACTTCATCCTCAAACTCATACTTATTGATAGGTACTTACTCGAGTACCAACTTTCAAACCCTCCTTGAAGGCCATCATAATCAAATTGTAGACCAAACCCGACTTAATGTGGATTGGTACCACAAGAGGCAACTTGCTTGCCATACATACATAAATTTGTCATTCATACTTAAAACATCATGAAAATATGAAAACCCTTTTTTATTACAACATATTTTATAGAGTATATATTTAAAAAAAAAACCGTGGCAGTGTCCATCCCACATTTCACAGTCCGCAGCACCAGCCCTCCACAGTATTGCATCAGAGATTGCTGGCAGGTTGCTTACCTACAGCATAGACGTAAGACGTGAGCTTTCGCTCAGCAAGTACAACTGTTACATCCGCGACACAAAACATATCATTATGCATGAACCAATTATGATCTCTTATGAATCAATTATGGATTCATAACTTAATTTAGTTCTATTCCTTTACTTATCATGTGTGCTCGTACCGTGGTACATAGCCAAGGAATGGTTGAAGGCGGCAGTCCATTTTAACTCAAACCTTGAAACACAAAGTTTAACATGGAGTAGTTTAGGTAGCCATCCAATCCAACTCAAACCATGAACCATACCATTTAAACCCGACTTTGTGGCAAGTCGGCACGACACAACATCCTACTTGTCTTGTTCTTACCAGGTGGTTTTAAAATTAGTGAACATGCTTCATGATGTCACAATATTACAACATATAACATAACCTCATTCATAACATACCATGACATACCATACATACCATAACATATCATACCATAACATTTGGTAAGTAACAACAAAGGGCCTATGCTGTAGGCGGAGTTGTACTTACTTGGTTAGCTTTAGATGTGTCCTATTTCGTGCGACTCCAAGCTGAGGCACAACAACAGGCTATCTCCTGTTATGTCAAAGGACATAGTATAAGGCTTCATAATTATAACCTTAAGATGCTGGTGACCTAACCAACACCCATTCATAGTCTTAGTTATATGTCCCCTCCTATACTCATGATAGCTTACTTGGTTATATAAGGTGACCTTGGGTATTAATCCCAATCATACATGAATAGGGTTAGGTTATCATCCTAACCTTGGCCTATGTCTGGTTATCTATCCATAATCTTTTGGGTTTTAGATCCAAACCCAATCTTAACACCTTGTTGGGTTACCCTTAGTTCAATTATCCTAAGTCAACCTTGGATTTGGGCCCCGTCCAGTAACTCGGGTATCCTTCCCGGTTACCGTCCATCATTGTCTTGTTACCGAAAAAATAACTTTTGAATCCAAAAACTTGCTTTTCTCTTTGCTTTGGAAAAACTTGGTTCTCTTTGTTCATTTCTTACAAAAACCTTAGTTTAACTTTGAAAAATTGTAATTCTTTGAGAAAGGTTTGTAAAAGTTATTAACTGTTGAAAACTGCCTTTGGGACAGTTCCCACAGTCAAAACATTGGTGTTGGTGCAAAAATACAGTTTTCCTGTATTGTTTTAGAAAATCCTGTGCATGAATTTCTTGTTTCATGCACACTCTTTAGAAATCCGTGTCAGTTTAAAAATATGAATTGAATTTGAAAAAGTTGTCTTCATGAAAGTTGTAGCTCTCGAAAAATCCTAAAACTTTCATGTTTTGTAAAAAATCCAGTTTGGCTTGTATCCTTGTCAGTTTTCATTTGAAACTGGTTGGTCGTGTAAACTAGGTCTGGGCAGACTAGGCTCGGATTTTTATAAAAACAAAGGTCTTAAGAGCCTTATTTTTGAAAACTGTTTCCATGGTCCCCTAGGAAAATCCCTTTTGAACAACTTTCATGTTTTAACTTTTATCAAATTCGGCCTCTAAGGGCCTCAAATCTAGCTTTCCATAAAACTGGCCAGTTTTACCCGAACTGACAGTTTTTGGGTTTAAATTCGTTTTACGCCCTAACACGTGCACACTACCTCAACCGGCAGCAGCCGAGAGCCTACAATCATCATGCTGCGTTTTCTAACGTAAAACATACATTCATACATCATTCAAACATCTTTATGCAAGGCAAAACCCTTGGGTGTTCTTGCACCAAACTAGGGTTTGCAAAACATTTGATTTGTATCACCAATCATCAATCAAGCTTCTAATCTAGCTCAAACATAAACATGCATGACCTATAACTTCTTAGGCATGTTGGGGACATATATCAAACACCTTATGTGCATGCATGAAACCCTAAAAATCATGCAAGCATAATTACCAAACCATGCACCATAATCATAATTAAGACCTTAGCACCCTAATCAAGCACATAATCAAGCACAAAACTTATTGCATGGCATAAGAAAATGAGCTTATGCTCTTACATCCCAAACATGGAAATACACTTAAATTTCCCAAATTTAAGCTCAAATTAAAAAGGTTTAGGGATAATGGTTTACCTCTAGAGCTTGGATGTTGGTTCACAAGTTTGGATTCCAACTTTTTCCTCACTCCCCCTAGGCTGCCATTGCAGCCGATTCTCCCCTCCATTGGGGTTTCAAATTTTCGGCCATTCCTCATGAAAACAACCACAAAAATATCTTGTTCTAAACTTAAATGAAAAACTTAGAGGTTAGAGGGTTTACTAATTACTTATACCTTGATCAATTCAAAGGCTTGCTAGCTTGATTCCAACAATTTTTCTCTCCCTCTTTCCTTGACTCCACACAACCGGCCTCCCCTCCAATTGGGGTTCCAAAAATTTTGGCCAATTAAATTGAGCCCTCTCAAGGTCCGGCCATCACCCCCAGATCTGGCCACCCAAGAAATCCGGCCACCATTTTTTTTTCTCCCCCCCTAGGTTCGGTTTTGGTCAAAAAAGGGTGAGGAAAGATTTTGCAAGAGTTTGGCTAGATTTTGCTATTTTTCTCCCTCAAAAATCCGCCCCCTTTGCTGCTATTTATAGGGGTTTTGAACTTTTCAAAATTGCTAAAAAGTCCTTGAATTTGGATTTAATTACTTTTCCAAAATTACACTTTAGTCCCTGAAGCAAAAATATTTGCACTTTGACCCCTACAAGTGTTGGCCGGTCATTGGCTTGCTTGGTGCCCAAGTTTTGCTTACCTCATCTTGATGACATCATGTGCTTACCTCATGCTTACATCATCATATTTTTCAAAATTACACTTTTTGCTCATAAAGACAAAATCTTTGCAAATTGATCCCTCTTAAGTGGCCGGCCCTTGTACACTCCTTGGAGGCCAAGTTTCCTTGCTTACCTCATCATGATGACATCATTTACTTACATCACTATTTTCTAAAAATTACACTTTTGCCCCAAAAAGGTAAAATTTTTGTACTTTAGTCCTCCACATGGCCGGCCATCATTGTGCTAGGTGGCAACAAATTTTTATTTCTTTCCACCATTTTTCTTTCTCCAAAATGATGTCATAATTCCAAAATAGGGTGACATCATCATAAGACCTTGTTTGGCTTTTTCCTTAAAATGCAGTCTATTTTCTTGCTAACACAAATATTTTCAATACTATGTTTACTAATACACAGTATAATTCAGTACTGTTATACTTGACTGCAGTCCAAAATTTATCTGCGTAAAAATGGACTGTAAAAATTTTCTTCTTATTTCTGAAAGTCATTAGGACTTTGATATCCAACTTAGTGTGTTTGATTTTTTTAGGGTGGTCTCATAGCTTATTCTTGTTATTTTGTCCAAAAAGACAATTTTAGCAGTATATTTCCCATACTGCTTATCCTATTGCTGTACAGTCATACCTTTGACTGTTCTTCGTCAACCCTTTGACTTTTTTGGTCAACTTTGACTTTTTTGGTCAAACTTTGACCAACATGAAATCATGAAATTTCATTACGTCATTTTCCTTCAACTGCCTTATACTAGGCTTAGTAATCCATCGTTGAGTCTCGTAGCTAATTAACAGAGAACTCAAACTTGTACTGTTATTCCATTCCAATCATGATCCAGACTTAGGTTTTCCTTGTTTCTAAGGAAATCTAGAGTCATAAAAATTCGGGTTATTACAGTAGGATGCCTGAAACAAATCGAAATCCTTGGATAAGGTTTGGAAAACCATGACCATACGAGTTGCAGCATCGATCTCAGCCCCATTTGCCTGAGCCTCAGACAAATAAGCCATGACTGTCATCATGTGCTCCTTGATGGGAGTTCCAACCTTTTGCCTGCAGTTCATGAGACCTTTGATAGCATCGGTCTTAGCCTAGATAGTTTGTTCACCAAACATTTCCTCCAGGTTATCCATGATCTGCCTAGCAGTTTGATGTTCCTCATGCTATTTCTGGAGCACGTTAGACATGCTCGCCCGAATATAGCACATGGCACTTAGGTTGGAATTGTCCCAGCGCTCAAGCGCTACAAAATCCCTATTAGGAGTATCGATCACAGTCGTAGGCGGTCGAGGTTATGTTAGGACAAAACTGTGTTTCTCAAATATTAGGGCGATAAGCAAGTTCCTTTTCCAGTCATTAAAATTCCCGCCAGTTAATTTGTTTTGCATAAGTATCACAGATAAATGGCTCCACATTTTGATCTATAATAAGAAAACATGTAATAAGTATGAGCAAACATCCTATCAGTTTATAAAATATGGTTTTGTAATGAAACAAAAAGATCTATATGCAATCTAAATGTTTATGTGTAAAACCCTTAAAACACATATCTTACAACGATAATTCATAGCTTCTGCTTTCCAAGCTACCGAGGGGTAGTCATAGAAGAACTAGCCAAGAACACGGATCCCTTCAGATTAATACATATTCATTCATGGAGCAAACTCCATTAAATATATATTAACTATCATTTATTTTGCCACTACTTTACATAACAGAACCTCGAAGGAGGGTTAATAAATAAAGTAGCATGAGTGTGTAACCATCGTTTCCAATTTTGAATCCATATTTTACATTTGCCACCGAGGGGTGATCTAAACATAAAATATGCCCAAAATTATTATACTTTCGGAAATCCAAATCAGTGTGCGCTCTAAGTAAGATACCTATCCGAAGGGAATTCCCGGGTCAAAACCGAATAGTAGGCACTACCATGCGTAACTATTGGACCAACGATGGAGGCCATAGGTCTTAGTGTGTACAACCTTCTCCCACTCAATCTTTTAAATTAGAGTTTTTGTTTTTCATGCATAAACAATATTTATTGAGTGGTACTCCCTAGTCTATATGGCATGTTATCAATATATCACGAAATAGTCTATCATATTCATCTAGCAACACATTATCCATGGTTTGCAAAATATGTAAATAGCCGTGGATCATGATTCCATCCTAGAGAAAAGAAAATTGTAAAATTTACAAAAATTAACCGAAACATATATCGGCATTCATTTGTAGATCCATGCCTTGTATCCTTCTTCAATGTGTCTTCTTTCTCCAATGTCACATCTTTTTAAAATTAAAATCTAATTTAAATTTCAAAAGATTATATGTGATTTTTAATTTTAATCAAAATATCAAAATATCAAAATTTAAATAAAAATCCGGTTTATTAATTTTAAAATTCAAAAATTTAAAATTTCCAAATTTCAAATTTAAACCACAAAATTTAAAATTTCAATTTTGATTTCCAAATTATTAAGACCACATATCATTGGAAAATTAAATTTTATAAAAGATTATGTGATTTTTTTTATTAAAATTTTTTTAATTGAAATATTCCAAAAAAATAAAAAATCACATTCTTTGAAAATTTCCATACCTTCGTTCATCTTCAATCTCCTTGAATCCATTGTAGCCCGAATTTTACAAAAAAAATCCTACGCCGTTTCCAGCTTACAAAAAATTCTACGAATTGAAAGAACAATCTAGCGATGATAATAGACCGCATCTATTACACTTGAAAACCCTAGATACAAATTCTAACCTCTATGAAATCATGACCGGCAAAATTGAACAAGCATCATATATTATAAAATAATATAAAGAATTCATTCATCCATACATCCATTCTAAATATATTTAACATACTCAAAATAAAACCTAGAGTGCCAACTCTCTAAAATATTTCATTAATGCATAGAGAAATTTATTTGATCAAATAATTTATGTTATATACATGATCATGAGTTGGCTCTGATACCAGTTGTTGGAAAAATCGAATCCGATATCAGAGTTACGGCGCAGCGGAAGTTTTAAAATTTTTATGTCGTTTCAGGAAAAGAAGCTCATGATGCATATAACAATAAATTAAACTCATGATCAAGTGTACCTTATTTCTTGGATTCCGGAATTGCTAGAGCGTTTGACCAACGTGTCTTCTCTACTATTCTTGAGTTCCACGTCTCAGAGTGTGTGTGGGCACACGTTCTATGAATCCAAGCGACCGGTAATTCTTCTGAAGTCTAGATCCCACCTTCTCAATTCCGATGTACCTCGTTGATAATTCGATTCGGGTTCGTTCTTCAAAATTACAAAACAGGAACCGGTTAACCTTTTATGAAAAATATCACTTGGCTTAATCTTCCTCACAGTTTTGATTCAATGAAAATTTCTCTCTTTTTCTCACACCTAAGAAGGATGAATTTCTCAAGCCCGAAAAACCTAGTTTTTGTTTTTCTCTCTCCCAAAAAAAAAACGTCTATTGTGTATGATGATAGTTGGTTTTTTCAAGAACCCTTAGCCTTTATGTAATACTCCAATCTTTTTTCAAAAATATCTCCTACTTGAAAAATAATTAATAATTATTTTTCTGGATAATCATTTGAACTAAAGGATCATTCAAATTTCGGGCTAGGTTCTTTAAACCTTATGGACGGTTTTTTGCTTGGAGAATCTTCAAAAAATCCGTGCTCCCTCTTATGTGTATATTGATTGGTGGTTCAAATTTAAATCAAGAATCTAGACTAGTCAAAAAGTACTAATCCTATCTAGATTCAAACTATTTTTAAACCTTTGAATTTAAATAAATATTTTTCACAAACATTATCCATATTTAATTAATTTAAATAAATGGAATATTTTAGATTTCCTTTCCACCAAAAAAAATTTACACCATTCTTTAAGAAAATAAAATCTATCAAATAAGCTCCATTATTTAGATCAATTAATAACTTAATGTTTGTAATATATTTAAACAATTTTGAAACAAAATCTTCTTTCCTCCAACCACTAAAATTCGTGCACCATATATTAGGAGAGAAATTTTTTTTTAAAAAAAATCAAATAATTCAAACACAATCTTATTTTCAAAATTCAATTAACCAAAATAATTAACAAATAATTATTTTATTTACAACCAATCATATGTTGACAAATCACATTATTTGTCTACATTAATTTCACATGTCCAATCCTATCGGGATTGCATGTTAGAGAGTACCTTGTCTTAATAGACATTATTAAATTCCCATTTAATTTACCGATCTCATTAGGAACAAATCCCAAGACGCTTCGTGGAACTATATGAGCTAGTAGAGGGACCCGATGGAAATATGTAAAGAGGCTCCTATAATTGTGAAAAATTAATCCCAGATTAATTATTCACCAATTATCAACTTCAAAACTATTCCACTAAAAGTTTGAAGCTGAACTCCCGTTTACATACCGTATTACGAAAGCTCTCTCATGTAGTGCTTCTTCCATGATTTATTCATCGTTTGCTTAATCCCCATATGTTATCCATGATTGAATTAAGGATTTTTCCGTTTACCTTTTCAATCATTTTAACTTAAAGTTCGATTATTCTCCATTGAAAGAACCACCAATTGTAAAACCATACAATTGTTAAATCATCAGAGAACACAAAGTAAACTGATGGCCAAGATCTTGTTATACTATCTTTCAATCCCCGAATAATGCCTTTAAGTAGATAACATGTACGATCGTTAAAATAGCTATGAATTCCTTATCTATGAATCTTGATTTCTCCATCCATAAGTCATGCACCCAAAACACAAGTATATTGACCATGAATTAACAGTGTCTCACCTGTAGTGTATTAAAGTACATAAGTCATGGATACGAACTCAAGTAATCATTTCAGGATTAAGATTAATGCAGGATGATAATCAAAGCGTCATTGATTCTTATAAACGGAATTATTAAACCGAATCAATTAACACTTTAGGTCCAGTCCAATGCTATACCTCAATACTGATATACATTAAAGTTTCTTCTCGGAACCTATCCGATGGTCAAGACAAACCATCCCTCCAAGGAAATAGACAACTTTTACAATCTTATCATGAATAAGATCCCCAAATCTTTATTCCATCAATTGCGGATTATTTATTTAGACTGTTATCAAATTACCACGTCTTCTATGTATACCCCGTATACATATAGCAATTCGATATATTACCAACAGCCTAGGAGTATTTTATGTTTGCTCAAAATAATCATACAATAAACAAATGAAAGTAAATAGGACACAACTTATTAAACATGAATAACTTCCTCTTATTAATATCAAAAATGTCATATTTACAAAAAATCTAAAATATTGATTTTCTATTCTTTTGGCACATATAGATCCCAACATATTATACGTAGTTAATTCATACATATTTATTTTAACATAAAAATTAGCCATGTTATTTAGTCGTTATATACTAATTAAAATCAGTTGACGATTGAAGTACTCTAAAACCACAATATCCATTTATGCATGCAATCCTTAAAAGAGCAAAATAAAGTAGACATTTATAACAATTATTTACACAAATTTTTTTTTCTTTTTTGTCATTGAAAATTTTTCTATCAAAGTATGTAAAAGCAAGTTAATATTTTGTTTTGTTTCTATTTCTTATTATTTCTTTTTTTGCTAAAGAAGATCGGTTGAAGTTGATTATCACAAATTAAGAACATAGCTATTAGTACTGCTTGTATTTCTATAAAGCTAGTATATTCTATTAAGATTCTTTTTAATATGAGACATTAGACTTCATTTCAAAAATTAAGAACTGTTGGAACAGGGGAAAAAAAAGGTTTTTTTTTTTTTGTTAAATATTTTTTCGTGGTCAATTTTTAATTATTTTTTTAATTTTTTAATTTTTATTTTTTTGGTTAGGTGACTGCAGAAAGTTTTCTTGCAACAGAATTTTGGTCACAAAAAATTTACCTTTTATGCAGCTAAAATCCTTATCGTTGAAAGTTAATAACTTAGATTCTAAAAGTTTAATATTTTAACGTCAAAAAGGCAACCAAATAGATCGTTTGCGACAAAATTAGAGGTCTTTTGCTCTTTTGTGTATAGGAGAGATTTGAGAGAGATTGGGGGCGGGTAGAGGGAGAGAGGCCGAGAGAGCAATCGGAGAATGGAAAAAAAAAAAAAAATGGAGAAGAAAGGTTCTACCAGTCGGGTTTATACACAGCGCTATTAGCGTCGCTAATACAATCAAATTTTGTCGCAAAAAATACCAAAATGATATCATTTCTTTACTATTCACTTACTTGGAGGTCAAATCATTATGGATAATTATGCAAATTTTTGGATTTATGGATTTTATGGAAAGAATTATAAAGATAAGTATGAAAAGATTTTTTTGTGGTTTAAGTCTCTACATGGCTGGCAATTAGGGGGACTTCGAAGGCAAAAATTTTGTCTTTAAGGACCAATATGCAATTCAAAGAAAGTTGAAGAAAAAAAATATTATGACAAATTTGGAAATTTCCACCTATAAATGGGGTGGGTGGTGAGAACTTGGACCATTTAGTTAGTTTCTCATCTTTTATTTCTCTTTGCATTTTCCTCTCTAGCCTTAAAGAAGAAAGAAAAAAAAAAAAAAAAAAAAAAGACAGAGAGAGAGAGTTAGTAGTGGCCGGTTGTCATTGTGGAAAGGTAGAGAGCAAGGATTTCTCTCATTCAAGGCTTAGAATCAACTCTTTCAAGTTCTAGAGGTATATTCTTCATCCCCTAACTAAAACTTTAATTAGTTTTAGTTTGAGAAATTTATGTGTATTTCAAGTTATGGGATGTAAGAGCATAAGCTCATGTTCTCTTATTTTCCTGTTTATGGTTGATTTATGCTTGATTATGCTTGGGTTATCTTGTTTTGCTAGCCCTAAGCGTGAGTTTGATTTTATGCTCTATGATGAGTGTTAAGATTTGGTGCATGTTATTATGCTCTCACATGTTTCAGTATGAAAATCTTATACATGTTGGTTAAGAAATCAACATAAAGACACAAGTTGGTAAAAATAGCAAGTTATCAATATTGTGTTTTTCAAGCAAGTAGACAAGTGAATGGTTGAAGTTTAAGAACGAACCCAACACGCTGCATGTTGATGTAGGCTCACGGCTTTGACCGTTTGAGGTAGTGTGTGCAGATTTTTAAGCTAGAATCAAAAAAATAATAAACTGTCAGTTTCGGAACAATTGAGACAATTTTCTAGAAACTCAATTTTGAGCCCCTTAGAGATCGAATTTGAACAAAGCTATAACTGAAAAGTTGTAGAACACAGAAAATCTTAGGAGGCTACATGGACAGTTTTTGAAAAAAAAAAAAAAAAAAAGGCTCCAAAGGCCTCTGTTTTTATCTGTTTTCAAAACTGGTCAGTCTAGGTATTGTATACGGCCAGAATTCTCCAAGGAGAAAAATGGGCAAGTTAAACATGGATTTAAGTTTCGAACAATACATGAAAGTTGTAGATTTTGATGAGATCTACAACTTTTGGATAGAAAACTTTTCCAAATTTTAAACCGATTTAAATATATAATAGAATTTTCAAAACTATGCATGAAAAAAGAAATTCATGCACACATACTTTCAATTAAATTCAAATGATGTTTTGAAATTAGTTTTTAAAGTTTTATGACCCTTTTGAAAAAGGACTATAGTTTTATGAATATACTATAATTTTTTTATTGCTAAAAACTATCAAAAGGACTATTCTATAAAAAGATAGTATATTCATAATAATATAATTTTTAATGAATAACCATAGTATATCAAAAAATATATTTTTGAAAAAGGACTAGGGTCATAATTAGCTAGTATATTCTCTTTCTCTCGATCTCTTTTTTTCAAAAGGGTCATAAATATTATACAAACCATAGTCCTTTTTTTTTTTTTTTTTTTTATTGCTCCTATGTTTCCAACATCAAGAACAAAGCCTATTTATAGGCATTCTTTAGCTTATCAAGTAAGCTTAAGGTAATTTCCAAGAAATCTCTCAACATTTGCTTGATGAGTACAAAAATACTAACCATATAATTGTTTTCTACACTATTAATAGTTTGCACTTTAAAAGTAATATGAAGACATCCACATTTAAAGTTTCATAGCACTTCCCCTTGGATGTCTATCACACAAGAAAATGCCTCGTTAAAACCTTACTAGGAAAAAAACCCTATGGGAAAAAAATCCAAATGAGGAAAAAGAGTACAATATTCTTGTCATATTACGCTTTGAAAAACTGCCTCATCAAAAACCTTGCAAGGTAAAACCTAGTAGGACAAAAACTTTAGCTAAGAGAAAAAGAGTGCAGTGCGTAATGATCTCCCCTTTATGTAAACATCATTAGTGCTGCTTTGATATTCATCAAAGATCTTTAAGTCGGAGCGTTCCAATACTATGCACCAATCTTTCAAATGTTGTAATAGGGAGTGATTTGGTGAAGAGATCTGCTAGATTCTCACATGAACGAATTTGCTTAACGTCTATTTCACCTTTCTTTTGTAGTTCATGTGTGAAGAAGAACTTTGACGAGATATGCTTTGTTCTATCACCTTTGATGTAGCCTGCTTTTACTTGAGCAATGCATACTATATTATCTTCATACAGTACTGTTGGGCTTTAATGATTCGAGTTCAATTCGCATGTCTCTCAGATGTGTTGATCCATGGATCTCAACTATACACATTCTCTGCTTACTTCATGCAATGCAAGTATTTCAGCATGTTTTAATGAAGTAGTCGAAATATTTTATTTTTTAGATTGCCATGAAATTGTTGTATCACCACATGTGAATATACAACTTGTCTGTGACCGAGCTTTATGCAGATTAAATAAATATTTAGCATCTGCAAAACCAATTAACTGTGAATTTGAACATTTAGAATATAATAAAACCCATGTCAATTGTTCCACAAAGATAACGAAATATATGTTTAACTCCCTTCCAGTGTCTTTGAGTTGGTTCAACACTGTTTCTTGCTAATAAATTCACAGAAAAAGCAATTAAGGTCTTGTACAAGTTAGATACATTAGGGCACCAATTGCACTCAAATATGGTACTTCTGGACCAAGAATTTCTTTGTTATCTTCTTTAGGACGAAAAGGATCATTTTTCACATCAAGTGATCACACCACTATTGGGGTACTCAATGGATGGGCCTTTTCCAAATAGAAACGATTAATGATCTTTTCTGTGTAGGTTGCTTGATGAACAAATATTTCATCTGACAAATGCTCAATCTGCAGGCCGAGACAAAATTTTTGTTTTTCCGATATCTTTCATCTCGAATTCTTTATTTAAGTATGCTATTGTTTCATCAAGCTCTTCAGGAGTCCCAATAATATTCAAATCTTCAACATATATAGCAATGATAGCAAATTCGGGTTTCAATTTCTTAATAAAAATGCATGAACAAATAGGATTATTTACAAATCCTTCCCTTAAAAGATATTCGCTAAGGTGATTATACCACATACGTCCGGATTGCTTCAATCCATACAAAGATCTTGGTAATTTAATTGAACTCATTTCCCGGGGGTATTAAATTGGATGCTTTAGGCATCTTAAATCCTTCAAGGATCTTCATATAAACATCACTATCTAGTAATCCATATAAGTATGCAGTTACCACATCCATTAGATGCATATTAAGTCCTTCAGAGACTATCAGGTTAATCAAATATCTAAATGTTATTGCATCCACCATAGGAGAATATGTAATACCTAGATTTTTCAATGTTACTATTTCTTTTTAAAGAAATTAAATGTATACCATCAAGGTATTATTAAAAGAGAAGCTCGGTTAAGAGTTTTCTTACATTTTATGAGTTTTCAGGATCAATAAAACTCAAAATGGACTATGTAGATTAGCAACGGACCTTTTAAGACAAAAAGGGACGAAAAAGTATATGATTTTACGAAAGTCAAAGTTTGACTAAGAACGGTCAAAGGAGTGACTTTGCAGTATTGTGTAATAAAGAATACTGTAAAAGCCGTCTTTACGATTGAGATAGCATGAATAGGCTTTGAAAACCACCTTAGAAAATCAAGCACACCTAGTAGGAATTAAAGACCAAAAGGGCTCGGAAGTATAAGAAAAATTTTATACAGTCCATTTTTACGCAGATAAATTTTGGACTGCAGTCAAGTAAAACAGTACTGAATTGTACTGTGTATTAGTAAACACAGTATTAGATTTATCTGTGTTAGCTTAAAATGGGTTTGCTTTTCAAAAATTAGCCAAACAAGGCCTTAGGATGACATCATATACCTTCTAAATTATGACATCATCCTTATTTGGAATTATGACATCATAATTCCATGAACCAAGCCTTGAATGACAAGTGTCTTGTTCTAGAAAAAAATTTTGCTTCTTCCACAAGGGAATGGCCGGCCACCTTGCATGCCAATTGGCAAATTTTTCAAAAATTTAGGGGTCAAAATTGAATTTTAAAAAGTTCTCCTTTTGCCTATAAATAGGGGTGGTCCTTGTTCATTTTTCACAACATCTAGCCAAACTCTTGCCATTTTTCTGCCCATCCAAAACCGAGAAAGAAAGTGAGAGGGAGCCAAGAAAAAAATGAAAATTTTCCTAAACCAAGCTTAGGTTAGTGTTCGGTTTGCAAGGGGAAGCTAAGGGGAGAGTTTGAGAAATTTTCCCAGCCTTTTCTAGGCTTGCTGCCGAGTGTTTAAGTGCAGGAAAAACCAAGAGAGAAACTCAAAATTTAAGGGGAAAAGTTAGGGTCAATTCGGGTTTGATTCAATCAACCGAAAACAAGTTTTGAGACCATTTTTTTTGGTCTAGGGCAGCCACGGTTTTGAGCAAGGGAAAGCAGTTAAAAAACTGCAATTTTAGTGTTTCAAGGGTGGTGTGGCCGAGCCTTAGGTGAAGGACAAATCTTGAGGCCAAACCAAATTTTTTGGCAACTTGGTGTGGTGAAAACCGTGTGTGGTGTGGAAGTTTTTGGACCCAAACCCTAGCCTTGAGCCAAGGTAATTTCTTTAGCTCAAACCTTTTCAATTAAGCTTTCAATTTGAAATTTATTTGTATTTCAAGTTGAAATTTGTAAGAGCATAAGCTCAAGTTTTCTTTGCCCTAGATTGGTTAGGTGTGGTGCTTGATTTAGGGTTAAGGGTGGGTTGGTTTAATAGCTTTGATTTGGTTATGTTTATGCTTGTTGATTGATAGGTTGCATGCTAGATGTGAATGGTTGTATGCCCCTGATTTTTGGTCCACAATCTGCCCTAGGCAGTGCATGTTGGACTGCTAAGTTTAAGGGTGAATGGATGATGAATGGTTTAATTGTAATGCAAAGTTAGAACCATGCAAACCTAGGCTAGGTTAATGCGGGTTTTGGTTTGCATGGGCACGTTTGAGTTGCATGTTGGTTCATATGGGACGTTAGAAAACGCTGCATGTATGCTATCTAGGCTCCCGCGTGATCGGTTGAGTTAGATTACACGAAATAGGACGTAAAACGAATTTAAAACCGAAAACTGCCAGTTCGGGTACCAACTGGCCAGTTTCGGGAAAAGTGAAATTTGAGGCCTTTAGAGGCCGAACTGGGTAAAACGTAAAAAATAAAAGTTGTTCAGAACGAGTTTTCCTAGAGGGCACCGCGGGCAGAATCCCAAAGTGAGGCTCCAATGGTCTCCGTTTCTACAAAAATCCGTGGCTAGTCTGCCCAGACCCAGTTTACAGGATCAGCCAGTTTTTAACAAAAACTGACGCAAATACAAGCAGAAATGGATTTTTCTCAAAACACGAAAGTTTTAGGATTTTTCGAGAGCTAGAACTTTCATGAAGACAACTTTTTCAAAATCAGAATGGATTTTTAAACTGACACGGTTTTATAAAGATTGTGCAGGGAATAGGAAATTCCTGTACAGGATTTTCTAAAAACAGTTCCGAAAAATTATATCTTTTCCCAAAACCACTGTTTTGACTAGGGAAACTGTTCCAAAGGCAGTTTCCAGCCCTAAATGATTTTTCAAAAACCTATTTCAAGGATATGAATTTTTATGAGTTATGTAAAAGATTTTTGAAGTTGATTTACCCAAGTTTCCAAAGAAATGGAAAATGGATTTTTTAAACCAAACTGGGTAAGTAAAATGATTTCGGGTAATAACCGGAAATAATATCCAAGTTACTAGGCCAAGGCCTAGAGCTCAAGTTTGACCCATATAGGGTTAACTTTGATTGATCAAGAGTCTAATTATAATTAACCTTAAGGGTTAGACAAGATAACCCTAAAGAATACTAAGATTAATAAATTGGGCTAAGATATAGGGTTAATTAAGGAAACCCAATAATTATAATAAAGCCCAAGGTTAGGAAGGTAACCTAACCCTAACAGTATGTATAGGGTTTAGCACATGAGGTTACTCAACGTAACCTCTTAAAGAATTAATTCATATTTGGTTACTATTAATAATAGGGTTACTATTTGTAACCCAGTAAGACATCTAGTATTGGGGATATACAATTAGGATTATGTAAGCATGTTGGTTAGATTATCAACATTCTGCAATACTGATTAGAACCTCACCTATGTCCTTCAACGAGCAGGAGGGAACCTGCAGCTGTACTCTGAGAAGAAGCAGCATAACGCAGGACATAGCAAGAGAGGTAAGTACAACCACCGCCTACAGCATAGGCTTTGTTGTGGTACTTGCCTAAGTATGTTAGATGTATGCTAGGAATGTATGTTATGCAGTTGTTGATGCTATGTTATGTTGTTGTTGTTGTTGCTATGTTATATTGTTAATGCTAAGTGATGTTATTGTTGTTATGTTATGTTATTGATATGCTATGCAATATATCATATGTTGTATGCTAGGTTATGTAGTATGATAAGTTAAAGTATGTTTATGATGAATGTTATGATTACATGAAGCATGTATGTATGAGAACACGAAGCATGTTCACGAAATCTTATAAGAATAATAAGATCAAGTATGACATGACAAGATGAAAAGAAAGTAAGATGGCGAGCAAGTCGCCTGTGTTGTACCGACCCGCGTTAGGTCGGGTTGGACTATGGTTTGAGTTGGAAATGGTTTGGCCGCCCCAACCACTCCATAGTCGCGCGCCCGGTACATACACACAAGTAAGGGGCCCATAAGTAAGATAAGAAATGAAGTAAGTTAAGCATGAATTGAGCATAAAATAAGCATAAATGGACCATGCATTACGACATGTATGTTATGTTATGATAAATGAAGATAAGAAATGATATGATATGCATGATAAGTTAAGCTAGAACGTGTAAGGTTAAATTATGTTTGTTTTTATCGCGGTATAGGAGGTTGTACTTGCTGAGCGAAAGCTCACTGTCTTACGTTTATGCTGTAGGTAAGCAACCGTCAGCAATGGTTGATACAAGATGGAAGGGCATGGCGGGGCAAACTGTGAAATGTGGGAAATCTAGCTGCTACGCGTTTTGTTCTTTATGAATTTATGTTATAATTAATATTTTGCTAAAGATACTTTTATATGTTGCACTCGTATGCCATATAAAAAAAAAAAAAAAAAATTTCCGCTGTTTTCATAAGTATGTAAGTAAGTATAAGAAGTTCAGTATGTAAGTATGTATGTATGGTAACGGCCTGTGCTAGGCGGGTCGTTACAGAGTTGGTATCAGAGCGGTTCCCTGCGATACGATTTCACAGTCTGCCTGCCATCGCCACCATCATTGTAAGTTAAATTTATATTTTATGTATATGCATAAGTATTTATGATTAGATTATGTTATGATAGACGCATGGATATGGACCCCGCACGAATCGATGCAAATCGCGCGACAGTTGTGGCTTTTTACGGATCACGTCCTCTTTTATATGACGGTACGGGATGATCGGTCGCGGTATCAGCTTGGTTGTACGATATGGAGATGATTTTCTATACCTGCCACATCGAGGACCGTTCACAGGTCTCGCTAGCTAGTCGTTGCCTGATCGCGGACGCTAGGCTATGGTGGATGACCTACGGGGAGCAGCAGATGCCCAGTCGAACGTGGGCACATTTTCGCGCCGTAGTACTTGCACAATACGGGCCGATTCTTATGGGAGGGCCCAACGACGATGGACAGTACCGAGATCCCGAGATCTATCGGGACATGCATTATAGGCGATACCAGAGTTTCGTCGCAGATTGGTACGCGTACCCGCAGGAGTCCACGGGCCATTACTGCTGCAGATTTCAGGAGGTTATACTGCCCTATATTCCTCAGGATATGCCTCACCCCCAGCTACAGGCGTTGGTGATATTGCGAAACGGGGTACCACCTCGTATCCGACGATTTGTCATGGAGCCCACGATAGAGAGGACAGTTGAGAATATGATGGATGACATCTTGCAAGCTGAGGTGACAGCACATATGGTGCAGGCTGATGCCTTTATGAATGAGCATCAGGTCCCAGTCGACGATGTCGGGATAGGGGGACCCCAGCATGAGGTGGGTCCAATGTTTCCCGAGGACCCGATTCCTGCCATGCCCGTACAGGAGATCCCAGCCCAAGAGGCTGAGGACCAGATGGACGCCGAGGGCCCTGCTGATGATTTGATTGCTCCGGTGGACCCACCGGAAGACCCTCCCGTTATTATCATCCCTAGCGACGACGAGGACGAGGAGGATGATATGGAGCCCGAGGTCGAGCAGGGTGACTGGGTGGAGGACATTGACAACGCCGAGGGCGATCTCGAGGAGATACTATTCCACGATGGAGATTGGGACGTAGACTCCGACGCCGAATCCGATATTTCGATGATTACGCTTGAAGTTATAGTTTAGTTAGGACCGATATGTATACGTACTTTGACCTTAGGATTGTATGTATTAGCTTATTATTTTTCTGATATAGGCTTGTACTTTTACGATGGTAGAGTAATAAACACTCCCATCATATTTTTGATTATATACGATGGTAAAGTGTTAGACACTTCCATCATATTTTGACCTTGTATATAAAGATATGTATGTATAGTATGATGTATTCAATTTGTAATTACAGTATTGTGAATTACGATGTACAAAGTATGTACATAATGTACTTTAAAAAAAAAAAAAAAAAAAAACCCGTGCAGACACGGGATATATAACAAGAGTATGTTATATATATTATGAAAGTTATGTTATATTATGATAAGTATCTATTATGATACAATGATACCTTTTATGTTATGGTATGAAATGTATTACGATATGATGTGTTAATTCATGATATGATAAGTCATGTATGAAAGAAAGGATATTAATAGTACGATGATATCTTTTCTTGTGTTAGGATTTAAAAGATGGTACGTCCACGAAGAACGGTACCACTTAACCCACCCGAGCCAGATCTCGCGACCATCGTTGCAAATCTACAACGGCAGCTGCTAGAACAGCAGCAAGAGACGGAAAGACTTCGAGCTCAGATAGCTCAGATGAACCAGGGACCCCAGATTAACGAGGTTCCACCCCGAGCTCAACCAGTACCTCCAATAGTACCCCCGGTACCTGAGGTTCAGCCAGAAGCTCCTCAGAATCTTAACATTCCAATGGCACCCGTTGGAGGACAAGCAAACCTACAGCCAGTGAGGGAAGACTTACTGTACGAGCGATTCAGGCGAATGAAGGCGCCTGAGTTCGAAGGCCCGACGGACCCGATTGCCGCGGATAATTGGTTGATCGACATTCAAGTTATCTTGGATTTCATGCGGCTAACGGAACAAGAGAAAGTTCTCTGCGCTTCTTTTGCCCTGAAAAAGGATGCGCGACATTGGTGGATGACCGTGCAAATGCGCCGTGATGTTACGGCCATGAGCTGGCAAGACTTTGTGACCGAGTTTCGCGCCATGTACTACAGCAGAGAGATCCTTGCCGTTCAACAAGACGAGTTCACGAACTTCAGACAAGGGTCAATGACGGTAATGGAGGCCATACAGAAGTTTGAACAGCTAGCTCGGTTGTGTCCAGATTTGGTTCCGAGTGAAACGGAGAAAGTGCGAAGGATGATGAAGATGCTTAGAACCGACATTGCCAAGCAAGTGAGTGCTGGCAGTAGTCCGCCTACCCTGGTGTCTGATTGCATAAGTCGGGCGATAAGAGCCGAATACTGGATTAACCAGGATAAGGAGGCTAGAACTCAATTTTTCAAGGCTAAAAAGGAGGAAAAGGCGGCAGCAAAGCCAACGCAGCCTCGACAGGACACGGAGTCTCACCCGAAGGGCCAATCTAGTAATCTTACACAAGGTTCCAATCAAGCTGGGAGGAACAAAAGAAAAGGAAATTTCTCGGGCCAGAATCAACAAGGGAATTTCCCTCAGAAAAAGAACAATCGAGGGAACGAGAATACTAACGTCAGCTATCCCGCGTGCGCAACTTGTGGAAAGAAACACCCGGGAGTGTGTAGGATGGGGACAATGCTTGCTACCTTTGTGGCAAAGAAGGGCACTATGCACGGAACTGCCCCCAGAACAACCAAAACCAGAACCAGAGCCCTCAGTATCCAAACCGGAATGCAAGCAGCCAGCTACATGCAGTCCAAGCAAGGCTCGAAGGACCCTCAATTGCGCAAGGAAGATTAAAGGCTCCTGAACCCCAAGCTAGGATTTACGCTTACACCGATGGAAATGCTGAAGCTGGAACTTCTAATGTGGTGACAAGATAGATTTTATCGCCACATAAGACATTATTGTATTATCTAATTCTGGTGCCACTCACTTGTTTGTATTTATGGAGTTTGCCCAGAAATTAGGAAGTAGTATAGATAATTTTTAAAACAGCCTTTTAAAAAAAAAAAAATTTCTTTGCTTGTTAAAGGAATTTTGTGGTTTGAATTTTTTTTTAAGGAAAAATATTTTTGTAATTATAATGACTGAGAATTGCTTGTAGATCTCATCGCAATCAAGCTTTAGGATTTCGTTGTGATCTTAGAAACGGATTTCTTAAGTTATTACAACGCTAAGTTTGATTCCCAAAAGCATTGAGAGATGTTTAGCCCTTTCGACAAAGAAAAGTTCAATCTTTACGGACCGTTGCGGAGCTCAACAACCGGATTAATCTTGGCAACGAAGGATCAGACGATGTCAGAAGCCCATAAGACGTCATATTTGGTACATCCAGGAGCTTTTAAGATGTACCAAGACCTCTGAGAGAATTATCAGTGGCCAAACATGTAGAATAAAGTGATGGAATTCGTGTCAAAATGCCTAACTTGTCAGAAAGTTAAGGCCAAACACCGACATCCTGGAGGAGATTTGCAGAAAATTGACTGAAATCCACATATCTCAGATTGTGAAACTGCATGGAGCACCAAAATCAAGCATCTCAGACCGGGATGGACGCTTCCTTTCTCGATTATGAACGAATGTTCATACTGCCATGGGGTCGAAATTAAAGATTAATACGGTTTTTCACCCCAAAATGGCCAAACGGAAAGAACTACCCCGAATTATTCTGATTTTCGAGGACGAAAATTTTTAAGGGGGGTAGATTGTAATACCTAGATTTTTCAATGTTACTATTTCTTTTTAAAGAAATTAAATGTATACCATCAAGGTATTATTAAAAGAGAAGCTCGGTTAAGAGTTTTCTTACATTTTATGAGTTTTCAGGATCAATAAAACTCAAAATGGACTATGTAGATTAGCAACGGACCTTTTAAGACAAAAAGGGACGAAAAAGTATATGATTTTACGAAAGTCAAAGTTTGACTAAGAACGGTCAAAGGAGTGACTTTGCAGTATTGTGTAATAAAGAATACTGTAAAAGCCGTCTTTACGATTGAGATAGCATGAATAGGCTTTGAAAACCACCTTAGAAAATCAAGCACACCTAGTAGGAATTAAAGACCAAAAGGGCTCGGAAGTATAAGAAAAATTTTATACAGTCCATTTTTACGCAGATAAATTTTGGACTGCAGTCAAGTAAAACAGTACTGAATTGTACTGTGTATTAGTAAACACAGTATTAGATTTATCTGTGTTAGCTTAAAATGGGTTTGCTTTTCAAAAATTAGCCAAACAAGGCCTTAGGATGACATCATATACCTTCTAAATTATGACATCATCCTTATTTGGAATTATGACATCATAATTCCATGAACCAAGCCTTGAATGACAAGTGTCTTGTTCTAGAAAAAAATTTTGCTTCTTCCACAAGGGAATGGCCGGCCACCTTGCATGCCAATTGGCAAATTTTTCAAAAATTTAGGGGTCAAAATTGAATTTTAAAAAGTTCTCCTTTTGCCTATAAATAGGGGTGGTCCTTGTTCATTTTTCACAACATCTAGCCAAACTCTTGCCATTTTTCTGCCCATCCAAAACCGAGAAAGAAAGTGAGAGGGAGCCAAGAAAAAAATGAAAATTTTCCTAAACCAAGCTTAGGTTAGTGTTCGGTTTGCAAGGGGAAGCTAAGGGGAGAGTTTGAGAAATTTTCCCAGCCTTTTCTAGGCTTGCTGCCGAGTGTTTAAGTGCAGGAAAAACCAAGAGAGAAACTCAAAATTTAAGGGGAAAAGTTAGGGTCAATTCGGGTTTGATTCAATCAACCGAAAACAAGTTTTGAGACCATTTTTTTTGGTCTAGGGCAGCCACGGTTTTGAGCAAGGGAAAGCAGTTAAAAACTGCAATTTTAGTGTTTCAAGGGTGGTGTGGCCGAGCCTTAGGTGAAGGACAAATCTTGAGGCCAAACCAAATTTTTTGGCAACTTGGTGTGGTGAAAACCGTGTGTGGTGTGGAAGTTTTTGGACCCAAACCCTAGCCTTGAGCCAAGGTAATTTCTTTAGCTCAAACCTTTTCAATTAAGCTTTCAATTTGAAATTTATTTGTATTTCAAGTTGAAATTTGTAAGAGCATAAGCTCAAGTTTTCTTTGCCCTAGATTGGTTAGGTGTGGTGCTTGATTTAGGGTTAAGGGTGGGTTGGTTAATAGCTTTGATTTGGTTATGTTTATGCTTGTTGATTGATAGGTTGCATGCTAGATGTGAATGGTTGTATGCCCCTGATTTTTGGTCCACAATCTGCCCTAGGCAGTGCATGTTGGACTGCTAAGTTTAAGGGTGAATGGATGATGAATGGTTTAATTGTAATGCAAAGTTAGAACCATGCAAACCTAGGCTAGGTTAATGCGGGTTTTGGTTTGCATGGGCACGTTTGAGTTGCATGTTGGTTCATATGGGACGTTAGAAAACGCTGCATGTATGCTATCTAGGCTCCCGCGTGATCGGTTGAGTTAGATTACACGAAATAGGACGTAAAACGAATTTAAAACCGAAAACTGCCAGTTCGGGTACCAACTGGCCAGTTTCGGGAAAAGTGAAATTTGAGGCCTTTAGAGGCCGAACTGGGTAAAACGTAAAACATAAAAGTTGTTCAGAACGAGTTTTCCTAGAGGGCACCGCGGGCAGAATCCCAAAGTGAGGCTCCAATGGTCTCCGTTTCTACAAAAATCCGTGGCTAGTCTGCCCAGACCCAGTTTACAGGATCAGCCAGTTTTTAACAAAAACTGACGCAAATACAAGCAGAAATGGATTTTTCTCAAAACACGAAAGTTTTAGGATTTTTCGAGAGCTAGAACTTTCATGAAGACAACTTTTTCAAAATCAGAATGGATTTTTAAACTGACACGGTTTTATAAAGATTGTGCAGGGAATAGGAAATTCCTGTACAGGATTTTCTAAAAACAGTTCCGAAAAATTATATCTTTTCCCAAAACCACTGTTTTGACTAGGGAAACTGTTCCAAAGGCAGTTTCCAGCCCTAAATGATTTTTCAAAAACCTATTTCAAGGATATGAATTTTTATGAGTTATGTAAAAGATTTTTGAAGTTGATTTACCCAAGTTTCCAAAGAAATGGAAAATGGATTTTTTAAACCAAACTGGGTAAGTAAAATGATTTCGGGTAATAACCGGAAATAATATCCAAGTTACTAGGCCAAGGCCTAGAGCTCAAGTTTGACCCATATAGGGTTAACTTTGATTGATCAAGAGTCTAATTATAATTAACCTTAAGGGTTAGACAAGATAACCCTAAAGAATACTAAGATTAATAAATTGGGCTAAGATATAGGGTTAATTAAGGAAACCCAATAATTATAATAAAGCCCAAGGTTAGGAAGGTAACCTAACCCTAACAGTATGTATAGGGTTTAGCACATGAGGTTACTCAACGTAACCTCTTAAAGAATTAATTCATATTTGGTTACTATTAATAATAGGGTTACTATTTGTAACCCAGTAAGACATCTAGTATTGGGGATATACAATTAGGATTATGTAAGCATGTTGGTTAGATTATCAACATTCTGCAATACTGATTAGAACCTCACCTATGTCCTTCAACGAGCAGGAGGGAACCTGCAGCTGTACTCTGAGAAGAAGCAGCATAACGCAGGACATAGCAAGAGAGGTAAGTACAACCACCGCCTACAGCATAGGCTTTGTTGTGGTACTTGCCTAAGTATGTTAGATGTATGCTAGGAATGTATGTTATGCAGTTGTTGATGCTATGTTATGTTGTTGTTGTTGTTGCTATGTTATATTGTTAATGCTAAGTGATGTTATTGTTGTTATGTTATGTTATTGATATGCTATGCAATATATCATATGTTGTATGCTAGGTTATGTAGTATGATAAGTTAAAGTATGTTTATGATGAATGTTATGATTACATGAAGCATGTATGTATGAGAACACGAAGCATGTTCACGAAATCTTATAAGAATAATAAGATCAAGTATGACATGACAAGATGAAAAGAAAGTAAGATGGCGAGCAAGTCGCCTGTGTTGTACCGACCCGCGTTAGGTCGGGTTGGACTATGGTTTGAGTTGGAAATGGTTTGGCCGCCCCAACCACTCCATAGTCGCGCGCCCGGTACATACACACAAGTAAGGGGCCCATAAGTAAGATAAGAAATGAAAGTAAGTTAAGCATGAATTGAGCATAAAATAAGCATAAATGGACCATGCATTACGACATGTATGTTATGTTATGATAAATGAAGATAAGAAATGATATGATATGCATGATAAGTTAAGCTAGAACGTGTAAGGTTAAATTATGTTTGTTTTTATCGCGGTATAGGAGGTTGTACTTGCTGAGCGAAAGCTCACTGTCTTACGTTTATGCTGTAGGTAAGCAACCGTCAGCAATGGTTGATACAAGATGGAAGGGCATGGCGGGGCAAACTGTGAAATGTGGGAAATCTAGCTGCTACGCGTTTTGTTCTTTATGAATTTATGTTATAATTAATATTTTGCTAAAGATACTTTTATATGTTGCACTCGTATGCCATATAAAAAAAAAAAAAAAAATTTCCGCTGTTTCATAAGTATGTAAGTAAGTATAAGAAGTTCAGTATGTAAGTATGTATGTATGGTAACGGCCTGTGCTAGGCGGGTCGTTACAGAATATGTCTCCTCATGATTAATACTTGGTCTTTGCGAGAAGCCTTGTGCTACAAGTCGTGCTTTATATCTCATGATTTCAATATGTTTGTGCACAAAAACCCATTTGTACTCTACGGGTTTAACACCTTCAGGTGTTTGGATTATAGGTCCAAATACTTCTCATTTCGCAAGTGAACTTAATTCTGCCTAGATTGTGTCTTTCCATTTTGGCCAATCTTTTCTTCGTCGACATTCTTCAATGGATTTTGGTTTATGATCCTCGCTTTCATTCATAACATCAAGTGCTATTTCATATGCAAATACGTTGTCAACAACAAATTCATCACGGTTCCATTGTTTTCTTGTACTAACATAATTTATGGAAATCTCAACATTTCCAATATCTTCAGGTACTTAGACCCATGTTAAAAAAATTATAATGATAAAGCATTTTAACTTACAAAGTTGCAATCAGTTTTTATCATCTAAATAAAAGAAAATTACACAAAAACAAGAAAAGATTAAGCCATTCAAAGCAAAACCAATTAAAGTAAGAGATCTCTCTATACCATTCAAAACCATTAGCTACGTCCAATCATATGGTCCTTTCTTTATTAGAAGAATATTTTGTGATAAAAATTGTCAAGACTTCAAACAAGCTTAGAGAAGAAAGCCTAAAGGTTTGTTTTTAACCTTTAATATTCTACGACGAAGTTCACTCCGTGTTTCTCTTCATGCACTTAGTTTTTGCACTTCCTATCAAAAGAAAGAACCTTTACGTCAATACAAAATAAAAAAAAAAAAAAAGAAAAAAAGAAAAAAGGAAGAACCTTTGTGTCAATGTAAATAAATAAATAAATAAATAAATAAATAAAAACTCCAGAAAGAAGGAATTTTTGTATCAATGCAAATGCAAAAAAGCCCTCGCAAATATCCACGATATTTCTGGAACTTCCACCTAAATTTCCGTATTTGAGGGGTACCAAAATAACTTTTCCGTCAAATAACAGGGAAGTATCATGAATAGTGGTAAAAATATAAAAAAAGTAAAAATTTAGTGCAATTTTTACGGGGACAAATTTCATTTTTGCTCCTTGAACTTTGGTGTTTTTTGTATTTTTGCTCCCTGAACTTTGATAACTGATAGAAGTGATCCTTGAACTACGAAATGTTATCATAGTTACTCCTTATGTCAGTTAAATGGATGGAATTGTTGACGTGACAACAACTAAAGTATAATTTAATAAGGACAACCTTTATTTTCGCCCCACCATGAACCTTAATATTCTTGTTACTTCATTCCGAATTTTGAAAGTTAGTGTTTATACCCCTTAAACTTTAAACAGATAGTAAGAATGCCCCTCGAACATTCCACCATTTGCAAAAATATCCCTTGTTTCATATTTTGGTTATATAAGCTTGAAAAACTTTATTTTGTCCCCTAAATTTTAGTACATTTGTAACTTCACTACTGAATAATTTAAAGGTTGAGAGGAATAAGCACTAGTTTTTCAATGTTTGAGGTAAAGTTACAATAGTATTAAAATTTTAGGGTGCAAAATAAAGTTTAGCAAGTCTTATCTAACCAAAATATAAAATAAGGAATATTGTACTAATGGTTTAACGTTCGAGCGACGTTCTTACCAACAATTTAAAGTTTGAGGATATAAACACCTGCTTTTAAAATTTGGAGGCAAAGTTTCAAGAGTATTTAAGTTCAAAGGACAAAAATAAAGCTTGTCCTTATTAAATTACACTTTATTTGTTGTCATGTCAATAATTATATTTTTCTTTGAATCTCATAGGACTTCCTATTGGTATTATATATGTAAGATACAAGATGTTTCTTATATAAACTTGTGTATTTATATATATCTTTTTAATATTTGTATATCTGAAAATGTTATAAAAATGTTATTCAACATATTTCTTTTATTTCTAAAAATTTTTCTGATATTTTCACTAATATTGTTAAAATATTCGAAAATTCTGTAAAATTCGACTATGGACATTGTCATTAATACTGATATTTCATCCTTGGTTTGATGACAGTCATTTTCCCAGGAGACAGGAAAAGGTTTTGTAAAGGCCCCTCCTTTCACTACTACAGAATGTGGATATCACGACGGTTTTTAACCGTCGTGGTAATATTTCCACGACGGTCATCTAACCGTCGTGGAATCCAGAGTCGTGGAATCTAAAAAGATTCCACGACGGTTCTTTACCCGTCGTGGAATAGGTAAAAAAAGTTCCAAAAATTAACATTTTGGCAACTATACCACGACGGTTCTAACTAAAAACCGTCGTGGTAACAGTCGTGATAGATGACATACCACGACGGTTATACAGATAAACCGTCGTGGTATTTAACGTTACCACGACGGTTATGTATAGTACCCGTCGTGGAATATGTAAAAATAGCACCAAAAATTAACATTTTGGCAAATATACCACGACTGTTCTAAATAACCGTCGTGGTATATTTTTGGTAAAAATAGTACCAAAATAAACATTTTGGAATATGCGATTTACCACGACGGTTTATGTAAATAACCGTCGTGGTATATAGACTTAACACGACGGTCCTTGTATAAACCGTCGTGGTATATTTATTTCCACGACGGTTTCTGTTGTTAACCGTCGTGGTAGGTCGTGACGTATGCAAAAAAAATATTTATTCGTTTAATTGAACCATGCCAGTTCATTCATTCCTGTTCATTCATTCATGACATGAAAATTTAAGCAGCAAAGAATTAAATAATAACATAAATGATATAGCCGATACAATGTACAACAATTAATATATATAGAATTAATTAACTACTGCTATATATACAAAATTTAAACTAAATGCTTTGCCTCAGTATTGTATGAAGCTCATGACATATGTAGTCCACTCTTGCCTAACCAAATTCAAATCAGCTTCATTATAAAAAGTCTTGTTTTGCAATAAGGCAAGTCCATCGACGTTCAACGTTATTTCTCGCATGAACCCCAATACAAAATAGCCGCACTGCACATTTCCTTGCTGTATCGGGCATCGGGCAATCTGAATCAACGTCTTGCAGTTGCGTCGCTTTGTTATTCCTCGTCCCACCAGCAATTTCCAATCGTTTAGTGCCCTAACAATTTAACAATTATCAATTATCAATACATCCGGAACAACAATTATGGAATGTCAAATTAATCATGGAACTATGCCGATCAAATAACACTTACAACGTAATTAGCTGTTGAAAATCTTCACCCGGATCGTTTCCAAGAGGATTAAAATAGAGCACGGAGTCATCCCACGGATTAATAACAGCCAATATCCAATGTTGGCCGCTGTTATATGGCATGAGAACAAGCCTTCCCCTAGGTATGTTTGTTATGATCCGGATGATATTGTCGGCTCTCTCTCGAATGTAGGCTACGCGATCTACATTCTGTTGAACTGGCGAGACAAGGAATGGAGATATAAACACGAAACGTTGATCCAATCCTGCTCTTGCACAACAATCCGATAAGTAGCTGCAAAATATTAAGTCAAACTTGTTACGCGTGCAAAATCAACATATATATCTAACTTTGACGCTAATTGGAACAATAATTAAGTATTGTTTAAGGAAAAAGCATTTACCTGATGTAAACCATTATACTGCTTGCACTGATTTCTTTAAAGGTTATGAAATCATATACATCTTCATACCCAATATATATGGGCATTTCATCGGATTGTTGTGGTGGGCACGAAATCTGGCTACCGTCACTCAAGGAACTTTGTGCGTAATAAGCCAGCGGTCTCAGTTCAATAGGAATTGCATCGAAGTCAAACGTAGGAGGTACTTCTTCTGCCGTTTGCTGTTGTACCTCCGGTTGTGACTGTAGTTTCTTCCTCCCGGCTCTCTTTTTTATTCGTTTCTTTCCCTTTGCTTCCGGGTCGGGAGCTTGACTGGGACCTCGACTGGCTTGGCTTAAACTGCTTTGAATCACGACTAATTTTTTGGGCCAAGCAACAAACCCCCGACAGCCTCTTCTATGTATGTGGCTTCATTCGTCGGAATCGGAAGGAGTGCACGTTTCAATTTTGGGACACTGATTGTCACCCGCACATTCCCCGCGCCCAAAGGAATCCCATGGACTGTGTCGGTTGGAACACAGTCCATGTATGCCCTGCCTAGTGCAACCAAAACTTCTCCACCATTAATAAAATCAGTAAGGAAAAGTTGGCATTCCTTACTTTCATTAGGCATGGGCTGCGGATCCGGCGCGTCCGCGTCTTTCTCATTGAGTGTGCAACTCGCCTTGAAACTGTTGTGCTGATCAACAGTTTCTGGGGCTGCCTCCTCGGCCATCGTCTCACGGTTGATACCGTGCTTCGCACAAAGTTCCTGCACCGTTCTTTCCAAGGCAGCCAGCTGTCGTTTCATAAAGGAGACTTCAGGATTCTCCCTTGGTACGTGCATGGCATTGTAGTATTGCGCCTGCTTGACAAATTTCGATTGCCCACGAAGACGACCGGAATGCTCGGGATTGCCCAAAGACTTGGTCAAAATGTCTTCTGTCCCCACGGATTCGAAGCTTCCTTGGGTGTCTTGTTGTGTTAATTCGTCCTATAACAATTACACAATATGTATATATCATCCCATAAACATAATGGAGACAATCTTAGACTTTATTTGAAATAGGATCCGTGGACTTACTATTTGATCGCCGATAATTTTAATCGATGGATTCTTATACTCTCCATCGGGCTTGATCCGCGTTGTCCCGCCAAATAACTTGTTGGTCCGCATATGAACCCGTCTTTCGAACTGCAATTTAGTAATTAAAGTTAGTAAACATACCTAACACATACTTCAAAATAAAATTTATATAGACTTTAAGCTTTTTTCCCAATTAATTAACGTACGATTTCTTGATCACGTTTCCTATAGCCGTCTCGGCCTGTGGTAGAACCGTATTTGCTCTTTTTCCGTCTCTCGATTCCTTGATCGGATAGCCTATTGAAATCACCCGTCCGTCGATAGGTAATAAACCTTTCCCAATCGTCCTGGCTGATGGTTGGGTAATTGTTAACCACCTTTGCCGGTCGTTACCAAACACTTTCATCATCAATATGATCCCTAACAAAGGCTTGGTAAAGATCATATCGAAAACATTTAGCCGACTCCCCACAGGACTTCAAAACTTGTTTTTTGTGTGATTCATCAACTGTGAATGAAGTTACAACTTCCAACCACACTTGTTCTTTCCTCGGTTCCAAATCAGCACTTCTGAAATCAGCAATCCAAATTGGAATGTGCTCCCGAGCTAGCACTCCAATCCAACTCTGTAATTCATCACCTTCCTTGCCAATTGGTTGGCCTTTTGCGTCAAACGAAACTTGAATTCGTTCTCCCCTCGTCCTAACAACGTGCACTCTTTTAAGGAGAGTTGCTCTTCGTTTTCCCTCCTCGTCGGCATTAAATCTTGAAGAGTTGGTTCTTCGTGGTTTTCCAACTTGAGTTTGGGTTGAAACTTCTTCTTGTTGATCTTTTGACATTGTAAATCAATCTACATTGGCACAAAACACCAAATGTGTATGACAGGGGCATTTAATCGAACTTGTACTTTACAAACAATCACGACAAACAAGAACTTTAATTTTATCCGGAAATTTCACAAATCCGAGCCTAACCAACCACACAAAGAGGCATTTAATAAACCACGTAATATGCAAACATTTAACTCAGAAAATGACATTCTTAACAAATCCGAGCCTTAGCCAACCATTTCAAATCAATATAAATCACAAACACAATACCCAAGGACCGAAAATGTTATCTCTGGCTTTTGCCCATTTCGGCCTTGAGTGTAATCAAGTTCGACACCCATAATCAACAATCACAATCAATTATTTTCGACTTAGTTGACCGAAATTACCCACATTCGTGCATGACCCAAGCAATATGCATCACAACTTACCGGATATGGAGAGAGTGGGTTGTGGTCGGCGAGAGACACTGGGAAAGTCCGAAATCAAGCGTCGTTATTGGTGGAGGAGTTGCGTCGGAGAATGGAGGAAACTGAAAGAAGTGCGACGATGGCGTCGGAGTTTGAGTGTTTAGAGAGTTTGTGAAGATTTGAAAGGGAGGGAGCGACGAGAGAGAACTGCAGAGAGTTTGGGAATAAGGCTCGGGATGAAATGGGTTTGGGAGAAAGGGGTTTTTTTTTAGGTTTTATTAAAAGCGGCAAAAAATTGAACAGTTCCAAAAATTTCAAAAATTGCCGCTAAACAATATACCATGACGGTTTATTCAAAAACCGTCGTGGAAATATATCCTACCACGACGGTTAAATTTCACCCGTCGTGGAATTCGACATACAACGACGGTTTTTAAAAACAGTCGTGATAGGCTATGTATTTGCAGCCACCGACTATCTACCATGACGGTCAACAGAAGAAACGGTCGCGAATAGGTAAACAACCACGACGGTTTTTTTCACTGACCGTCGTGGTAGATTGTGTACCACGACGGTTTTTTTCTGACCGTCGTGATAGGGTCAGTTGCCGCCTCAACTACCACAACGGTTTTTAATCTGACCGTCGTGGAATTAAGGACTACCACGACGGTTTTTTAAGACCGTCGTGATAGGTTCAGTGCTAATTTTCCCCCTTATCTACCACGACGGTCAGCTAAAAGACCGTTGTGGTATATTTCTACCACGACGGTTAGAAAATTTCACCGTCGTGGTATATTACAACGAAAAAACCGTCGTTGTAGGTTAGAAATTTACACAAAATAATTTTAAAATTGTTATATAATCCCTTTCTGTGGCAAAACCTGTATGTTGTGCAATAAAATATTGTGGATTATTATTTGCTTCCATAAGTATTTGCATGTATAAATAATTCCCATATAACAATGCGGAATGAAAAAACCGTATCTAATTAAATGTTTACAACGTACATAAGAATTAAAGATTTTGGTAAGTATTCTTTTTCTGCTTTTTTTTTCGGCTTCTCAACACGTGTCCACTCGACGTCTAATCGAAATAAATGTGATACATCATCGTCAAAATCATCAATCTCCTCCACCGGTGGCAAACCCGTTGTAAATGATGGAATGTCGGTGCCATCGTCAATATCTTCTTGGCCATCCCGGATCATTCTTGACTTCATTGGCACAACTAAAGACAACTCTATATCTGCGGGATCCGTTGTATAAAATACTTGTACCGCTTGTGACGCCATGATGAATGGATCATTTTTGTATCCCAATCGCCTAAAGTCCACCACTGTCACGCCGTCACTATCAACCTTAACATAATTATTGTCAGCCCACTTGCATTTAAAGAGTGCTATTCGCAAGCCGCAATAATCAAGTTCCCAAATATCCTCAATGAACCCAAAGTAATTCATGGAACTAAAGACCGGATTCTTGTCCTTTGCGGATGAAATATGCATAGACTCGGCCCGAAGGGTGACACCACTATTCTGTACGGGATGCTTCTCATCTCTATCCCGAGTGTAGAAGGAGTTGCCATTGACAAGGTACGATGTATATCTTGTGACTATCGATGACGGACCTCTAGATAGCTTCATTACGTTTTGTGAAACGCCAAGCTTCGTATGCAAATATTTTCTTATCCACTCCCGAAATGTCCGATTCTGCTCATCTTGAATCCACTTCTCACTTCTTCCTTTTCTTGGATTCGCAGCTCTTATTTCCGCCATATGAACCTGAAAGAAAGGCTCCATTTCCTTAGCATTGTGCAAAACATACAAACAAGCTTTTTCCTATTCATCTTGATTTACTGATGAATGAACGGCCACGGATAGTCCTTTCGACGTAAATAGCCCGCTTGTTGGCAACCCTATTGGGTCCGCGTTGGACATATACTCAGAGCAAAATTCAACTGATTCCTCGGCTATATAGTTTTCCACTATACAACCCTCCGGCCTATTTCGGTTCTTCACATATCCCTTCAAGACCTTCATGTACCTTTCAAAAGGATACATCCACCTCAAATACACCGGGCCACATAACTTAACTTCCCGAACTAAGTGCACACATAGATGGATCATTATATCAAAAAAGGCTGGTGGGAAATACTTCTCAAGCAGGCACAATGTCATAACCAATTCCGATTGTAGCGAATCTAGCATCATTGGATCAATTACCTTGGAGCATATTGAATTGAAAAATGAGCATAACTTCGTAATTGAGTATCTCACATCTTTTGTTAAAACTCCCCGCAAAGCAAGAGGTAATAATTGTTGCATCAAGATATGACAATCATGTGTTTTCATTCCAACGAGCCGCAAATCTTTCATCGACACCAACCTTTTGAAGTTGGAAGAGTACCCACTCGGCACTTTCACGGATGCAAGCCACTCACAAAGCTTTCTCTTCTCCTGTCTGGATAATGTGTGCTTTGCTGGCGGTAAGTAAGTGCCGTTCGATCTTTTCTCGGGGAGCAAATTCGTTCTAATCTTCATCTCTTGAAGGTCCAACCATGCCTTTTCACCATCTTTAGTCTTATTCGGAATGTCAAGCAACGTGCCCACTATGGATTCACAGACGTTTTTCTCAATATGCATAACATCTAAGCAATGACGCACGTAAAGTGACTTCCAATATGGAAGTTCAAAGAAGATTGACTTCTTCTTCCAAGGTCCATCGAGTACTGGATCCTTACGTTTCCTCTTTCCCAAAACAACCTTCACATCTTTAACCATCTCAAATACATCCTCGCCAGTCAAAATCCGAGGACCGATTCTTTCTTCGGTATTGCCATCAAAAGCCTTCTTCTGTTTGCGATATCGATGATTTTTCGGCAAGAACCTCCTGTGACCAAAGTAAACGGTTTTCCTACCGTTTTTCAACCGGATGGAAGATGTTTCCTTCATACAAACGGGGCATCCTATAGAACTCTTGACAGGATAACCAGCTAAGTTGCCAAGTGCAGGAAAGTCGTTAATTGACCAAATCAACATTGCGCGAAGATTGAACGTATCTTGACGGTAAGAATCTCTGACTTGTAAACCATCATCCCACAACCTTTTTAGGTCATCGATTAATGGTGCCAAGTAAACATCAATGTCATTCCCCGGTTGTTGAGGGCCTGAGATCAATAATGTCAACATCAAGAACTTCCGCTTCATGCAAACGTCTGGAGGGAGATTGTAGTTGACAAGTATGACTGGCCAGGTACTATGCCGACTACTCATGTTACTATGCAGGTTCATTCCATCCGTCGACAAACCGAGACGTAAATTCCTTGGTTCTGCACTAAAATCTAGATGATTGTCATCAAAGGTCTTCCATTGCGGTGCGTCGGCCGGATGCCTAAGCTTGCCATCGTCAACACGTTTATCATGATGCCATGTCAAACTCTTAGCATGCTGTGCATTACGGAACAAACGGCGGAACGTGGAGCTGGTGGAATGTACCATAACACCTTCACCGGCACTCCTTTACTACCATTCGATGGCACCTTGCCCTTCTTCCATCTTGACTCATTACAAACCGGACATTCATCTAACTCTTCATATTCTCTCCGGTAAAGCACGCAATCATTTGGACAAGCATGTATCTTCTCGTATTCCATTCCCAACGTGCTCAACGTCTTCTTCGCCTCGTACATACTAGGTGGCACTTTGTTATCCTCCGGTAAAACATCTTTTAGAAAAGCTAAAAGAGTCGTGAAACTAGAATTCGTCCACCCTCCCGACGCTTTCATATTCCATAATTTAACCAATGCCCCTAATTTTGTATATTTTGTACACCCGGCATACAAGGGCGTTTCGGCATCATTAATCATTTCCTCAAATAACTCCGGACGGTGCACAAAGTTTTCTTCCAAATCATTAATCATATTGTACATATTATCACCAACGTTTTCGTCAACAATGTTTTCCTCAACAATAGGCTCTTTACCTTTAGTACTAGTCGATGTTCTCTTAATATGGACAAAATCTTCGCCATGTAAATACCATGTTTGGTAAGAACAAATTATCCCATTAGCGCGCAAATGCCCTCTAACATCATCAATGGAATGGGATCTATGATTACCACAAACTTGACACGGACACCGAATCTTATCGTCTTGTGTATGAGATTTGGCAAATGAAAAAAATTCTTCAACACCATCTTCATATGCTTTAGTCAATCTATCAAACCACATTCATTTCATATCCATGATTTGCGCGCAAATCCTAAACCAATAAATCAAAGCCCTCGAAGTCAATAGGTGTGCATATTTTTAAATTGCACGCATGAATATCATTTGCATTTAATTAGTTACGTTATATATAAATAGTCCCAGCACATGCATTAATTAAATCAACAATATATTTACTAAAAAAATCCAAAAAACATAACATAACTACTACTATAAATACAATTAAAAAACCGGCCCGGGTTATTTAAATAAATACCAAAATCCAAAAAAAAATTACATCGTAATTTTAAAAATACATTTATTTAGGATTTAAATAAAAAATCCAAATGTAAAAATACATTGATTGTGATCACTAAATTAAACACTTTTCAGTATTTAACGTATAAAAGGAATCCAAAAAAATACAAATTAAAATTAATAATCTGGGTTCGTAAATAAAAAATTAGCACTTCTGAAAACATTAAAAAGATAAGTTAATTTGGGTCATCATGACTTACAAGAATGATGATCGACCAGTACTGGTGGTGGGTGGGGTCTAACAGCGGCGTATGGAACTGTTGTCGGAGCGATCTGGTATGAGATTTGTTCACTTAGAGCTGGTGTATCGATGTGGGAAAAACAGAGCTTCTCGAGCTGCGCGCTATGTCTGAACAAAAAGGGGGAATACTTGACTTCCACGACGGTTTTCATAGAACCGTCGTGGAAGTCAATAATTCCACAACGGTTTTATTTAACCGTCGTGTAATAGTCTAGACTTACACGACGGTTTTATTTAACCGTCGTGGAATCGCTGACATCCACGACGGTTTTCATAGAACCGTCGTGGAAGTCAATAATTCCACGACGGTTTTATTTAACCGTCGTGTAATAGTCTAGACTTACACGACGGTTTTATTTAACCGTCGTGGAATCGGCTGACATCCACGACGGTTTTCATAGAACCGTCGTGGAAGTCAATAATTCCACGACGGTTTCCTGGAAACCGTCGTGGAAATATATACTTCCATGACGGTTTTAAAAACCCGTAGTGGAAGGATAGACTTCCACGACGGTTTTCGGAGACCTACTGTTGTTCCGTGTTTTTGGCTCAGTTTCCACGACGGTTTTTGAATAACGGTCGTGGAATCTCCGTCGTGGTATCCACATTCTGTAGTAGTGTTTCAAGGAAAGAGATCTTTTTGTCTCATATAGTTGCATTAAATTGGATAAGTCTATTGTTACCGTTTAGTCTACTACCCATTATGTGTACCAAGTGGGAGATAGGTCCTCTGCAGAGTACACTAGTGTTTAGATTTTTGTTCTTTTAAAATACTTAAGTATATGCTTAACTGTCAACAAATGGTTTGTTTCAGGATTGGAGTGATTTCGACTTACTATCTCAACAGCATAACTGTTATGATTTATGCCCAAAATTATATGATGTTTCGAATATTATTTGTTTTGAATAATAAAGTTGAATTTTTCCATTATAATCTATGTACATGTATTTTGAATATTTTATGAATCCTATTAAAATTTCAAAATTATTTATGTGATCTTTAATGTATATAAATGTTATATGTAATATGATAATATTTAAGGACGATAATTAAAATATTTTATAATAAATATTTAACTATTCAATCAATTAACCAACTAAAGTATGAAATCTTTAATGGATAGTGCACGTCATTAATATTACAAATGAAACGGTTTTATCAAAACTGTTATTATAGAGAGATATTTAATGAGTATATTGTTCATAATGTGATAATATAAGACAGGGACATGATGTAATATGAATTGTCGATATTTTCTGCTAAATATAGCAGATTTTTAATCATGTTAACCGATGACCATATACAAAATGATATTTTTCCTAAGTTATCAGCATTCTCCAATATATGAAATCATGCCTTTTTATTTACTCGGTACGGATTTGAATTTTGATTTACTCGGTTTATATTTAAAATGTCTAATCGCATTCCTTGTATTTTGAAGATATGATAGAGTAAAAATAACCGGAAGTGTTAATATTACAAGATATAATTCATTCCTTCTTATTTAAAAATTAGATAAATAATTGTATCTCGTATTGATTTGAGGCTTGTATAGTATGAGTGTTCAATTCGTAATTAATTTTATGAATTTATCATTCATTAGAGAATCAATGGTACTCGAAGATAAAGATGTAATTAGACAAGTTAAAGGATTTAACCTAACTCTAATTATAAATTAATTATGGATGATCAATTTATATGTAATAGCTATATCGAATGGACGACTCTATTATTTGAGTAATTTTATACTTGTAATTTCAATAGAGCAATTCCAAATTTTTATAGGAGTAACTTTGGAGTTTATAAATTTGATAAATTAAATAAATAGCTTGATTAATTATCAAACTTATTGAAGCCTAAAATTTTAGATCCATAGTTCCCCACACCGTCTTCGTAATACTATTGAACAAGTGTATTCGATGGATTGAATTTATTTATGCTCACTAATATGTGATATAAAACATAAAAGAGGGTGTTCACTTTTATCCATTTATAATCACAAATATTTGTTTATTATCCAATAATTGTGTTATTTAAATAATGAGGATTATTTAAATTCTACTGCTAGTGGGCACGTGTGCACATTTTTCAGCTGTCAGTTTCCAGTTTTTGAAATTATAAATATTTAAATTTATGATTGTTAAATCTATATAATATATGAATAATAGTTAAGGAAATGAGAAAGAACGAAACAACGTTTCTTTTTGCCGGCGACTACATGTATACGATATATATAATTATACTAATATTAATATTAATATTTTGTTTCTAATTTTGAATTGATCTGATTTATATTATTTGGAATATTTAAAATTAAGATGAAATTTTAGGTAACTTAAGTACTTACTTTATATATAGAACTTTATATCAAGATAAAAGGTACTTTTTAGACTTTGGTCAATAGAAAATCTAAGAGAGAAAAGTTCTCCTCTATACTATTTATTTTATTTTATTTTTTCACATGTTGAGAGTCAAAACAAAGACATCTAAATAGTTAGTGTGTGAATCCATTCAACAATGGAAATGTCCACTCGTTCGTTCGATTAAGCATCAGAAATAAGGTGTGGAAGAACTTAAAATCGAAGAAGTTGAGTCACTTCCGTATTCGGGTTAAGTTTTTAAAGAAGATTAAGAGTTTGTTTGGTTGGAGGGAGAGGGGTGGAAAGAGAGAGGTGGAGGGAGACACCCCTTCCCTTGTTTGGTTAGATGAAGACAGAAATGAGAGGAGAGATGGAGGGATGTCATCTCCCTGTGGCCCACCAACTTGCCTCCTTCCATCAATGAAATGATGAAAGCTCTCATTTGCTTTTTTAAGTTGAAAAGACATTTTTATCCTCAAAATTTTTTTATAAATATTTTATAAATAGATAATACAATAGTTATACAAAGAATTATCATTCATTCTTTTAACTCTTCATCCCTCTTACCAAATAATACGAGGGATTCCTACAATCATCCCCATCCTTCACATTCTACATCCCTCTAACTCTCTTCATGTCTCCTCCCCTCCATCCTTCCTACCAAACACAGCCTAATCGGAAAATGGTAAAAATCTCATTTTCTATCTTTTTGCATATTAGATTAATATAGCTATAGAACAGCGACAAAATTTTGAGAAATTTTTGTTGTTTACAGTCCCACGCTTTCGCTAATTTTTACCAATTCCATTTACGAAACCAGCAATAATAAATATCTCTTCTTGTGCAAAGCATAGCATACATAAGACTTCATATAGCTAAAGCATAGTAAGAATATAGAGCTAGTAAACCAACCGTTTTTTTGACGTTAAGACATTATTATAAAGTATATTTTGTACTTTATTTTAGTTTCGAAAACATATATTGATGAAAAATTGTGGAAGCATGGGACCGGGAATAACAAAAAAATTTCAAACTTTTGTAATCGTCTTATAGTTATATTAATTTAATATGTAAAAAGATAGAAGATTAGATTTTTATACTGGTCATTCGGTTAGGTCAATAATTCTTAATCTTCTTGGAAAAAATTCACTCGAATCCGGATGCAATTTAACTCCTTTGATTCCATGTTCTTCCACACCTTATCTCCTTGTTTGTGTCAAAATCTTACTCAACGACAAACAACAGAATACATAGTTTAATTGTGACCACCAAGATCTTGAGCAACCTAAATCTGATTTCTCCTTAAATCTTAGATGTCTCCAAAAGCGTACATTTCTCATGTCATCACCCCTATTTATTGATTTTCTTATGGGGGTTTTGATCTTACAATCATTATTACACGTGTGGTTTCTAAATTATTACATCTGTTGACGTGACTTTCTTTACTATTACTGGGATGGCTCTCTTTACTTGTATCAACTCAGCCTCCTTAGCTTTTTTTTCTTTTTTTTTTTTTAATATAATGGGTTTTTTTAATTTTAATGTAGTAGGTATGTGTATAAATTAATCTTGACACCCCTTAAATTAACAGTTCTCTATATTTTATTGGGTAAATAATTTGGATTTTAAAAAATAAAACAATTATGGATTATTAGCCTTTAATAAAGAAATCCAGAAAAATTAGTTGGTCTAGTGGCTTGACCTAAAATCGAAGTACAGTTTTAATAGAAGTATTTTAAAAAACTAGCTTATTATACTAAGTAATATTTTGTTTCTACATAAACTACAAGCTTCCAAAGGAAACCAACTCTTCACTTTCCCATTTCACCATTCCCAAACAAATTTCTTGATACATAATGAATCTTGGTTTTTTTTTAAGGTTCAAAGAAGTTTAGAAATTTGCTCTATTGTTCAATGTGAGATTTAATTTTTCTTCTCCTTTTCTTTCTTCCCTTTATAATCTCTCTCTCTCTCTCTCTTCTTTTTATTTATGTTTTCTAGTTCCTTCATTTTCATGTTGGGTTTAGGAAAGATGCAGTGGAAACGATCTGATATAAGCTGTTACAAATACACATGAAGATTTAAAACAATGAAATAGTTAAGTAGTGAATTAATTAGTTATATTTAAGAAAAATAAATTGATATTTTGAGGTATATGATTTTAACATAACTGTTGTTCTTTTATTGAGAAAATAATGTTATTTACAAGTGTATAAATTTCTTTTTTCATTTACCGGTGATATTTTGGACTTAAAGCTTTAAGATGTGAAACTTAAATGGTTATATTATTCAGAAAATATTAAGATCAACACTTTAATTTCAGGTCCTTTCTTATATTATTTTTATTTCTAATTGCATATAACTGGCAGTGACATGTTTTTCAATTTAGATATAACATTGATGTGTTCATCGTCAGAATGAATAAACAAAAACTTACATAAATATTTGTTAGTATAATAATGATTAAAAAAATTTTGCCCCCCCCCCCCCCCCCCCCTATGAATGAATCCTAGCTTTGTTACGGTTCTCAATATTAAAAAAAGATCATATTGAAGGGTAACTTATTATATCATATTCAAAATAACATAATACTAATATATAAACTTATTTACATATGGCATTTTCATAACCTATAGGGGCTTTCTGTTAGGGATGTTTCTCGAAGCCTCTTGGAATTATGACTGCCTATGAAGCTGAGTTGATAAGTGTCATCACTACTTTGGAGTTTGCTCAACAATTTGACTGATGCAACCTATGGGTTTGAATGTGACTCATCTTATGTAGTTGATCTTCTTCACAGCCGAAGTAAATATATATACTAGTGCATGTCATTACCGTTTAGAAGTTTAATATTTTTTTATGAAACACAATAAGGAAAATATTGGACTTGGCTTTATGTGGAATTTGGAAGTCATATATACATGTGGTGATTGTTATAACAAGCTAAAATGATGATTTTGTATGATATATGTTTGGGTGAAAATGGCAATATATGAAAAAGCTTTTGAATGAAAAGCTTCATGTTTCTAAGAGATGTCAAACATTTTAAATATTTTGACATGAAAGCCATGATGAAATTTTTTGAACTTGTATAAAAATTATAACTTTCATGAGTTTTAGTATGGACCTCACGACTTTAAATGGAAAGGTGCTAAAGAAAGGAACTTTTTAACAAAAGCTCAAATCTTTACAAAGATTAATAGAATTTTTAAGTGTTATGTTATGAGATATATGATATGGTATGAAAAGTTTGAAACTTTGATGAGTTTAAAGCATGCTAGGCTTAGAAAGAAAAATGGTAACAATGATTTGTATATCTCATGATAAGTAAGTTTGAATTCTAATGGGCAATATGTCATTGTAATAAACTTTTTATAGTTGGATTTGAAAAAATATATATATGTGATTTGGACTCAAGAAAAAGTTCAAACTTTACAAACAGGAAACTACTTAAGAATGACAGAGAATAATGCAGATTTTTCCATAAAAAAAATGCTAAAAAGTTTGGCTTAAAATGGCCAAAAAGGGACTAAAGTGAAAGAATTTTCATTTTGAGGTAAAAATATTAAAATGGGAAACTTATGGGTTGAATGAAGACCCACGAATTTCCAGTGTATCAATAATAAACAATATGAGGAGTTTTGTATCCAATTTTGGTACCAAATGGAGGTCAAATGGACTAGAAACACCAAGAGGTACTAAAGTGTCGAAAAATGCAACTTTTGGGATCAAACAGCAAATGAAGTTCTGAAAGCTGTATACAGATTTATAAAACTGTAAATTACTACCTTATGAGGCTTGAATTGGTGTTAGATCTGATGGTTTAGTGATTTGAGTAAAGAAAAACCCGTTAGAGGTTAAAACGGAAATATTGTCAAAATCGGGGCCAAAATGAGAAATTTCGAAAACGTAAATATTAATCCAACGATGATTATACATAATTAAAACATGAATTATATCGATTAACCTTATTCAAAGTTTACATAGTAAACATGCTAGGAAAAGAATTGGATAGTTTCCAATTCCACTATACGATAGAAAAGGGGGAATCAATGATCCCGCAACTTTATTCCAACCCATTACATTCCAAAACGTTGATGATAAATAAGGACTATATCTTTGCGAAGTCAATGGTAAGCTTTCCATCATGGGCCTTTTTATAGAAGTGCTTGACGTAATCCGAGTACAAGACTGGTTTATAGATGGGATTCTCTCCGGAATCAGCGAGCACTTCTGGCAAGGGAGAGATGATATCAGTTGGTCTAGGATTGACAAATATGGGAACTGAGATCCTGTCGTTACTTCCATTAGCCACCACTCTATGCTCAATACTTCTGTATCGCCCGTTACTAAATATTTGTAGCACATCACCAATGTTGATAACAAGAGACCCTTTTACTGGCGGAACATGAACCCAACTGTCCTTAGCCTCTACTCGCACGTAAAGACCACCAACATCATCTTGAAGCAGGACAGTGAATGTTGAGACATCAGAGTGTCGCCCAACTCCCACAGTGAGCTCTGGGTTTGGGCAAATTGGATAGTAATTAAGGTTAATCCGCCTCGAACCCATCAATAGCTTTTCTTTTTCACTGTCTACTTTTGTCACATTTAGCCCCTTCATTAGCACCTGTAATAGCCGGCTTATAACTTTCTCGCTCTCATGCTTGTATTCTAACACTTGATCCCTGCAGAAAGCGAATATGTATAACGAGTAACAAAATCAATGAGAAAAGTTTTTTAAAATATTTTATTTTCCGTTCTTTTTGTTTTTCTATCCAATCGTTTGCTTCAAATGCAGAAAAACATTTGCTTTTAACATTTGACGGAGGACACAGATATACATGCAATAAACGAAGCACATCCTTTATTTTTCTATTACCTTTATTTTTATTTTTATTTTTTTTGGTTACCTATATAAATCATCTTTCAAGTCTGTTTTGTAATATATTCTTCAAATCAATATGAAAGGATTAATCTAAGAAATTAGCAAGGAAAAAAAATCATCTCAAAAGTAAGAAATTAACATGAACTAGAAGACACTAGATTATATATATACATATATATATATATATATATACACACACACACAACTAAGTCCCTTGTTTGTTTAAGCCGGCCATGACCATGTCAAATTCTATTTGTTGTTTCTTCTGCATAATGAAAAGAACTATGTGAACATGTGATCACCAATTAACATATATACCTAAGTCCCTTGTTTGTTTGAGCCGGCCATGACCATGTCAAATTCCATGTGTTGTGTGTTTTTGCATAATGAAAAGAGCCATGTGAGTATGTGATCACCAATTAATATACAGACCCTATCTAGTAGACATGCATGGATGAAATAATTAGCTAGATTTCAACATTTCTTACTTGCAAACAGAAGGCCAAAGCTTAGAAGCCTCATCCTCCGAAACATAAAAGAGACTAAGGTAATCTTTCCATTCCAGAGTCTTCTCCACATGAGGAAGAAAGCTCGTGGTGTACCGGACGTTGTTGGATACAGTATTATCTTTAGAATACTTGTTCTTCTCCTCAGCAGGTAGGTCAAAGAACCGACATGTCGCTTCTCTGACATTATCAAGCACTTGGATGGGCACTCCATGGTTGATGATCTGAAAGAAACCCCATTTCTCCGCAGCGTCGCATATCGATGACACCACTTTGGGATCGTCCCAATTAGACACATCAATGATCGGAATAGACTCTGCAACCATGACTCTGTTCATTCTCCTCTCTTCAAGAGGCTGGATATACTGTTCGGGGACGGTTTTGATGCCAGTTTCTGAGAGACCCTTTACCCCGTACCCTTTGTTTATGACAAAGTCGGTGATATGATCAGAGATGTACTGCTGGGTATTGGGTTTAGCGGCCATATTGATGTATAGATTTGTTCTATAGAGAGCTTATAGTAAGATGAATATCGTCTAGGGTTTGTACTGTAACTTAAAAGAGAGATGACACAAGAGAAACAGATGGGTGTGCCTAACAAGCCATGCAAGATTAGGTATTTATACTAGTACTATATTAAAGAAAAAGAGTCAATCCCTCCCAATGGTCCCTAAACTTTAACCATAATTTTTATTTAAGTCCCTAATTTTAAAATTTATTAAACTTAGCTCTTATCTATCAGTCTGTTTTAGTCTTGGCACTTTTGTTATTGGGTTGTTAAGGGGGAAAAAAAAAACAACGGAATATGCATATGTGAAGCTGATGAAAAAAATAAGAGTCAGTTGAAAGGATGCAAAATATGGACATAATGCTGACAAAAAATAACACTCTTCTAACGAGACATCATCCATATTCCATCTTCTTTTTATCATCAAACTACAGCATAAGGATAATTTTATTGAAATAAACTAACGGATTACGGTTTAGTTTGAACCATTTTTGAAATCGATATTTGGACAGTATTATTCCGACGTTTGGACAGTATTACACTTTGAAAGCATCACATGTGTATCATCAAAATAGTGACAGAAACAAGGGGATAGAGATGGTAAGTAGGTCAAGATCAGATTGATTTATTATCAGAGTTGCTAACACAGAAGGTGAAAATCAAATGAAATATCGACGGCTAAAACAACGGGTCTGGAAGAATAAGCCATATCTTACAAGTTAGGACTCTTGAGGAAAGGGATTCAAATGCTTAACCTAATTAATTTCTTTGGGGTTCCAAAGTTTTTTTATTTTTACTTTTAATTTTTATTTTTCATACTAGTTGGATATTTTTGAATTCTCCTAGTTCGATGTTCTTCATATTAACCTGTTTTATGAATGCACTCAAATACTCCTTTTTTTTTTTTTTTTTTTTTTAAAGGAAAGCATATTTTTGTCGTAGTACATGCAAATTTCCTAGTATAACATTACAATTATATGGAATTGAACCCGCAATTTCCACCCAAAGGCCGATCTCCGACCTCCTTTCTAATGCCATTAGACTTAGGCATATACCTCCTTAGATAATTAGCAGCTAGTTTTTGTTTTCGTTTTACTGAGGGTGCGTTTGGACCACAGGTCCAAACCCATGGATTTTAACTCAATTTTTGTCTTTTTCCTAAAAGTTTTTTGTCTTTTCTGAAAAAGTACACATCAATCACTATTTAAACTTATCAATTTCAACTCAAACTCATACACCAAACAAACCCAACTCAAACTCATACTCATACACCAAACTCATACACCAACTCAAACTCTGATATTTAATTTGAGTACAATTTATTATTTGACACTCTTTTGTTTTTTATATTTAAAAGCAAGTGCTTACTTAACATATCCATGGTGATTGTGACTTTTTTGGGTTAGTGTTTTGAGATCATAATATAAGTTTGGATACGTGAGATTTTGATACTAGAGAATTTTGCCCAATAGAGGAATGTTAAAATTAGATTGGGAAATTAGGAACAAGGAAAAAGAAAAAAGGGTTTGGAACAGATGTTCTTGGTTTTTGATATATAAACAATGGTTCATATGGTTAGGTGGATTGTGATGTCACAAATTTTCTTAAAATAAATACTCATCACAACCCAAAATAAAATTGAAGATAGGAATTACAAAGTGAAAAAACAAAAAACAAAAAATGGATAATATATCTCTTCATTCTTGAACTGGACGCCTAATGAATTTTTACGGATTCACGTAACTTTACGACTAATTCAAAAATAAAGAGATAAATTTAAATTAAAAAATATTGATATTCGTTTACATTTCTGGACTCTAGCAACTGCGTAAATTCAAAGGAGTCTAATTGGTAGTATACTATAACTAACATTGCGCATTGCCTTGTTGGCCACTTTATATCTGATGTGATTGTATGGTAGTAGTAGTAGTTAAACTAGATAGGTACATTTTTTGTCTTTCAGGCAAAAGGGACATCCAGTTTAAGTCCAGAAAAACAGATATAGTTAGTTATATTACATATAAAATATATATTTGTATATGCATATGTATACGTATACGTATATAATCCACCAGGGGAAAAGGCGGAGCGATTAGGGAAAGAGCGTTATGGACAGCTAGCTATAGCCTTTTGCTTGCGCAAGAGACAGGAAAGAGGATGACTAAAACCCACTGGATGACTAAAACCCACGGATATTATACTAGTTTTTCTAACATTACTGGAAGTGTTTAACGGATATATATATATATATATATATATATATATATATGTCTGCCCTAGAAAGTACTTGAAGGTTGTAAGAGAGATAACTTGCAATTCTTTTTTTTGCCACTTTAAAAGGTGACAATCGTTATCCTCTCATCTCTAATTTCATTGGTCATTTTAGATTGGACAAATTTCAAGTTTGTTTATCGAATTTTAAACCTTTAAACAAAATTACCGGCCTGAACTTTAATTTACAACATCTGTTTTTCTCGAATTTTGAAATGTTTGCAAATTTTCCCATTGTGTTAGTTTTATAAAACAAATTGAGAATAAATCTCACATTTGCCCTCCTGAATTTTGGGTCTTGTCACAAAATACTCTATGAACTTTGAAAACGTTAGCAATTTTTTCCCTTTTTAATAATTTTGTTCACGGGGTTGTCATGGATCACACAATGGTTAAAACTAAATGGGTAATTTTTAAAAACATAAATCAAATTTATAAATAAAAAAAAATCCCTTGTAAAATGAAGAAACGGCCATCTGAATTTTAAAAATAATAATAATAATAATCTTCAACCTTAAAAATTAAATAAATAAATAAAAAAAAAAAAGATGCGTGTTAACTCATCTGCTCATCCGACTGCATCCCCTCTCGCGATGTCGTCTCTTCTCCCCTACCCCCACCTCGCTCGTCCCATGCGAAAACTCACCCACCCTCACTGACTAAGAGAGAGAGTTTTCCAATATATGTACATATACATAAAAAAATGCAACTTTTTTTTTTGCAAAATAAATTCTTCTAATTTTTTAAATAAATAACTTTCTTTGAATTGATTAAATAAAACTAACTAATTCTTTTAATGTTCAAAATTTGCTATAGATAATTTTTAATGGGGTAAAATTATTATTTAGGGCCCGTTTGGTTTACCAGTTTGATTTAAACTAAACTGTATTTTTTTCATCATGTTTTTTGTCTTTTCCCCAAAAATTTTTTGTCTTTTCTGAAAAAGTCAACAAAAATTACCATTCAAACTTAAAAATTTCAACTAAACTCAAATTGAACTTGTGCACCAAACAGGCCCTTAATATCACTTTAGTCCAATCCCGATTCTATGTATTGACACATGACAATTCCATTTATAACACTAATAGAAGAGAATAATTTGCTAATGTTTCAAATTAGGTGGGCAATTTGTGACAAGTTTCAAATTTCGAGGGGCAAACATTAAAATTGTCCTTAATTTCCATAAGAAAACTAATAGAAGGGGAAATTTGCATAAATTTCAAAATTCGGAGAAACAGTTATTCCAAATTGAAATTACCGGGATATTTTATGTCTAGGCCCGTTGGTTTCAATAATTTCCTTGCTGCTCTTTCTAAATCATTATCCACTCCACTTTGGATTTTTATTTTTATTTTTATTTTTATTTTTTTTGGCTTACCAACTTTATTCATGATTTTGGACTGATGTTCAGCTGGCATACTACTGAGAATTCTTGTGGCGTGTAAAGAAGATGAAACCGATGGAAAGTAGATATTATTATTAATGGATTAGTTACACATATTGTCAAATAGGAGCCCATTTGTTTTTTTTAAAAATGACCATATTATCAATTATTTTTCTATATACATGTATAGTAAGATCATAGTGATGCTTTTACCTTGACAACGACACCAAAATTATAAAATTAATCATTAAAAGTGGGACAGGGTGACTAATAACCGCATTTATGACATTTTATCAAAGGGGCTTTTGGAAACATGATTTTTGTTTTCGTGTATGTACCTTCTTCTGTTTAGATAACAATTGAAAATGTCATTAGTTTAGATCGAATTCGATCTACTTTAGACATATTAACGACATTATAGTTTTATATGTGTGGCATTTATTTGAAAATGGTACTGCCATGGGGACAACCGACATTATTAATATATTGATTTTGTATTATACTAGTACTTACATTTTTGTGTTTTTTAAAATGATTCAAATAGCCACTTTCTTTCTTTTTTCACCAATTGACCAATAAGACATAGATTCTCTATTATTATCCAATGTGACATAACTTTTGTTTTTCTTTGTTATATTGTTCTAATATCAATTTATTGTGTCATGTTAGTATCCTGATTTTTAAATTTACGGATTTATAGCTAAATAGTCTTTATTAAAGAAGTTTTTAAATAAATGGTCAAAAATTTTAAAAATTAGTTAAAAGGTCATTTTTCTAAGATGGCTAATCAGATTTCTTAAATGGTCAATCAATGATTGACCACATAATAGTCAATCAGTGATTGACCGGTTGACTAACCATAACATAAATTACCAAATTTCAAAATCAATAATTGATTGACTATTAGTCAATTGCCAATTTTCATAATCAATCACTAATTAACCAAATATGAAAAATGACAAACGATCATTTTTCTAAATTATAAAAATAAAAAAAATAATAAAAAGTTATGTCATATATTAAATTATGTGATTAAAAAAGGCAACTCATCCTAGTTTTTCTTAAATTTATGTCATTTAGGTACTTTCCCCTTTTGTATTCTTTAAATGTCATTTTGTCCATGCATTGTTGCATTTAAAAGGCTTTGACGTTGCACAATGTCTTTAATTATTGGATTTCGTTTGAATAATACTAGGGCATCAGTGTTGTTGAACATCACACACTAATAGATAGTGAGTTCCACAAAGTGAGATTCGCAAGTGGAATCAAAAGAATCAGCACAAAGATTAAAGAAAAATAATAAATTAAAAAAAATAAAAATAAAAAAATAAAAACCCTCCAAAAATGACGAACTTTGGGATCGAAATTTCACATCGAAAGCGAGGAGCTACACTTTTTTGGAGGCAACAATGCAGTAGGAAGGCAAAGCGGTTCCATCACCAACAACGCAGTAGGAAGGCAAAGTGGTGCCATCACCGCCGTGGTCCTTATCCTTGGAAGAGGTTTGTGACAACACTGGGACAGCCTTCTTGGAGATTAGGGCATGGTTCGAGAGAGAGATTCAAAAGAATGACATATGAAAATAAAAACGACAAAAATGATTAACTTTGGGATCAAAATTGCACGTCAAGAGCGAAGAGCTGGCTTTTTTGTAGGCAACAACACAATAGGAAGGCAAAAGTGGTGCCATCACCGCCATGGTCCTTATCATTGGCAGAGGTGTGCGACAACACTGTGACAGCCTTCTTCGTGGTTAGTGCATGCTCCGATGAGTCCTACTATCGCAAACTCTTGCGATTCTTAGCTCCAGCAGCAATGTAACCAAAGATTTTTGAATCAGGATATGTACAAGTTAATGAGTGAGGTAATAGAGGATAAGAGATTGAGAAATACATTACACGTGTATGGATTAAATGTCGAGTGCACCCTCCCAATATTTGGCTGTAAAAATGCACTCCAACTTCTACTCAAACTCCTCTCCTCCCACCCGCTGAGGTAGCTCCCACAAGATCAATAGTCCAACACAACCGCACTCTATTGCAGATTTTAAACCATTGCATAAGAGCAATTCTTAGCGGAATCAAAATATTTTAACATTTGAATTTTAAATAACCATTTTTTCCTATTATCATTGTTTGATTTGATGATAGATTTTATTTATTTGGATAAAATATTATGTTGATCTCTGAACTTTAACTTTGTATAATTTTGATTAATGAATTTTTTCTCGTAGTTGGAATACCCGTAAACTATTAAAATGTTGCTATAAAAATCATTTACGTTAATTTTTAAACAAAATCCATTAGTTAACATTATTTTTGAATAAATTACTAACGAATTCCATATAAAAATTAACATAAATGACTATTATAATTATATTTTAATAGTTTATTGACATTTCATGTTTTTTTTTTTCGTACTTGTAATAATCATAAATTATTAAAAACGTTGCTACAGTAATCTTTCCGTTAATTTAACATATTCCGCAAATAGCACTACTTTTTGACCAAATTACTAACAGTTTCCATCCAAAAATTAATAATAAGGACTATTGTAGCAAAATTTTAATAGTTTAGAGGCATTCCGGCCACGGAAAAAAAAATTCAGGGACCAAAATTGCACAAGGTTAAAAATTTGGGAACTAAATGAGCATTTTTTCCTATTTATTTATAGTTATTTTAACTCTAAGGTTGACAATCTTGTTTTTAACTTCAGCTTTGCCCTTCAGGAGCATGACAATACCTTGCCAAATCTGTGGGTCTTCCAACAAAAATCGGTACATGAAATCTCAAACATATATATTATATACATAATGTGATATAATCCCTAAACAGATGACTGAAGTCCAATAATACCTGCAGGGGGAAAAAACAATATGACAAAGAGTAAGGATAATTTTTCAAAAAAAAAAAAAAAAAAAAAAAAAAAAACCTATTGTAGACACAAAAATTTGCTTGATTGAACATTATAACAAGGAAATGTCGCAACAATTTAGTATGTTTCTGTTAAACCACTCACATACTATTAGTAACCCCAGGAAAATATTTTAAAAATATAAATAAAAATCGAAATTCTTCAAAACACAGAATTAATTAACAGAAGAAAGTACCACATCCAACTCTTGCTCCTGCATTGCCAGTAGACTTGCTGAGTTCGTGCCCACCTATGAATATCATCTCATCAAACAATTAGGAAAAAAAACTAAAAAACTAAATTCATTTTCGCATGAGGTAATTCTTTGATAAATTTCGACTCAAAACTCTGAATAGAAAGCCTTGCTTAGAATTTTTGACAATTTCTCACTGCATCTACCTCTAGCAAGTAGAATAAAAATAATAGTAGTTACAATTTTTCTTTAAAAAAAGGGAAAATAATCTTGAGGAGAAATAGTTTATTCAGAGGTGAGTTGAAAAAAAAAAAAAAAAAAAAAAAAAAAGAGAGAGAGAGAAAAGAAGAAGAAGAAGAAGACCTCACTGCCATGTGAATTGGTACTCAAAAGTTTATATTAGAGTTGGTGTCTCTAACACTATACTCTTTTTGAAATAAAAGTTAAATGAAAGACCAACTGGACTAGGTGATTTATCATTTTCACTACCAAATATTATCCTTCTCTGGTTAGAAATCTCTGTCCATTGAGCCTTCAGCTCGCCGATTCCGTTCCAATCCATGCCCGCCATCATCTGAGAAAACTCACTATCCTCCTGATGTAAAAGTCCGAAAGCAGGATATGATTTCATTTTTAAATTTCTTCTTGATTCTCCAGGACAACACTATCTTCTCTTTCCAATCGAGACAACACTACTTTTATCCCTTATATTGCTCACCCAATTATGAAACAATCTCGCAACCTCCAATTGGCATCCCACTCTTTAATCCCCTTAAACTTCATTCCACATCCATGATATTTGAGTCCATGAAAATCGCCACCTCCAATTTATTTTTAATGCCGTCCGTCCTCTCCATTCTATCAAAATCACCAAGCTTCAATCTGTCCATAAATCTAAATCCTTCCCAAGTCCAACCTGCGCACAATTCCATTTTCCGCCAATGCTCAAAGACATCTTAAAACACGGATGACAAACTGCTTTTTTTTTTTTTCAAACCTAAACGACATAGGACCACATCTATCTGGATTTGTGTCCAAAATGAGAGGACAATGATCAGAACAAGCCCTCACTCCAACTCCTGCCAAAGCTCATGGAACAAAGCCTCCTCCCACCCTAGAGAGTACGAAAATCAGTCAATCTAATCGGCTGTTTACTTTTATTTCTCCAGAATTAGACCAAGATGAACCATGCGTTTGCTAAAGCTAAATCCCTTCATACGCATTCTCTATTTAATTCGGACCGCAAATCACATGTAAGCTGGTAGTTACTCCCAAATAACTATTATAACTATGCCATTATATCTTGGCCCTTTAAGGCAAAGCCATCCATTCTCTGTGTTGACTTCAACAAATTTCTGACCAACGTCTCCCCCTAAAAATCCTTTGTTTTTTAATTTATGTTTCTTGCAAAATGACATTTTTTGGATTAATTCTGTTAATTACACTCCTATTATTGTAAAACCCTCAAAGAGATCCAAGACAAATTGGTATTACTCCAAATGTGAGGCTAAGCAGTTGCATAATTGATAAGAGAGTAGAACCACAAATCTTCCAGGCCAACTTGCTTAAAGCAACTGTCCCGATACCGCGTAAGCTCAGCGGGGATGAAAATTGAAATTGAGCTTCCTAAATCATGGGAGTTGCCTGATGAGGTTTCAATTAAGCTGCCACAGCACTTTGAACCTCAGAACATAGTGGAAATTCCGAAGTTGGAACAGTTGAAGTACGTTTTGCTTCTAATGAAGCATCAAGTTCACTCCTCTGGACAACTTATTCACTAGAAGATTTTCTCAAAAGATCAGTGAAGTGTCCACATAGCTTCCTAGTAGGAAGTCCTTCGTTGGTGTTCAGACAAGGGTGAAGTCTCCCCCGACAGAAGAACCTGTTTATAAGAATGAGGACAAAAAAATCTTTTCAAGAAACACCTAGTCCCTCTCCGTCTGACATGGGATACTCTGGCGTGGAACCAAAAAACAAAATGTCTTAACTCAATCAAGAGTTTAAAATTAATGCAGAAATTTGTTGACACTTTAACTCTGAGAAAAATAAGGCAGCTAGAGAACAGTTTCCGACTACGTTCTCTGAAGAAGAGAGGAGCTTTTATCTTAGGCTCTACAAAAGGGTATGATGAAAGCCAAGAAGCACTATGTTTTCTTCAGGTTTCTATAGCGATTATTCAAAATTCAGGGTAAAAATCATTCTATCTTTGAAGAATCCAAAAAGACGTAATAAAAAGGACAAGCCTCAGTCTAGAGGTCAAGGCTCCCTACACCAATAAAGGCCCTCAAGAAGTCGGGGTCTCTAGTGCAGTCATTGCCAAGAATGAAGAAACTTCTAAAGTTTCCTCTGAATGTGTTGCTAATAGAAACAGAGTATTCTAAAGAAACTGCCGCTAATAGTAGCATCAGTATACTAGAATCTGAGCATCCGATCTACAAATTAAATCAAGGGAGAGAGGTCTCACTGTTCATCCACCAGTCGCTAAGATAGATATTGGAGAAAGCACCAAAGCTCCTTATTAAAGTAAGTAAAGTACTAGTGGGGCACGTGCAAATGTAGCATTATAATCTAATAACGTAATAATATAAAATTTACAGATACATGACGATTTTTTTTAATAGTATGAGAGATTAAAATCTTTAAAAAACAACGATTGGAGTTAAGCTCTACTTAAGAAAGAGTATACAATAATGGTGTATTTGGTGATTTAATCTAACAATATAAATTGTAACACCAATATTATCAGATAAATTAACTAAACATGTGGGATAAAAAAATTCGAAAACAAATTGCAGGGTGTACTTCGATCTAAAACTATAGATAATAAGTGTCATCCAAGAAAAGACTCCTGAGTAGTTGTTAATGCAGTAGGATCATATTCAAAGAAAAACAATTTTGATAGGATAAATTAGAATAAAACATATTTCAAACATATATTATTTTTTATGGGAAAAAGGTAGGATTAGAAGGTAATAAAATTGAAAAAAATAATAATAATAAAAAAAGCAAGATGAGAAAAAGAAAGAAACCTCGGCCCGTCCATCCAAGCCACTTGGCCAACTATAGTTACTAATGCATTTATGCAAACTAAGCTTGTGTTTGGTGCATGGGTTTGGATTGAAAAAGTTGGGTTTGAATTGAGTTGTGCATTTGGTGAGACGTTTGAATTGCTTGAGTTAAAAAGTTTAAAATATTGAAATGTGTTCGGAAAAAAAAAAAAATCAAAATGGAGCTTGTTTCATACGTCTCGAAACTCCATGCAATTAAAAAAATTAATCTCATTTGGACTTGTATATACAAAGTTGTGGACTTTTAAAGTTTGAGTTACAAAACTGTAAAGACGTGTTGGTATACCTTATTAGCACTTAGTTAAAATAATACGATATTTGGCAAAATCAATGTATTGTATAATATAATATGAAATAAAAAATTAAACAATATGAAACATGATATCTAATAGAACAAAAACCTTTGTATTAGGCTGTATTGTAATTTAATATAAATGATTAATGAAAACACATAATATAATGGGTTTCGTGACAAAAGTCAGAGTTGGGTTTCGGAATGACTAAATGACTCAAGTTCCAAAAAGGGAGTCGGGATCAGGTTTAAAGATTGAGGCCAGGGTTGGATTTTGGGGTTGAGATCGAATTTCAAGATGGGGGTCGGGGTCAAGTTTTAGGATAGGCATCAGTTTCGGGATAAGGGTTGGCAAGAATGGGTTTCGAGACGGGGTCGAGTTTCGGTTTCGGGGGGTTTCAGGACAAGGGTCAGGTTGAGGTCAGGTTTCGGGAAGGGAGTCAGGGTAGGGTATCAAGTATCGGGACGGGGTCGGGTTTCATGATCAGGGTCGGGGTCAGGTTTCGAAGTTCGGGTCAAGGTCGGGTTTTGGGGTTAAGGTCGGGTTTCAAGGTCGAGGTTGGGTCGGGTTTCAAGAGGGGGTCGAGTTGGGTTTCGAGCTCGATTCGAGGTCGGGCTTGGGCTTGGGCTTCAGGGTCGAGGTTGGGTCGGATTTCGGGATGGAAGTCCAGGTCGGGTTTTGTGGTTCGGGTTGGGTCTCGGAGGTTGTGTTCGGTTTCGGGATGGGTCAGATTTCCTGGTCAGGGTCCAAAACCCAACCACCTTCCTAAAACCCAACCCGATCCCAACCTCAACCTGACGCGATCCAGAAACCCAACCCCAACCCCCATCTTGAAACCCGACCCCCATCCCAAAATCCGACCTTGACCCGACCCCAAAACCCGACGTCGACCCCGAAACCCAACCCCAACCTCGACCCTGACCTCTGCCCTGAAACCCAACCTCGACCCAAACCTCGAAACCTAAACCTGATTGCCACCCCGAAACCTGACCCCGACCCATACCCCCATTCTAATACTCGACCCCAACCCCCTTCCCGAAACCCGACCTTGACCCTGACCTCAAAACCCAATCTCAACCCCCGTCTGGAAACCCAACCCCGACTTCGATCCCGAAACCCGACTCTGATCCCAAAACCCGACCCCGACCCAGACCCCCACCCCCACCCCCGACCCCAAACCCAAACCCAAACCCAAACCTGAACCCGAACCCGAACCCAACCATGAAACCCGACCCAAAACCCCGTCCCGAAATTCAACCCCAGCTCCGACCCTAATTCCAAATCTCAACCCTGACCTGGGTCACAAAACTCGACTTCGGCCCCCATCCCGAAACCCGACTCCGGTACTGAGGTCATGACCGGAATTTTATCTTTTAAAAGCTCAATTCTTAATACAAAACAATACGGTGGCAAACAAACATCGTATTTGTAGTATAATATAGTAGTACAGTGCAAAACCAAACATCATACAGAATAACAACATTACAATACAAGTTATACAGCATAATATAATAAAATATGGCATCCCAAACGTGCCCATAACTGTGAATAGTGAAACTTTTACCCAAAAAAAAAACCATGAATAGTGAAACTGAAGTTGATTTTTAGACAAAGACAAAAATTGAGTTTTAATTTTTGGATCCAAACCTTAGCACCAAACATGAGCTATTTTATTCAAAGTCAAAATAAGAAAAAAATTTAAAGGGAAAAAAAAAAATGACATTTAAAGGGTCAGCATTTTGGACGACCCTCCTGTGAGCATATCCAAAACCGCCTCTTTTAGTATAGTCGGGGATTTCAAAAAGGAAACTCCGAGAGTTACAACTGAAGCCACAAACGTGTAATTGAAGAAAACAATTGTACTAATTTGTTTCTTCAGTCTATTGGAAAACAGTCTTGCCAAATCAAAAGTACGTCTATAGAATCACAACGAGCAAGGGCAATTGGGGCAAAAGCCTGTCATGAAAGAAATTTAGTAAATACATTTATCTATTCCATTCTAAGGCATTTTGTCGAAAACGTCAACAACGTTCTAGCCTTGATCAACTAAGCAACTTAGAGTGCATATCTTTGTCGAAATTCAAGAATTACAAAGATGTCATCCTTGCAAAGTGGCTGACAACATAATTATATAGGAAAAATTACCATTAAAAAAGTAGATTCCTTTAAAATAAAAATAAAATAAAATAAAATAAAAGAAGATTCTTTCTACGTTAGTTGAACAGCTGGTGGAATCAAATATCTTCAGGTAAAAGTGGCTTTAGCTACAGGCCAAGCCAAGCCGAGTACAACCACTTAGAATATAGCTGAGAATCTTGTAAAAACTATCGTGTGAGAAATCATGCAAGGAATTATTTTCTCCTTGTATGAATTGTATTTCAAACTCAAAATTTGAAAGGAGGGCTTGCCATCAACAATCTCTTCTAAAGTTTGGGATAGACGAGCCCTTAAAGCTCGCCATACCAATTTTTTGCTACTGGCTCTACGTACCAGTTTCACTAAAGGCTTTGAATGATAGAGATGAATTCAAAGGGTTTTCTCACTTTACAAAGATGAATAGTGCCTTCAGAAGGGCAGATTTTGAGATAGTTTATAAGGAATCCAAACCATTTTGCCTTAAGAAATGAGAATTTTCTCGGTAGGGATGATTTGTTAGATAGACCAACAAAGCAACTAGTTTTAAAGAAACTAACCCTTCTTCTCCACATCATCAAGCTAGAAAATACTACGGGTAAACTAGAACCCTCCATAATGATATAATTGTGGCTTTTTAATTTACGAAAATATAAAAGTTAGGCTAAACCCACAATTCTTGGTAACATATCTTGAAACTTCTATCTAAACTCCAATACTTCTACCTCCAAAAGCTTGGCTCTGATACCAATTTGCTTGGGTAGAAGAAGAAATTATCTTCATTCGACTATTAAATCCTGCAAACCTCTCTTTTCCTAGGCCTTTCATAACTAGTCCCAACTTGAACACCTCTGAATTCCATTAACCTTCTTTTATCTTTGCCTCTAATAGTAAATTGTAGTCTACTTAATGTTCAAGATATACTCCCCTTATGTTTGTTGTTGTAGGATTCTGTTCCTCATTGATTCCTACTATTTGTTATTTGCAATTGAGAAGTTTATAGTTGGACCTCATAATGAGAAAATAGGAAACATAACCAAAGAATCTTTTTATTTGGTTTCAGAATGTATGATTGCACAATTGAAAGATGAAACCAAATAACTGAAGGCCTATCCCATAAATTGTCATAATAAATTATCTTTTAATTACGTCAATCCAAAAGGAATCTATGGCCCAAAAGCTAAATTTGTGGATAACGCAGGCATATTATGGAAAAATTAGGTAGATCGGCAGTCTTTAAACACTTACTAAATAAATGGGTGTTTACTAAAGTAAATGGCTGAAATTTTTGTTATTCCGGAAAATGACTGTTAATCAGTGATTAACCACACTCAATCAAAATACATTAACTTTGGTTAAATTGATTGACCTTTAAAAAAAAAAAAAAGAGGGGGAGGGGGGTGTTGGGGGCATTTTCCTAATTTTACAAAACTGTGGCCATTTTATTATAAAATTTATTAAAAAAAGGCCATTTAAATTCAAACCTCATCTAATACACTATCATAGCCACAGGTTTAAAAGCAAAACATAAATTCTTCATTCCAATTGCTTGAGAAAAGCCAGTCCTCTAAGTTTGAATTCTTTCTTTCATTTTTTAAAAAGTTTATGTTTCATATTACAAAGCAAAAGGAACAACAAAAAAAAAAAAAAAGGCCATTTTAAGTTTAGTGTATGCAGTAGAACATATTATTGTTCCTTTTCGTGTAATATTAACTCGCACTAGAAAGTTTGGTTTGAACAATCTGGAAAAACAAAGAAGAGAGGACCCTAATATATATACACATATATACATATATATTGGCATCTACCTAGCTGGACTAGAATTTACCAAGTTAAAGATATTACCTCTGCCAAGATCATCAGGATCAGCATGCACAACAACTGTCCTCCCAAGTATTGAATGAGGCCCACTTAATGGAATCTAGAAAATTGAAACCAAAAAAAAATATATGCATAAATTAGAATATTCAATTTCAAACCAAAATTGACAACACAAAAGTTTCAGATATTAGCAGAAAACTTAATCCTATCACATTCATACTAATAGTCAGCTCTATAAAATTACAAAATATTGATTTTTTGCAATATTCATTTTCATTACCTGCCAATCCTTCATCGAAACCTCAGCAACTCCTGAGAAAGAGTAAACTCAAAATTACAAGAAGCACGACAATTTCGTAATTTTAATCCTAAAAATTAACTCTTTTTATTGAGATAAAGAGAATATATATGTATTTATAAATTGTAACATACCATCTGGGCCTGCAAGGATGTTACCCAAATCCCCGGCGTGACGCTCCTTATCTGCAGGAGCTCCATGGTCCTTCTTCAATGGATTAAAATGAGGTCCTAATTTGAAAACGGAAAACGAAAATAAAATAGAGAAGTTAAAAGATATTGAAATTGTGAATTCTTAGAGAGAGAAAGAAGGAGAGGGAGAGTACCAGTGGAGTTGCAACCATTGGTGGTATCACCAAGGGCGTGAATATGGAAGCCATGAAGGCCTGGAGACAGACCTCCTATCCTCCCTTTCACATGGGTTGGCCCTGTTTTTCAATATTATTATCCCTCAATTAAATTTAATGAAAAATTAAAATTAAAATAAAAAATAAATATAAATATAAAAAAAAAAATAAAACCAGAACAAGAGAGAGAGAAACCATTGGGATCTTGGACAAAGTGAAGAGAGCCTCTGATATTGGTCTCTCCAGTGATGAGAACCACCGCTTTCAAAGTTCCCATTTTGCAACAACCATAAAATCTCTCTCTCTCTCTCTCTCTCTCTCTCTCTCTCTCTCTCCTCTTCTTTGCAATCTACTTCTTTTTTCTTTTTCTTCTTTTTTTTTTTCTCTCTCCTTCGAGGGTTTTTTTTTTTTCCCCCCCTTCGAAGTTGACAACAGGTGGCAGGTAATTCAATAATTCACAAGAAGCCAAACAAATAAATATTCTAAAGAGGAAAAAAAGTAAAAATAACGGTGAACAAATAGTAAAAACAAAAATGAGTAAGTGATCAATTCAATTAAAGATTAAGACATCAAATTCACGAATTAGAAGGTTACATAGAAAGAGAAAAATTCAGTCGGTATTATAATTTACGTTACAATGAAAGACAGAAAGAGAAAGAAATAGAGGTTCCCATACATTTTGCCCCAAAATGGAAAAGAATAATTTACAAAATGAGTAAAATCAACAAACAGAATATATATGCATATATAAATATGTATATACATATTTAGAGGGAGGGAGTGAGAGATCAATCGGAGCGGGAGGAGAAAGAGAGGAAGAGGCGGCGGAGGAGACGAAGAGGGAAGCAGAAGAGGAGGTCGAGAACTTGGTGAGTAGTCAATCGCTCTGGATTGCAAGCTATGTATTGCCATGCATCTGCCGATACGTTTACTACCCCCAACACCACTTTGCTGTTCAACACCATCTCTCTCTCTCTTTCTCTCCTGATTATATTTCCGTGAATTTTGGATTGGTTTGTTTGGGCAGGAGGAAAAGCAAAGGGTTTTCTTTCTTCGCTGGTTTCTTTTGTTGTCATTTTCTTTTTTTGCTTCGCCCGAAAGAAAAAGAAAAGGAGTTTTATAGTTAGATAATTTTTTTTAATAAGTTTTTTAATAAATAACTCAAATTTTTAAAAATTAGTTAAAAAGTTTAAGTTTTTAAAAATTAGTTAAAAAGTCTTTTTTTTTTTTTTTTTTTTCCTTAGAATGGTTAATCAATTTTGTAATGATCCATCACTGATTGACTATATATTTTATAGTTAATCATTGATTGATTATCGGTAAATCACTAATTGACTATCGGTAAATCACTGAATACAATAATATAACTCACAAATTTTGATAGTTAATCACTGATTAACCATTAATTAATTACTGATTGACCATTGGTTAATCACTGATTAATTAATTATCAGTCATTGATTTGACTATAGTTAATCACTAATTAACTAATAGTCAATCAATGATTGACTCTAGCATAATCAATGACTAAACGAGTGTAAAATGATATATCAATTTTGGAGGAGTCTGAGATGAGAGTTAATCACCGATTAACTAATGGTTAATCATTGACCCTCATTCAATCACTGATTGATCATAAACATATCAAAACACAAAAAAACACATAACAATGAAAAAAAAAAGGATCGAAACACATTTTTTTTCCAAAATTGATGAACAAAAACCCAAAAAATCATAGAAACCAAAGTGAAGAGAAAATAAAACAAGCAAAAGCAAAAAGATAAGCCAATAATCTTGATAAAACTTAAGTTAAAATCAAAATTCACCAAAAAAAATTGCAAACGAAAAACAAAAACAAACATTCAGATTTCAATTATAATTCAAAAAATGAACTGAAATCAAACAAACACGAAGAAAAACACAAAAATAGTCAAGAGAGAAACAGACAAAGTGAGAAAAGGAAAGTTGGGAGAGAGAGAGGGGAGGTGTTTGGGAAAAATAAAAATTAATTAAACAAAATATAAACATTAGGTCATTCAACTAATTAATAGGAATGTGTGTTATTTATTAGATTAGATAATAACTATATAGCACTCACTCTAATTCTTTAAAGAAAAATCATGTTATTGATGAATTAATTTTTTTTGAAACGATGTCATTTGTTGAGGTCTTCCGCGTTTCAGAATACCATCTGTCATCTGATGCAGATTCTCTCCTTTTTTTTTTTCGTTTTTTTTTTTGGCTAAACATACAAATTCTCTCCTTAATCATGTGGTTAATTTGCTACTTTTTTCTCTCTCTTTAATTTCTTTAAGGGTGGTTTTACTCTCCACATCCCCTTCTAGACAAATTCCCTCTCGATCTCTTAAATCTAAAATGATTAAATTTACTTAATACATACTTCTTTCATTTTCAAAATTACCACTAACTGCTATATAAAATAAAAAGTACTTTACCACTTCAAATAACATATTCATGTATATAATAACATAACATATTCATATGTTATAATAAATTAAAATAAAAAATTTGCAAGAATATTTTAAAAAAAAACACACAAACAAACAACATGTAACATTTTATATATATATATATATATATATATATATTTAATGAAAAACAACCACATATAAAGCCGGAAAATTTAAAGAAAAAACCGATGAACAACGATATAGAACCCAAAAAAAAAAAAAGATAAAAAAAGCCAACAAACATTACATAGAAATATATATACACACAAAGAAATTAAAATCAACTGCAACATAAAAAGTATACAGTGACAAAATCAAAAACAAAAAAAAACAGCAACAACAACTACAACAGTTACCATACCTCAAAATTTTTTGGACTACTCTTTGAAAGATAAAATTTAGGGTGAATTTTAGGGTTTTTTTTTTTTTTTCTAGTTTCAAAGTAGTAATATTCATAAGTTATTTATTACGAATTTGATATATAAGAACGTGTGTGGAAAAAAAAAAAAGAATGCAATTGAGTTTCTTTTTTAATGATAAATTTTTATTTATGAAATTAAGTGTATTATTGTTGTCTTTTTATATCATTTTGTTTGAGGATTTTTTTATCATTAAAGAATATAATAAATAGGATACGTGCAAAATCAAAAGAGGTGTGTGCCAATAGAACCATCATTTCTTTAAATATAGGGGACTTCTACCATATGGTAAGGTTGTTCTAGACCATGGATGGTGTAAAAATCCTCTACCATATAATTGAATCTCTATGGTTTCAAAAACTTGATAATGGGTTTGCCGCTTCCTTTGACCATTCCTCACCCTCCTCGGTTGACGGCGCCAAGAGCCCCAACCTCCACAAAAAAAAACATCCCTACCAAAAAAAATCAAAAAACAAAAAAAAAACAAACGGTTAGCATCCGGCAAGACCCATGACGAAACAAAGTGGCCAACATACGTAAAGTGGGACAAGAGGCTCGACGATGGGCATGAAGAAGACGAGTTTTTGATGGCGACAAAGGTTTGAGGAGGCTGGGGGATACGTTGAGAGGCAGGGATGGCCATCGGCGAACCCATGTCGCCGCTCCCCTACCCAACACGATCCACCCATTGTCAAATCGTAACCTTCGCTATCATTGCTCATAACACAAGCTCGAGTATGCAGTTGCTAGATCGCAACCTCATTTATGCAAGCCAAGCCGAGCCAGAAATCATCAAATTGGAAAAATCTAAATCAGTTATCAATCTGTTAGTCTTTGAATCCAATCCATCGAATTGGATTGACTTTAACAGATTGAGCGGATTCACAGATCTAAAGAACACCCCTAGAAGTAGTGGGAGAAATAAAGAAAAAAACAAAACGACCGTTTAAAAAGAGAGTTATTATTTTATTGGCAGATATGGTAAATTATATATATTTTTTATTTCTTAAAAAATATAAAATACTGTGTAGTTACAGACACAACCTAACAATAAATATATGTATCACATCTAATTCTAATTAAAGGTTTATAATTCAATTTCTTTTTCTTTTTTTAGGGAATTCAATCTCCTATTTTAAGTTAAAAGAAAAGAGTAAATACTTCTATTTATAGTGATTATGGGATATGCATGATTTTTATTAGGTATAATGTAATTTTTCTTTAGGATAAAGCTATGAAATATAGATTACAGCTTTGTTTGGCATTAAGGTTTAACTCCAACTAAACTGTAATTTTTCATTTTAATTTTTTTCTTTTTCTAAAATATCAACAAAATGTATAACTAATTTTTAAAAATTCAACCAACTCTAACTTAAAAATTTCATTTCCAACTAATTTACCAAACGGAAGTTATGATTTCATGAATTTTGGGTGCAAATATGATCACACTTGTTTTAAAAAAAGAACAAATTTAAAAATTTTCCCCTGAACATTAGATCTTGTCACAAACGCCTCCCGAACTTCAATTTGTAACATTCGTTTCCCTTGAATTTTGAACTCCAAGCCGGCACCCCGCTCCCCGCTGGTGCCCTGCTACCCACCTGCGCGTCCAATTTGCAGTGCCGCCACCCATTTGATTCTGCTTTCATCAACCGACAACGAGCCTTAGAGATCTCTCGCCTAGCCATCTGCTCCCCATCGTTCAACCTTGAGAGCGTGCCGACAATCCTCAGCAGTTTCATTCGTATGCGAAGTCACCTGCGAGCTCCATTGAAAAAAAAAAAAACTACCTATAGACCAGACCATTCTCTTTGCTATTGGGCCCTTTTCTCCTAGTTTGTGTCTTTTGGTTCTTTTACGTTTCCCTGTTTCTATTGGTGATCGGTACTTCTTGGTAATGGTCGTTTTTGTCTTTCCTGTGTTGAGCTTTTCCTTGTCGTTGATTGCTCTTGCCGGTGGTGGATCTATCTGATGGGGGTGGGTATGTTGGCACATTTTAAGGGCATTTTAGAATGAAATAATAATAATAATGTAGAGTGGTTTGAAGAAAACAATAAAACATAAAACCACTGCCCGTGGTGCATCTCTCCGATTGGGGTAAGGGCATGAAAAATAGTAATTGTTTTCAACAAAAAAAAAATTAGCATGTGTTTGGTGCCAATGTTTAAATTGTAAAATTTGGATTTGAATTGATTGTGTGTTTATCGAGATATTTAAATTATTGGAGTTAAAAAGTGTAAAAATTTGAAATGTGTTCGGAAAAAAAAATCAATATGAAACTTGTTTCGTTCGTCTCAAAATTCTTTGTTATTTTTTTTATAAAAAAAAATCTCATTTGGACTTGTCTGTGCAAAGTTATGAACTTTTAAAATTTGAATTACAAAACTGTGTGAATAGGAAGCTGAGGGAAAAAAAACATAAATTAAATTATAATTTTAAGATTTGGATTGTGCGCTCAAACATCCCCTTAAAACAAAAAGCTAAAAATTAAAATAAAATAAAAGTTGGCTTGGAAGAGTTCTTTTAATTAATTTAAAAAACATAAAATCTACCTGATTGAGTATTTTACTAAACTACCCTTATATTTATCAGTATGTGCACCTCACATGTCACTTTTCTGTTAAAAATTTAACCAAGGGAGCGAATTTGCAAATGTTTCAAAATTCAGGAGAATGAATATTATAAATTGAAATTCGGGAGGTATTTTGTGACAAGACCTAAAGTTCGGTGAGAAAAAATAAAATTTATCCTTAAAAAAAATAAATAACCAGGCCATACGCACCTCCTTTAAATCATTAATGCTTTTTTTAGTTTGTCATTTCAACTCCAATTAAACCGTACTTTTTTATTTTTTGTTTATCTTTTTATGAAAAATCAACAAAAATTATAATTAGTTTTTGTATAGTCAACCAACTCCAACTTAAAAATTTCAATTCTAACCGGTGATGCAAACGGACACTAATTATATTTCCCTAAAAAAAGAAAAATCACTAATTACATAGATTTTATTTGATTTAAAATTATATAAATTAAAGGGTAAATTGCCATAATGGTCCCCAAACTTTTAATAAATGTGTCGATTGGTCCTCAAACTTTTTTAAAAAAATTAATTAGTTTCTGAACTCTTAAAATGGGTGCAAGACAGTCCTTTTTAAACAGTGGACATCAAAACTTTATGGAATATACCATGTTCATTGCACATGACTTAGGGCCCGTTTAGGAAGATATCTAGAAATGGTATTTTGAAAGTTGGGTTAGAAATGTGTGTTTGAGAGGAAAAACTTTTAAAAAAGTTATGTGATATAGAAAATTACGCAAAAATTTGAAAAGTGTTCGCAAAATAATATGCAAAATGGATCTAATATTATTCGTCTCGTCATTACGAGCATTTTGATATAAAAATCATCTCATTTCGATTTAAAATGATAAAGTTAAGGAATTTTAAAGTTTGAGTTTTTTGAAAATAGAAGAGAGAAAAAATTTGATGTAAATATGAGATTTTAAAATCAAATGGTTCACCATTTGGAGATAGCGTCCCAAACGGCCCTTTACTTTGCAGGGGTAATTAAGTAAAATTATTTTATTTTAAGAAAAAACATTAAGGGCCCGTTTGAGGAGACATTTGGAGATGGTGTTTTGAAAATTTGGTTGGAAATGTGTGTTTGAAATGAAAACTTTTGAAAAAGTTATGTGATATAGAAAATAGTTTAAAAATTTGAAATATGTTCGGAAAAAATATACAAAATTGATATTGTCTTGTTCATCTCATCGTTACGAGCATTTTATCATAAAATTCATCTCATTTCGATTTAAAATGAAAAGTTATGGACTTTAAAATTTGAGTTTTTTAAAAATTAAAAAGAAGATAAAGTTTGATTTAGAGGGAAGATTTTGAAATCACGCCATCTAGAAACGGCACCTCAAACGGCTCTAAAAAAAGCATAACTTTATCAGACACTAGGGACTCAAAGAAGGGTAGGGGCTCGTCGGAGTTGCCAGGCAGGGGTTCGACGAAAGCACCCCACTCAACGAAAGGGCTGGTGGACCTGAACAAGCTGTGGCATAGCAGATCTAGACTTGCAGTGGCATATGGTGGATCGCAAAGGGTGTTGTGCTTACATCCGATTTGCAAACGGCGGAGGGGCTCGCAAGGTTGTTGGAGAGGCAAAGTAAACTTGCGATGGAGGGGCTGGCTGTAAGAGGGTGTCTTCCCCACCCTTTTCCCCACCATCTGAACTCTCTTCTCCTAACTACCTAAATCAAGAACTCGCTGACGAGTGTCGACCAAGATCTAAGTCGAGTTCAGCTCCGGCCACCGGCCACACATGAAGCCAACGTCATCGCCCCCTCTTGCTGCACGTTGTTGTCGTCGCCCTTCCCATCTGCCTTCCTACCCATATTTTGTCCTTTTGCAATCCCGATCTATGGATTTGTTTTCATTATTTGAATATTGTTTGGAGTCATTGACCGTTGATTGCTCTTGTTTTCGTTGGTTGTGGATGAACAAGAAACTTGAAAACTTTAGAATTCTTGACCTCCATCTATTGATTCTCATTTATTTCCTAGTGCATCGGAATGAGGGTGCGGTGGAAGGCCACTCTCTATGGTCGTACAGCAAAAACAATTTTCTTTTTTCTTTTTATTTTTTCTAGTTTTAATTCTTATTTGAATATGGATGATTAGTTAATGCATTTTTTTAATATCTGTTTGATTCGTTAGTTAGAGATGAAATTTTTAAGTTAGAATTAGTTGACTTTTTTAAAACTAGTTATAATTTTTGTTGATTTTTAAATAAAAAAAATAAAAATTGAAATGAAAAATTTGAGTTCCAATTGGAACACTAACAAAAGCTAATTTTTATATATGGGTGTTTTAGTAATTGCAACCAAAAATTGATTATTCTGTTTAAAATTCAACAACTGTTAGGTTTTTACCCTAATTTACTCATTATAAGAGTTCGGGAACTAATTAATTAAAAAAAAAAGTTTGAGAACCAAATGACAATTTCATTAAAAGTTTGGAGACCATTATGGCTATTAACCCAAAATTAAATTTAGGAAAAATGTCATAAATTCCCTATGAACTTTGTCACTAGTGTCAATATGCCCCATAAACTATGAAATGAACCTTTTGTATTCCAATAACTTTAACATGTGTGTCAAGTTGCCCTCCAGTTAGTTGTCGTTAGTTTTTCCGTTATCTTTAATGTTAAAATGCCTCATAATATTTAATATTTGTGTCAAACTACACATTGATTTGTAACATTAATATCAAACTGCCATATTTATATTATTTTAATAATCTAATATTGTGTATATATATATATATAATATTTTTTATTATAATAAAGTAATATGCATATTTTTTAACACATTTTTTTTTATTTTACTTATTTTAATTTAAGTTTATTTGGGTTATGAGTTTACTTATGCGCAACCATAGTTGGTAGGACTCAGATGAAAGATTTAGATTTCAAATACGCTGTTTACTTGGCCTACATAATTTGAAATCATAATCGTAATGAATTTCATTTATGTGTTTGTTTAAACTCATAATTAGAATAAATATTATAAATTTACTCTGATACCCATTCTTAGTTATATTTTTTAATTTAAAAAACGATTAGTTTGCATATTTTGGTATCAATCATAATTGAACTAAAAATTATAATGTTAGAACAATAAAATAATGAACATAAGTTGTGTAGTTATTTTTATTGAATAAAATATATTTAATGTAAATTGGAACTAAAATAAGACAAAAAAAAAAAAGTGGGTCAGAAAAAGATATATTTTTTTTTAGTTTTTTTTTTTACCTATTTTAAAAAAATTTAGGTAATTATATGATGTTAGATAAATGAAATAAGATAGATATGATAGTTGGACATAAATATTTAAGATCAATGAGTACTTTGATACAAATATTAAAAATTATGGGGTATTTTAACTCAAATAATAAAGATCATGGATTATTTTGATACAAAAATAAAATTCGGGGATATTTTAACATTATAGATAATGAAAAAATTAATGGTAACTAACTGAAATGATAACTTGATACATATGTTAAAATTTAAGGGTATAATAGATAAATTTAATAATTTAAGGATATATTAATACTAGTGATAAAGTTGGGAGGGAAGTTATTACATTTTTTCTTAAATTTACTCATTTGATGCGAATGCAACAGCACCCAGCCTCTGCCTTCGCCATTGGCCCATGGTGGTCTAGTTCTTGCTCTACTCTGAAACCTCGGCCGGACGGCCGCTGCGCAGCGACTCGTTCTCGTTGTGTGCTTAACACCAACACCGTCACCAACAACGTTAAAAGAAGCGAAGAAGCTCCTCCGACATCCATGGAGGTCGGCGGCTCAGACTCCGACGGCCGCCAGTTCAAGAGCGCGGCGGAGATGTGGAGCGACCAGGTCGGAGATCTATCCAAGAAGACCGGTTGGTACCGCCAAGGCGTCGGCTATTGGGAGGTCTGTCTTTATATCACTCACTCAATCGCTCACTGTTTTCTTGGATTGTTTTTATTGCGCGTAAGGTGTTTGATGATTTGTCTGTGTGAAAAGGGCGTGGAGGCGTCGGTGGATGGGGTTCTGGGAGGTTATGGGCATGTGAACGAGCCTGACATTAAGGACAGTGAAGCTTTTCTCTCTCTTCTCCTTAATGAGCTTTTCCCTAGACCTTCTTCTGCAACAACCGACCAACGTCACCTTGTTGCTCTTGGTAAACTCTCTCTCTCTCTCTACACACACACACACACACACACACACACACATGTATATATGTATATGTATGTGTGTGTGTGTGTGTGTGTGTGTCTTTCTTCAGTAACCCCTTTTAAGATAAGCTGTTGTATGTTGTGAGCGAAGAAACTTTCTCTTATTGTGTTTGGTATCGATGCCTTCCACTAATCTCTTCATCCCTCTCCCTCCTTACAGTTTTCCCTCTTACCAAACAAGTTCTCAAGTAATTAAGCCGTCTTCCAGTATCTGTGGTGCTTTGATTACCGTTAACAAACCAGTCTTTTTAATCAAAGAATTTAAGAACTTTTCCAGTAAGCAAGCTAGACTTTTGAGGTGAAGGTTGTAATAATGAGTGCTAGATCAAACGCCATGTATGGAGTTCAAGACACGGAGTTGTTGAAGTGAAGGTTGTCTTCAATGTTAAGGAACCTCCTTACTTGTATTGTAGCAATGAGATAGACGACCTAGGTAGCCCCACTTGTTTACGTCTAGTTATCTAGAGTGGGATATGGCAACCCACTCTTTGAGGTGCTTTTATTACTGCTCTGGACGTTGGTGTGGGTTTGGAAGTGTGGTGTAATATAACATATCTAATCTTTTGTTTTGATTGCTCCACTATAACCGCCACGGAGTCTTTTGTTTCATATCAGATGTATAATGGGTAATGCATAAAATTGGGATTACGACTAAAAACGTTAGTATTCTTTTCTTCTTTGTGTAATGTGTGCTTATACACTAATATGTTATTTTGTTGAACATTGACCAACACAAGCGTATGATAGTGGATCACACTGTTAGAAATCACCTGTCATTCTCAATTTTTAAATACTACGTTTTTATTTTTATTTTTATTTTTTTTATTTAAAATTTTTGTTTTATTATTATTATTTTTTAAACATTTCATTACAAACATGCTGATGCAGATTGTGGTTCTGGGATTGGGAGAATCACAAAAAATCTTCTAATAAGATATTTCAGTGAGGTAAGTTCTGTTTCTCTGCCCCTTCTTTATGTCCTTGTTATCTTCATGGATTGTTTCCCTGGCGTGTTCTCCAAAATTGATATATAAGAATTCTTTTTTTTTTTTTTACTTCTCTACTTGTCTAGTGAAATTTATTGTGCATTTTGGTTCATCACTAAATTGCGATGTTTTCTAAATATTGCTCTGGCATGAGTTGCATTAATTAAAATCAGTGCCCTTTCTTTGAGTTATTGTAAACATTAGTTTTACATTTTAAGCAAAGAACAATGTGCTCCCCTTCTTACACTAACCATCTAATGTTTTCTGAAGTTGACCATAATTATTACGGCTCTCTTTTATTGATCAAGTTTATGGAGAAACAAACACAGAATAGAGAGAACAAGCTGTCCTCCAATAATCAGTAAAGGAAGTTTCTTATATGAAACAGCTATCCTCTAATAGCAAGAAATAATAGAAAATTAGGAAATGACAAATGACCCCCTTGGCCACTCATCAGCATGGAAAATATGATAATCATTGAATTCCTTCAAGGAAGAAACGGCCATCCGATATCTAGCTTTATCCCACACAACAGACTGTTCTGCAGGATAGTTTTAGAGAACTGTCCGTTTCCTTTCAAGCCGTGTCACTAACATCCTATGTTTTTCTTTTGCTTCATATTGGACGTAGTGGTTCCTTATCTTATTCCTTATCTCTGAGTTTAAATTAGAAAAGAAATTACTAAATGAAGACGAGCTGCTCTGAGACCTGACCATTTTGCTTCTTGTCTTTGAATATGACAAGTTGATCCGAGTGCAAATCCAAATTCATTTGGTTAATTAATTTAAAATTATCTCTTCCGTGAAGTAAATTGTTCATGTAACTTAGATCTAATTTTGTATTTTATGTTCCAACATAAGGTCTTTGTTTCTTATGCTTTAGCTTCAGACTTTTCATCCCTTTTTCTTTAATTACATATGAGGTCCCCCCCCCCCCCTTTTTTCTTATTTATTTACTTCTTTTTTTGCTTAATTAATTATTTATTTACTTATTTATTATTATTATTATTATTCTACTTAAAATCATCTAGTGATGGGACAATAACTTTGGAAAAAATAAGTAAAAAATGGTCAAATTACCAAGCATATATGGGGCACTACTGGAAAACTTGACCCTTCACGTCAATAGAAGTAACTGAATGCTTGTGTTATTATCAGATGCTACGTCTATTTTTTCAAACGTTGGCGAAACCTTTACTTTGGGCGAAACTTTTTTTTTTTTTTTTACCCCCGACGATGGGTAAAGCTGACTTGTTGCGTCTTGAATTTCAATAGCTACCCATGCATGTATCTGTTTATTCTCTGTTAGGCATTGCCACAATTACTGAATCTCCTTCTCTAGTGATTACATGTTTACATGTCCAGTTAGAAGCAAAAATCAGATTAAAGATAATTACATGTTTTATTCTTCTCTTGTGAGTTATGATTGAGCTTAATTACTTTCTCAAGGGATCGCATCAAGAAATTATCTTTTTTAATTGAAATTAAAATATATTATTTTTGGAGACCAGGTTGACCTCCTTGAGCCTGTTTCTCATTTCTTAGAGACGGCCCGTTCAAGCTTAGCTCCTGATAATCAAATGGCATCAGATATGAATAAAGCCAGTAACTTTTTCTGTGTGCCTCTTCAGGTAACTTACTCTTTCTCAAAAGGATAAAGGCGAGAGCATAAGCAAGCTTCTTCTTCTTCTTCATTTTTTTTTTCTCTTGAAGCTTACTTGCCATTTCTTTCTTTCGGTTGTAGGAATTTGATCCAGAAGCAGGGAGATACGATGTCATTTGGGTTCAGTGGTGCATTGGGCATCTGACTGACGAAGACTTTGTGTCATTTTTTAAGAGAGCTAAGGTAAAACAATTTTTTCTTCAATCATAACTGTAAAATTTCCTCACTGTTTGCAGACATTTTGGTTTCAGCTTTGGAAGTTTCTACGTTACAAGAAAATTTGAACTAAAACATTCCTAAATTTCTTTTTTTTGAATTTTTAAAAATTTTTTATTGCTGAAGAACTAATATATTGTTCTTGTTGATTATGAACTAAAATATTAATCGTGTGACTATTGTCTGTCTAGATTTTTCAGATCTCGGTAACTCTGTTAGTATACTGACTGTTAATTTGCCATCTTCAGTTTTTTACTTCATTAGCGAAAACTTGTGAATTCCTTCTTTGGATTAAGATTTTATTTGAGTTCTTACGAAAATGATGTTTGAGGGAGTAGTTGCAGCCTCACCATTCGAATAAAATATTTTCCCAGCGGTTTCTTCTTTTATGACATTTGTTACAGAAACCATTTTTTCTACTATGTTTTGGATTTGGTTTGCTTTAGTAATTTGTAACTCGTAAACTACTAACATACGATGTTTTGTTAAAAACACTATTCGTCGCATTGTAGACTTGTTCTCCTTTTTCCTGCTTCTGTATTTAATACATAACATTAAAAAATTCTCAGGTGGCCCATCAAAGAAAAAAATTATAAAAAATCTCATTGAGCTCTCTATATTGAGCCAACTTGTTAAAAATTTTTCCATATTGTATAACTATAGTGGCAATAGTAGTTCAAAGAATACAACATTGTTGTTTTTGCATTTGTGAAGATTATTGTTGAGCCAACTGTCCTTGTTTGCCATGAATACTATAGGTCAACATTACCCATAAGTTATGACCTTGATGATTTTCTGGATACAGAAATTTTAATCCTGGAGTGAACAGCTAAGTACTTTGGTTCATTGCAACGCTTTAGTAGAACAATTTACGTGTTCATTGGATAACTGGTCCCGTTCCTCTCGGATCAAATTTCTCTTTGTAGTGTTAATTCTGTATTGACCAGGGATAAACCACCAATGACTTGATATAATGCTTTCATGATTCTTCTTGTTTTTTTCCCCCTTCGTTCCTGCATGTATTTTAGTTTAGGTAACCTTTTAAACCTAAAAAAGAAAATAAAACTTAAAAAGATAGAAAGAAAACAAAAGAAAAGTTATCAGTACGATGGTAACTGATATGAAAAGTTTTGACTGTTAAAAAGTTCTTGAAATCTAACTGATATGATGCTTCCAGGTTGGTCTAAAACCCGGTGGATTTTTTGTCCTGAAGGAGAACATTGCAAGAAAAGGTAATCTTCTGTTTTGATTTGTGTATGTGTTATAGTAAAAGCTCCATTTCACATGGTGCACACAATTAGGCTTGCACTCTTTGACCTCAAAGTGAGCTATTTCTGTGATAAACTAAACTGCGTGGTTTCCATGTTTAATAGTCAAATATGTTGGCTAAGTTGATCTAGAACTTGGCTTTAATGAATGCCCTTTTAAAAGCCGAGACAATGGAGAAAAATATTTTCTTGTATATTTTTTCTTTACACTTACATGGGTATATATAGATACAAGTTCCTAAATCAGGAAACTAACCAACTAATTACAGCTAATTACACAGCCACTTACAGCTACACAATAATCTAAAAAAGGAAACAAGTTAATTCAGAAAGTCAATTCTATTTTCTCAACACTCCCCCTCAAGTTGGCATGAAAATATCTTTCAAAGCCAGCTTGCACACTAAACTGTCGAACTGTTTCTTGTGAAGACCTTTCGTTAGAATATCCGCTGCTTGGTTGTTGGAAGGAACGTATACCATACATATATCTCCGCTATCAATCTTTTCTTTGATGAAGTGCTTGTCTATCTCTACATGCTTTGTTCGATCGTGAAGAACAGGATTGTGGGCAATGGCGATTGCAGACTTGTTGTCACAGTACACCTTCATTGGTGATGGACTATGAATTTTCAGCTCCTTAAGAATTCTTCTCATCCATAAAACTTCACATATCCCATGAGCCACAGACCTAAATTCAGCTTCAGCACTGCTTCTCGCCACGACACTTTGCTTCTTACTCCTCCAAGTTACCAAGTTTCCTCCTAGAAAAGTGCAATATCCAGAGGTTGACCTCCTATCTGTAACACTTCCAGCCCAATCTGCATCTGTAAAAGCTTCTATCTGTAAGTGCTCATTTTTCTTGAATAGTAGTCCTCTTCCGGGCGTTCCTTTTAGATACCTGAGGATTCGATAGACAGCCTCCAAGTGACAAGCATTTGGTGAGTGCATAAATTGACTTACCACACTTACAGCAAAAGCTATATCAGGACGAGTGTGTGATAGGTAGATTAGTCTTCCTACCAGTCTCTGGTAAAGATGATTATTAACGCCATCTGCTTCATTTGTCTTGTGTAGCCTTTTATTTGGTTCAACTGGGGTTTCAGCTGCTTTGCATCCGAGCATTCCGGTTTCACTGAGCAAGTCGAGCACATACTTCCGTTGATTAATGAAAATCCCCTCCTTTGATCTGGCAAATTCAATACCGAGGAAGTATTTTACAGCCCCCAGATTTTTGATTTCGAATTCTGTGGCCAATCTTCCTTTCAATGTCTCAATTTCCCTAGCATCATCTCCTGTAAGGAGAATATCATCAACATAGACAATGAGTATTGAGAGGTTACCAGTTTCTGAATGTTTGTAGAATATGGTATGATCCGCTTGACTCTGAGTGTATCCATACTTCTTAATCACCTTTCCAAATCTCTCAAACCAGGCTCGAGGAGATTGCTTGAGTCCATACAAGGATTTCTTCAACCTGCACACATTGTCCTCTCCAAACCTCTTCTCAAATCCTGGTGGAAGGTCCATGAATACCTCCTCTTTTAACTCACCATTTAGAAAGGCGTTTTTAACGTCTAGCTGATGTAAGGGCCAATCACGGTTTGCTGCTATGGACAGAAGAACACGAATGGAATTGATCTTGGCTACTGGGGCAAATGTCTCATGATAGTCAATCCCATGAGTCTGAGTGAATCCTTTCACTACCAGTCGTGCTTTATATCTTTCGACATTCCCATCAGCTTTGACCTTAATTGTGAAGACCCATTTGCATCCAACAGTAGACTTGCCCTTCGGTAGAGTGACCACATCCCAGGTTCCACTTTTCAAGAGAGCATCCATCTCTTCCTTCACTGCTAAACTCCACCTCGGATTACTAAGTGCTTCCTGTATTGTTCTAGGTTCAGACAGATTAGAAATTTTTGACAAAAAGGCTTGATGTTTGTGTGAAATTTTTTTGTAGGATAGATAATTTGCAATAGGATGTTTGGTAGTACATGAACGTGTTCCTTTTCTAATGGCTATAGGTAGATCCAGATCCACAACCTCTGAATCTTGAGCTTCTGTTGAAAAAATAGGATCAGGGTTGGAACTTACCTTGATTTCTTGAGGACCATCATTCGGTTCTTCAGATTGGGAGGGAGCTAAAGCTTCAATTTGAACATTCTTCCTTTGATGAAACCTCTTCCTAGAATAAACTAGAGGTTCTATTGTCGCTTTCTGCAATATTTCTCCCCCTGTATTAGACAAGACAATTTCTGGTATCTTTTGACTAGAGTTCTCCTTGTTTTTATCATTTTCAACAACTATTTCTGGCTCGGTATTATCAAGGAGTCCTACTGTACTTGGTGTTAAAACAACTCTTGGTAATGGTTCAGAAACTTGCCAAAAATCATCTTCTCCATCTGTACCATACTCCCCCTGAAGTGGATTTTTGGGAAAGAAAGGTTGTTTTTCCATGAAAATCACATCCATACTAATATAGGTTTTTTTTGTGACAGGATTAAAGCATTTATAACCCTTTTTGTTTGAAGCATAGCCAAGGAAAATACATTTCTCAGATTTTGGATCTAATTTTGATCGAAACTTGTTTGGAATATGAACAAAACATGTGCATCCAAAGATTTTTAAGGGAATATCGGAAAATATTCGGTGAACAAAACTATTTTTCAGTTTGTGTAGAGGAGTTGTATATTGTAAAACTCGAGTAGGCATTCTATTAATCAAATATGATGCTGTTAAAACTGCATCACCCCACAAATATTTAGGAACATGCATGGAAAACATAATAGACCGAGCAACCTCAAGTAAATGTCTATTTTTTCTTTCAGCAATTCCATTTTGTTGTGGAGTGTCACGACATGTAGATTGATGAATTATGCCTTTAGTTTTTAAAAAATCCCCTAAACATTCGTTAAAGTATTCGGTTCCATTATCCGATCTAAGGATGCATATTTTTGTTTCAAATTGGGTTTCAATCATGTTATAAAAATCTGAAAAAAGTTTTTCAATTTCTGATTTTTTATTTATAAGATAAACCCAACATATTCTGGTGTGATCATCAATAAAAGTCACAAAACCTCTTTTCCCAGATAAAGTTTTAATTTTTGAAGGGCCCCAAACATCACTATGGATTAGAAAAAATGGTTTTGAAGGATAATAGGGTTTTGGAGCAAAATTTATACGATGACTTTTTGCCAAAAAACAAGTTTCACATTGGAGTAAAGCACAATCAACACCTTTAAATAATTGAGGAAATAAATGTCTCAAATAAGAAAAACTTGGATGGCCTAGTCTAAGATGCCATTCCATTATTTTGTCTAATTTTGGGTTCGAACTCATACTGCTGTAAGTGTGAACCTCTTTATTACTAGAAAAAGTGTCCTCAAAGTAGTAAAGTCCTCCTATCTCTTTAGCTCTCCCAATCATCATCTTCGACTTCTGGTCCTGAAAAACACAAGATGATTCACAAAAAATTACACGGCAGTTAGAGTCTTTGGAGAGTTTGCTGACGGACAAGAGGTTACATTTGAGTTTTGGTACATGAAGTACAGATTTAAGACCTATACTTGTAGACAGATTAATATGTCCTCTTCCAGCAATAGAAGAGAAGCTACCGTCAGCGACACGAACTTTTTCATGGCCAGAACATGGGTTATAAGAATAAAATAAATGGTGTAAATTTGTCATATGATCAGAAGCTCCAGAATCAATAATCCAAGGGTTTAGTTTTCTACCTGCATGAGCCATAGAACAATTTGGAGTATCAGTAGCCGAGTTGGAGCCTAGTAGACTCAGGAGTTGATTGAGTTGCTCCTTGCTAAATGGGCTGGTTTGGTCGGTGGCAGCATTTGCAGTAGGTGGTGGCTGACGCTTGTTCCTCGGCTTCCAATCTGCAGGCTTGCCGTGGAGATACCAACAGGTCTCCCGAGTGTGCCGTGGCTTGTTGCAATGGTCACACCACACCCGGGTTTTCTCCTCACTTCTCGGTGGAGCATGACGCTTGCTGATGTTGGCCTCAGCAGTAAAAGGCGAACTCTCAGGATTGCTGGTAGGGTTGGATTTTTTTTTTAGCGTCACCCCTCTTCGAGTTTCTTCTCGGCGGACTTCCGAGAAAGCTTCATGGAGTGAGGGCAGGGGACTTCTTCCAATAATTCTCCCCCTAACCTCGTCAAAATCCTCATTAAGACCAGCAAGAAATTTAAATATTCTGTTTGCATCAACAATAGCCTTATACCTACTAGCATCTTCAGGGCACTTCCACTCTTGATCATTAAACAGGTCTAGGTCTTGCCATATTCTTTTTAGAGAATTAAAATACTTTGTGACAGAGTCATTACCTTGACGGATATCTCCAAGTCTCAAGGAAAGTTCATAAACCTGAGATTGATTGCCCAAATCCGAATACATTTGGGTCACATTCTCCCAGAGTTCTTTTGCTGTTGAAAAACACATGTAGTTGGCGCCTATGTCCTCTTCCATCGAATTCACCAACCATGTCATTACCATGGAATTTTCTGCATCCCAGGTGGCGTGGCTTGGATCTGTGGTGGCCGGTTCTCTGATTTCTCCCGTGAGGTAGCCTATCTTCCCTCTTCCTCGAATATACATCCTCACCGACTGTGACCAACGCAGAAAGTTGTCACCATTGAGACGAATCGTGGTAATCTGAACTGGGTGGTTGTTGGTGGTTTTAGATGGGAGAGAAGTGGAACCATATGGCAGAGAAGAGTTTTCAGTAGAGGTGGCTGAACTTTCAAACATTTTTTTTTTTTTTTTTTTTTTCTCTCTTCTGTTCACGGCCGGACGGGAAGAGTTCTAGGGTTTTGCCAAGAACTTCAGTCCTGCTCTGATACCATAAAAGCCGAGACAATGGAGAAAAATATTTTCTTGTATATTTTTTCTTTACACTTACATGGGTATATATAGATACAAGTTCCTAAATCAGGAAACTAACCAACTAATTACAGCTAATTACACAGCCACTTACAGCTACACAATAATCTAAAAAAGGAAACAAGTTAATTCAGAAAATCAATTCTATTTTCTCAACACCTTTCAACTGACTAAAGCTTTGTTGGATTGGAATTCGGTACATCTGTTAACGCCCCTGCAGTGTAGATGATGTAGGACCAAGAGAGAGGAAAATCTGAATATTCATTATCACTAATCAAAGTCTGAATTGAAAATTACTAGGCCTATTATGGCGAAATAAAAGATAATAATCGGACAAACTCAACTTAATAATGATATTTTTTTTATTAAAAAAAATTAAAATAACGTTAAAAGTAGTGGTATTTCACTTTCTCCGTTTCCGGCTCCCACTTATACTACACCTCTCAAGTCATTTCACAAATTCGGACTAGAGTCAAGCTTAACAGGGTCTTCTTTCTCTGCTGATTCTGTCAAGCCCATTACCTTGGCTGTGGTTTCGCTAGACAGTAGATTGGGACGGTGGGAATCTGGTTAACCCATTCATGCGCGCCACTAATTAGATGACGAGGCATTTGGCTACCTTAGGAGAGTCATAGTTATTCCCGTCGTTTATCCGGGCTTGGTTGAATAATGAGATAAACTTGACTGACCTAAATATTTATATTTACATCTTGTTTGTCAATAATTGAGTATTAAATTTGAACAAGCGTAATCGTTTATATCATAATAGCCCTTAAATTCAAGTAAACTATGGCCGTACTCTAGAACGATTGACCAACAAATCTAGAAAAGATGAACTAGAGCAATGAGATTGAGGGAATGGAATTGCACGACTTTTAGAGGATGAAAGAGGGTGAGATAAATGAAAGTGATCAGGTTTGGCACATATATATACGTCATGTTTATTTATGCGATTTTGGTTATTATGTACGGAATGCTAATTTCAAGCTATAATAAGAGATATCACTAATGGAAACCTGTCTTAGAATTCTGGATTAGGTTTGAGCGTTTCATAGTAGTGTGTAATTCCTCTTAATTGTACTGCAATCACAATACTGTTTCTGCTCGTTCTTTTCTCCTCGTTTTTTAATTGTCTGTTTCTGTTTTGTAGGATTTGTCTTAGATAATGTTGATCGGAGTATTACGAGGTCTGATTCGTACTTCAAGGAGCTATTTCGTCAGTGTGGGCTGCATCTTTACAAAACAAAGGTTAGACATGCAATACTAATTTTGTGATTGGCTGCTTAAAGAAATGGAACGAACTTGTTCGGAGTTATGTTGTCCTTTCTTTTCTTTAACTATCCTCATATTTGTTCATATAAAAGTATGGCTCTAGAAATACAAGAGAAACTAGAAAAACTAGCGGTCGTCCAAAGAGCGGCTTGTTTTTTTGGGTTGAAATAGGTCACTATTAGACTAGTAGTCTCTATAATTGCAGGAGGAAAAATTACTGTTTGCCGATATGAAATGCAAACCAATATATAGTTAAAATTGGAATTTTAATTTAATGCCTTGCTATAAAAATTGTCATTTAGCAACCGTGTTTTCATTGTCCCTCGTGATTCCTGCTGTTTTTTCATCTTTGAATTTTCTTACTTCATAACATCATATTTTTTAATATGTTATTTTTTACAGGATCAGAAGGGAATGCCAGAGGAACTATTTGCAGTGAAGATGTATGCATTAACCCCGGATGTACCGAAGAAGGTGCATCACACTAGGTCCAAAGTGCGAGCCAATAGACCCGGAATCATCAAGTGATCGACAATCCTTCTCTTTTCTTGCCATGTTCCCTAATAGGTTACCACATTTGGATTGTTTTTTCTTTTACAACTTTTCATTGTTCCCAATCTCTTCATGCAGAAGAAAAAGAAAAAAAGAAAAAAAAACCCTCTGCATATGCTCTCAATTTCTAAGGAGGTCACTTTGCAGAGATTTCAAACCCGCCCCTCGCCCCCCTCCTCCTGCTCCCCCCCCCCCCCCCCCCCCAAAAAAAAAAAAAAAAAAAAAAAAAAAAGAACAAAAAACAAAAACAAAAAAGGTGCTTCACTGCAGATTGCTCTCTTTGGAATGTTGTGTAAATTGTTTTGTTTTTTAAATTTTATTTTATTTATTGTAAATGTGGCATGAATATCTATAATGTTATTATAGTTCCTATATGGAAACGATGACCCTATTAATCTAGATGTAATAAGCCAAACAATTTCTTTGAATAATGTTTTCTGAGTAATTTACACTACTAATTTTATGCAAAAGCTTCTTTTCCATTAATGCAGCTTTTAGTTATTAAAAAAAGGGTACATTTCCTCTCATTATAATAGTAAATAGCAAAAAAAGCCTAATTACACCGTTTTTTTTTTTTTTTTTTTTTTTTCTGGTGTGGAAAATTTCAACTCTTGTTTTCTCCCACCAAGTTCGCAACTCAATTTTTATTAACAGGGTACAAAAGATAGAAATATTCAGAAAGTATTACTATTCAGATTTCAGAGGATCAGAAATGAAGCTTCAAGGAAGCCAAGAGAACCAGAAAATAAACCTGCCCAGCTAACGATGAACAATCAATAGAAAACTCAAGAAATCTAGTCTTTCATTTGATTAACCGAATAAATTAAGAGCCAAGAGCAAAGTGACTACTCGAATAAATCAAATAAACTAGAGGTAATTGAAATCACATTACTGAATCCACGGCTAATTCCATTTACATCTCTAAGCAAATCCAAAAGCTAAAATAACTCATGATTTCATCTTCAAAAGCATGTGTGGAGCTCTTTTCTGAAATTTGATATTTCATCAGTTTAAAAATTAAAAAAAAAAAAAAAGAAGCCTATGCACTTCATGCTCAATGTGCACTACAATAATCATGACTTTAAGAGACCAAACTTTTTGGTACCAAAATAAATTTGGTAGCAGAAAATAGGTTTTCTGCTACCCAATTTTGGTAGCTGAAAGGTACAAACATTTGGATATCAAATTTGATAGTAAAAACAACACAATTCGCTACCAAATACAGTTTGATAACAGATATCATGGCATGAATTGTAATTTGGTTCCTGCCGAAATTTTTTTGCTACCAAAACAATATTTGGTAACAAAAGGTCAAAATTTGGCCACCAAGTTTTGGTATCAAATTATCACCTATTGCTACCAAACGTGTTTTGGTAGCAATACTGTTGGCGGGAAGCCAAAATTCTTCCCACTAATATCATCTGCTATCAAATTTTGTTTGGTAGTAAAAAATATTTTTTGCTATCAACTTTTGGAAGCAGAATAATAATCACTACTATCAAGTTTTGGAAGCGAATTATCACCTTTTGCTATCAAACATGTTTTGGTAGTAAAAATGTTGACGAGAAGCCAAATTTTTTCCTGCTAATGTCATATGTTACCAAGTTGTCTTTGGTAGTTAAAAAGTTTTTTTTGCTATTAACGTTTGGAAGTAGAATATAAATTTCTGCCACCAAGTTTTGGTAGCAAAATATCACTTTTTGCTAACAAACTTGTTTTGGTAGCGAAAACATTGACGGGAAGCCATAATTTTTCCCGCTGATGGCATTTGCTACTAAATTAAATTTGGTAACAAAAATTTATTTTTTTGATACCAACGTTTGGAAGCATAATATGAATTTTTGCTAACAAATTTGATGGCAAAAAGCAAGAATTTGCTACTAAACTTATATTTTGGTGGCGGAAAGACATTTTTTGCTACCAAAAGTTGAGTTTGGTAGCAAATCTTTTCAAAACTTTAAATCTTATTGTGCTTGTAATTGTGTGTTTTTATTTTTTTATTTATTTTAAGTTTTGCATGAAAAAGTTTGATACGAAGTTTGTAATAATCATCCAAGTATATATAATATAACAAATACATTTGGTAATTTAACTCTTTCATGTAGGTGTAATAAGACATGTTCATTTGTATGACCTTGCTAAGTATGTTCTACATAGAGTAAACAATGTACTTATAGTAGTATTTTACTACTTTAGTATATAGAATAAGGTATAGTATCTTCAAACCTATATTATATTATAATGTGGCTAAAAAATGGTTCTAAATTAACTTTAAGCATTAAATTTTTTTTTTAAAAAAATTTTTGTAATGTCTTTTTGCTACCAAATTTTGATATTTTTGGCTACCAAATTTTGGTGGTAGAAAGAAAGAATCGGCTACCAAATTAATATTTTAGTGTCTGAAATGCATTTTTTTGTTACTAAAAGTTGTGTTTGGTAGCAAATCTTCTAGAAACTTTAAACTTTATATTTTGTGCTTGTAATATATATATATATATATGTGTGTGTAGTTTTAAATGAATATGTTTGATACAAAGTTTTTAACAATCATTCGAATAAATTTTATATAACAAATATATTTATAGTAATTTAGCTCTTTCATGTACGTGTAACAAGACATGTTCATTTATATGATCTTATTAAGTATGTTCTACATAAAGTAGACAATATACTTATAGTAGTATTTTATTATTTTCATATATAGAATAAGGTATATCATCTTCAAATCTATATTTTATATTATAATGTGGTTAAAAAACTGGTTCTACATTAAATTTTGTCATTAAATTATAATTCTTTTTGATTTTTTTAATAAATATGTCATTCAGCTACCAAATCAAAATTTAGTAGCAAAATATAAACTTTTGGCTACCAAACTAAAATTTGGTAACAAATATATATTTTTTTGCTACCAAAAGTTGGTGGCAGAACGCAAGAATTCACTACTAAATTAATAGTTTGGAGGCAGAAAGACATTTTTTGCTACCAAAAGTTATGTTTGGTAGCAAATCTTTTAGAAACTTTAAATCTTATATTTTGTGCTTGTAACTTTTTTTAAAATATATTTTTGCACGAATATGTTTGATACGAAGTTTTTAACAATAATCCTAATATATTTTATAAACAAATATATTTGGCAATTGAGCTCTTTCTTGTAAGTGTAACAAGACATGTTCATTTGAATGATCTTGCTAAGTATGTTCTACATAGAGTAGACAATGTACTTATAATAATATTTTATTACTTTAATATATAGAATAAGATATATCATCTTCAAACTCATATATTTTTTACTATTATTATGTGGTTTAAAAAATGGTTCTAAATTAATTTTTGTCATCAAATTATAATTATATATATATATATATTTTTTTTACAAATCTGTTTTTCTGATACCAAATCAAAATTTGGAAATAAAAAATATACTTTTGGCTTCCAAACTAAAATTTGGTAGCAAAATATTTATTTTTTTTCGCTCCCAAATTTTGGTTGCAAAACGCAATAATCCACTACCAAATTTATATTTCGGTGGCAAAAAGGTATTTTTTGCTATCACAAGTTATGTTTGGTGACAAATCTTCTAGAAACTTTAAACATTATATTTTGTGCTTGTAATTCTATTTTTTTTTATTATAGTTTTTCTTGAATATTTTTGATACAAAATTTTAACAATCATTCTAGTATATTTTATATAACAAATATATTTATTAATTTAGCTCTTTTGTGTACGTGTCACAAGACATGTTCATTTGTATCAGCCCTCTCCAACTCATGTTAGTTAGATTTTCTGGTTGTGTATGATTATAAAATGTTAACAATGAGTTTGAGTTACATGAGTGTGATCATGGAAATGTTGTTATTAATTATGAAATCAGATATTTAAAGGTACTATAATTACTATAAGATATATTTCTTTTTTCATTTCAATACCCTTTTCAATATTATTTCTATAAAAAATTTTTTATGAAAAACAGGGGATAAAATTCAAATTAATATTTTTGGTAAGAAAAACTTTGGTAGCTAAAATTTTTCGCTACCAAAAATTCGGTAGCAAAAATTAGTTATTTGCCCTTTTTGCTACCAAATATTTGGTAGCTACAACATAAGATTTTGCTACCAAATACCTTTCATTATCAAAATTTTGGTACTTGAATCTAGTAAATTCCGCTACCATATATATTTTGCTACCGAAAATTTGGTCCCTATATTTCATACTTTTCGCTATCAAATACCGTTTGCTACCTAAAATTTGGTCACGGAATCTCGTACATTTCGCTACCAAATACATTTTGCTAACGAAACATTTGGTCCCTAAATCTCATATTTTTCATTACCAAATATATTTTGTTACCGAATATTTGGTCACTGAATCTCGTACTTTTCGCTACCGAATACATTTTGTTACCAAAATTTTAGTCCCCTAAATGTCATACCTTTCGCTACCAAATACCTTTTGTTACCAAATATTTAGTCACTGAATCTCATTCATTTCGCTACCAAGTATAATTTGTTACAAAAAAAAAATTTTGATAGCAAAACTTTTGTCTACCAAAAATTTGGTAAGAAATACTTTTTGCTACCAGATTATTTTGGTAGCAAAAACTTTTTGCTACAAAAAACAAGACATTCGGCTAACAAAATTTTGTATTAAAAAATTCAAATTGTTGTAGTGGTGGGTGATTAGTGCACGGAAATACATTTTTGTTCATATCATTTATCAAATAATTTATGTTTTAATTAGGTATTTCCATGATTTTAATTTAAAATATTTTACTTTGAAAATATTTAATATATTTATTTTTGATTTATTTTATTGTGTGTTTTTATTTTTAAATTTCTTTATTTTATTTTATTTTATATTTTATTTTTCTCTCCCTTCTTCCGCAGGTGATAGGTTTGCTTCGAGTAGGACTATTTATTCTGAGCGGGTTTAGACTCGGTGTAAATCTCTCTTTGTGACGGATGCCACAAGTCCTGACAAATACCTCATCATCCCACATAAATACTTTTTCAAAGTTGTATTTTTTTTTAATTTACTTTTTCCTAATGATCCTTTTTTAGTTTTTTTTTCTCCATTAAAAAAATGTAGTCTTTCCATTTCCTCACGCTACCCCAAATTCTCTTCCTTGATCTCCCTTCAATATTTGACTTCACCATCTCAATTTTTTTTTTTTTTTGCTCTTTCTCTTCAGGTATGTTGTGGGTCGTATTTAGAGATGATATTTTAAAGATTAAAGATGATTTAAGTTTTAAAAATATGTGTTTGGTGAAAATGAATTGTTTGAAATGAAAAAATGTAAAAATTTAAAATGTGTTCGGAAAAAAATTGATAATATATTTCTTGTTTTGTGTTCATCTCAAAATTCTATGTAATTTAAAAAATATATCTCATTTCGACTTAAAATGATAAAGTTATATACTTTTATAATTTAAATTTTTTGAAAATATTTAAAAAAGTGAATAATAAAATTTGAGGAAAAGGAAAAAAAAAAAAAACTAAAGGAATCATAGTTTTCAAAGGTACACAATGAAGGAAATTAAGAACATAAAAAAAAAAAATTTGAAGAAGAAGAATTAAATTTGAAAAAAAAAAAGAAAAAAAAAAAAAGAAGCTTTGGTAGGAGGTTCATGAGGAGAAGAGTTGTTTAATCCTTTACTGTGTAGGACTTCACACAGCTTCATCTCTGCTTCTCCACCATAACCTTCGACCGCAACTCCCTATTAGAATCCTCCTCAACCTACGAAACCCAAATCAAAATTTTCAAATCCTAGCAAAACCCATATGAAAATTGATCACCGAAAGCAAAATCAAAGAGCTATATCAACACCGAGAGGATGTAACATGTCCTGCTGACCAGGGTGGTCCGTTCCAGTGCTTGATCGATCGGCCGTGTTCTTTGTAAAATCTCACCTTGTGGACTGTGGATCTTTAACCTCTGGGTTTTTTTTTTTTATTATTATTATTTTTTTTTTAGAGAGTGAAGAGTGAACGAGAGAGAGAATGGAGGTGGATTTACATTTCAAAAAATAAAGGTTAGTTTGATGAATGAGTTTGAGTTGGAAATTTTAAGTTTCAATAGTAATTTTTGTTGACTTTTTAGAAAAGACAAAAATTTTTTTCAGAAAAAGACAAAAAAAGTAAAGTTTAACTTGAGTTAAACTTGAATACCAAACTAACCCTAAGGGGGTGTTTGGGTGATGAGTTTAAACTCATCACCATCAACTCAATTTTTGTCTTTTTCCCGAAAAGTTTTTTGTCTTTTCTGAAAAAGTCAACCAAAATCACTATTTAAACTTACAAATTTTAACTCAAACTCATTCACCAAACACCCATTTAAGAGTAATTAATTTGTGTGGGTCCACCTCATAAAGTTATTGTCACATAAGACTAGGGTGTTACCCATCGGAACATCTAGGATCATCCGTCTGTTTTGCGTCAGCTTCTTGCCATGTGTCGCCTCACCAAGCGTTAGCTGCCAGTAGCTCGAGTGCGCCACGTGCCCATTAGAGCTGGTCCCCACGTGTGTAGCGGAGGAGCAGATTTTTGGGCTAAATTTCACTACAAGGCTCTTGGATCTCAGGTCTGACGCGCTAGAAATTTATAGACTTGATTTCATGAATTATTAACATGGATTTCATTCATTAATATACTTCTAATGAAGTATTTTGATGAATATCAAATTTCAAGATTATGAATGATTTTATATGTATGATCCCTATGATGATGTTGATGCTCTAAGAATGTTGAATTTCTCTTTTAAAATAAGAAATTATAGATACATAGAAAATAGGTCGAACGACATATAAATTTATACAAAAATTTTATTATGTCATATTGTAGGCATAAATGTCAATTTTTGGGAAGGAATCCCATTTATTGTTAGCATATCAATTTGATGACCTTAGTATTTATTTTGATCATATCAAGATTTAAGTATTGAGAGTATGATTGAGAAAATTAATGCGTTACATAGATATGAATGAATGGTTAATATTACGTAGGAGTAAATCTAAAGGTGTATGATTGATCAAGAGTTTTGATTAGATATGAAATCAATAGTGTATATTCTATGTTAAGACATCATAAGTAAATCTATGCCCAAGCTTTCGATACTAAGCTTTGGAAATGACTTATCTTACTTTTTTCTGCTATAGAGCTAAGGAGGATATAAATCATATTTTTCTTCAATGTGATTTTGTTAATTCAAACTGGAACATTTTGCACTCTACTTTCAATGTTCAGATCAACAGGTCAGAAGATCTTAAGAATCTTTTTCTCTCAGCTTGCAAAGCCCGTAGAGCTCTCAAGTTTATAATCTTTGGATTAGTAAAATTATTTCCACCATATGGATTATATGGAAATTGCAAAATGGTGTGGTTTTTGAAGATAAGATTCCAAATAAGTATGACCCTCTTGTTTTGATATGGAACAATATTAGAGAGGCTGATCGTATTGATTCTGGTACTATGAATAATTCTCTTGCTGATCTTTTAATTTTAAAGACTTTCAAGATCCAAAATAGGGTTTCCAGAGCTTCTCGAATCATTGAAATTGAATGGAAAAAGCCTAATACATGGTGGATTAAGGTCAACATGGATGAAGCTGTGAATGGTTCACCAGGTATTGTTGGCTGTGGAGGTATTTTTCCGACTTATAGAGGATTCTGTAAAGGTTGTTTTGATAAGCCTTTGGCGGTTCTCTATGCTTTTGAAGCCGAACTCTATGCTTTTGAAGCCGAACTTTGGGGTGTCATCATAGTGGTGGAATACGCCATCAAATTTCACTGGACTCATTTATGGTTCGAATATGATGCAACGTACGTGGTAGATCTTCTTCAAAACAAAAGCATAAACATTCCTTGGAAGTTTCTTACAAGATGGGTGCGCGCTATGAACTATCTTCAAGAAAACACCTACTATGTAACTCATGTATTTAGGGAAGGAAATCATGTGGCAGATAAATTAGCTTCTCATGCAACGCACTTGGAAGAAGAAAATTGGTGGTTTGCTTGTCCGAATTTCATTTCTTTAGCAGTTAATAAAGACAATGTTGGTCTTCTGCTATATAGATTTTCTAGATAGCTGACATTTGCTAAATGTATAATCTGTTTTCCTTTGGTTATTTTCCCAATGGGTTTTGGCTGAAAAGTTTTTAACGAGGTATATTTGAGATTGAATCAAAAGATGCAAGTTCATGCTTAATTCTTTGCGATCAATCTCCGGCTACATAGGACTTTCAATTTTTATTGTTTTGATGCCCTATATGGTGCTTGTTTGTTTTTATTTCCACTCATGCAACTTTATTGTATTTCTTTTTATTTATTAATAATATAATGGGATAGGTAAATGTTGAAAGGTGCTAGCCAACCTAGTTGTGATGTCTTGGTGTATCTACTAATACTTGTTACCATCATTTATTAAAAATAAAAAATAAATGGCTCTTCAATAACATATATTTTGCCTTATTCGAACTTGTGAGTGAATTGTTATAAATTTAACCACAAATCTGGACATATGATTCATACGTGACGTGATGTCCTTGATATTACTAAATTAGATTTCATGAATTATTATCATTGAATCATTGATTTTCTTCATAATAGACTTCTAATGAATTTTGGAGATCAAATTTTCGGATTATGAATGATTTTATTTGTATATGATGATGTCGATGATCTAACAATGTTGAATTTCTCTATTTAAATGAGAAATTATAGATACATAGATAATGGGTCGAACGATATATAAATTTATATAAAAAATTTATTATATCGTAATAGAGGGATAAATATTAATTTTTTGCAATTATTATTAATAGGTCAAATTGATGACCTTAGAATTTATTTTGGGCATATCAACATTTAAGTATTGAGAGTATGATTGAGAAAATTAATGTGTCACATAGATATAAGATGAATGGTTAAGATTAATTTGGAGTAAATCCAAAGTTGGAGGATTGATCAAAAATTGTGATTTGATTGGAAATCAATGGCTAAGCTTTGGATTTTAAGTGACCAATGAGAGCTAAGGACAATGATTGATATGATGGAATATCCAATTGATGAGAACAAGGATGACAACCTTTGATCAATGGTAGAAAAATTGGAAGAAAGAAAAACAAAAATAAAAATGAGAAATTAAGGGTGATATTCTAATTGTTGTAGTCAAAAGCAAGAAGAAATTTGAACAAATGAGAAAAAAGAAAGTGGTACATGCATGTAACCTCAAGTAATAGATGACATGACTTGTTTTGGCAACATGACATAGAGAAGGTACAAGTGAAAGTGACCACTTGTCTCCCACTTTGTTGAACAAAATTTTGACACCAACCCCCTCCCTCAAGTGGTGACAATGCAAGGGGAGAATCAGCCAATATTTTTCATTTTTATCCCTCAAAATACAACTCCTTTAAATCAAATGTTGACTGAAAATAAGCTCCTAACATCTCAGTTTATTTTTACAAAGTTTAAGCTCAAACCTAGCATCTTCTAGCCTCCACTGAGCCCTAAAAAACCATAAACATTACCTCTCATCCCCAACACCCCTCTAACACCCATTCCCCTCCATTTTCAAGCTCCAAGCAATCCCATTACTAAGTTTGAAGAAGTGTGAAGTGGAGTTAGATGATATGTTACTAGATGTAACCTAGTGGTTCTCTTTGTGTTTTGGTCATTTTTATAGAACTAAAGCATGTCGTGTGGTTAGAATATTAATTTTAGACTTCTTCTTACCTAGAAAAAGGTTTTAAGAAGAACTTGGGAGGTCCAAGGTCTTAGAGGATCCACGGAGCATTTCGGTAATATCTATGAACTTTGTTAGAGCTTGTGGTTGTTGTGATAATATGACTTGGGTTAGAAACCTTAGTATGAAAAAAAATGAATTATATGGTAAAATTCTACAGAGAATGAGCTTCATTTTAGGCTTTGAAATGACTTAGTTTATTTATGTATGTTCATTTGAAGTTGTGACACAAAATTGGAAAGGAAAGGAACCTTTGGGGTACAGTTTAGCCATGGGTTTTATGAATGCCGAACCCATTAAGCTCAAAATTTTGGGTTATAAGTTATAGATTCAACACCTATATTCTTTAAGTTTTCCAACAAGTTATCATGCGCTTTAAACGGATAAATATACAATTTTTGGGGAATTTTACAAGGTAAGACTACGAACTGTGATGTTTTACTGGAAATCTGTACTAGCCATGGGTTTTGTATGTTTTGAGTTAGTAAACCATAATGTTTTGCAAAACTATTTAAATTGTGTAAACTAGACATTATAAGCTTTCCAATTACATATCTATTGCCTTATTTGAGCTTGTGAGTGAATTGTTATTATTTTTCTAAATTTAGCCACAAATTAGGGCTTATGGTACATACATGAGACCAACATTAACAAAACCTCATTATACAACATGTAAAGCTCAACAAATTACAAAAATAACTTTATTATTGTAAATTAGACATCTCAAGCTTTAAAATGAGCTATCATACGTTTAAAACGGATAAGTACATGATTTTTAATAAATTACATAACATTAGATTGAAATATGGTAAACTGTGATTTTACTATGTGACATTAATGAATATGTCCATACTAAGATTTGAAATCCTTGAAATTTTGGAAAATAAATTATAAGGACATAAACTAGATAATTAGTTGTATAAACAAGATCATTATTTTGAGTAACTGCATACTTAAAATACATGATTAATTAGAAATTAATTAATCATTAATTATGAATATAATTATTATTATAATATTAGATGGTTAATTAAAGATTAATTAATTATTAATTATTGATATAATTATTATCATAATTATAGATGATTAATTAAATATTAATTATTAGTATAATATAATTATTAATTATTAATATAAGAATTATTAATTGATAATTATTATATGAGAATGAATATTTAAGTAATATTATTATTTATTAATGACATTAGTATTATTTAATTAATTAAAATTTTGTTATTTATTTAAAATTACTCAACTAAATAAATTAATTATTAAGTACTACATAATTAACTAATTAATAAATTAATCAATTAAATTAAATTAATAAAATGATAATTAGTATAAATTTATTTAACACTTAATAATTAATATGATTAATTATTAAGGTTAGTTATGATATAAGTAATTTAAGCTCACTTTAATTTATAAAGATAAATAACTAAATAGATAAAATAATATAACTATGATTCTCTCTATTAATAAGATATTGTTATATCAGGATAATTTCCCAAACTTATTTAGCAGGAGGTACTACTTTGGAAGTTTAAGCACATAAGATAGGTAAGGACAAATCTCACCTATAATATGAAACAAAATATTTTCTTTGTTGATGTTCTATGTTTAATATGATTTGCCTTAATCATGTGATAAATATACGAATTATATGTATTGCTTTGATTAAGCAGTTGATGTGCATAATTTCTTTTACACTAATATGATCAGCATGATGTCTTATAGATAATTATGTCATAATAATAGATGTATAATGACATGTAAATCTATATATTGTCATAATTAATAAGAATGAGGCTAATGAAATATAGGATAAAGTATCGTACAAACCATCAATTAATTGAGAGGATATGATAAGAATGAAAGCAAGTTATGACCTTGGAGGTTGTTGGATGTTCGCTCTCTCAATTCCCCATTGGTTGCATGCATATGGGTACGACACAAGGGCTCTTAAGTAGACAATATATGTATATAATAAAGCATAATTGAACACACATAGATCACATGTATTTTTAAACATTCATGTTGTGACGTGTAATGATATGATCTGTGAAAATATTTTGTATGATATAATTTGTATTTGCTAAGCGAAAACTCATACGTGTGTGTTCATGCTGTAGTTAACGCGAGTAAGTAGCCCGCCACTTATATGTTTTCTGGACAGGCGAAGCGGTGTAAAGTGATGGAGGAAGAGAGTATGATACCATTACGAATTTTATTTTCACATTTAGACTTCTTAAATTATTTTGTATCGACTATCTTTATAACTATATTTCAATATTCCGGTACTACTTAACTAGTAGGAGTACTTAAAAGACTCTATGGTCTTTCATTTTAACTCACATGTTGTTATAGCTTTTTATATATTATCTAAGTATGAATTTAAATATGATATTTATTATGTAGAAATTTTAATTTCCTTAGTTAAAATTTTAGTTTATTAAACTCTTCAAGTACAAGTATGATTTATTTTAAAAGGTAAGAAAAAGAGTTTTGTATTTTTAGAATCAAACATAAACAAGTGTTAAGACTATATTAACTAATAATAAGTAAGTTAGTTAGCGGTCCAAAAAATCGAATTGTTACACGAGAGACCAACAGTAGTAAAACCTAATTATAAAATATGAAAATCTCAAAAACATAATGAAATAACTCTATGGCTATAAAGTAGACATCTAAAACTTTGAAATGAGCTATCATATGTTTAACACGGATATGCACATAAGTTTTAATAAATCACACAAATTAGATTGTAATATAGTAAACTGAGATTTTACGATGGGATACTTAGGAAAACGTCCATATTAAGATTTGAAACCCTTGAAATTTTGAAAAATAAATTACAAGGACATAAACTAGATACATCAAGCTTTCCAATAAATCATCAAGTGTCCAAAATGGAATTATACACACATTTAAATGAATCTAACAAATTAAGATCTCCTACCAATAAAACTATTAAAGATTAAAAATATGATATAAAAGTAAGTCATAACATATGGACACAAAAAATTGGTGAAATGATTTGGTATTAAGTGTATGATCAACCAAGTATGAAAATTCTAATTCTATAAAGTTGAATCACAAGTTTTTAGATGGGACAAGACAAAGTAAACTAGAGGATTACGAGGTATACATCAATAGACTACTTTAGCCCAACTTAATGACCATATCTAATGGGAATGAGCCCTACAAGCCCAATATTAAATGAAAGCTAAGCCACTTAGGGATTTACACTTAGGTGACTCATTGTCACTAAAGTGATGTATATTTATTAATTAATTGATAATTAAATTAATAAACTAATAAATATATGACAAAATATATTTATGTTAAGAAAGTTAATTAGTAATTAATTTAATTTAATTTAATTATTATTAATTAATTAATAATAAGAGCTAATAAATGTTTATTAGTTGTGTAAACAAGAGTATTATGTCGAGTAACTACATAAATAAAATACGTTATTAATTAAAAATTAATTAATCATTAATTATTGATATAAATATTAATATAATTATGGATGATTAATTAGAGATTAATTAAATATTAATTATTATTATAATCTAATTATTATTTATTAATATAAGAATTAACAATTGATAATTATTATATTAGAAAAAATATTTAAGTAACATAATTAATTATTAATCATATAATTATTAACACAAAGTCTCAATTCCGGTACCGTATGATATCGGTATGTAAACTTCAGTTGCTATGAATGCGATCTTCAGTTACTAGAAATATGAATTCATGCAGAAGAAAATGTAGTTAAAGTGAATGTGAATTTATCTCATTTTACATTTCCTTCTACATGAATTCACATTTCTAGTAACAGAAGGTCACATTTACAGAATTCCATCTGGTACCGGATCTGAGACCAACCCATTAATAATTAGTCAATAAAAAATTATGTAATTTATTTATAATTACTCAACTAAATAAAGTAATAATTAAGTAAGTTATGATGCAAGTAAATTAATATCACCTTAATCTATAAAAAAATAAGAATATATATATATATATATATATAACTATGATTCGCTTTAATATCGATGTATTATTAAATAGGACAATTTCCTAAACTTACATAGTAGGAGGTATTACTTCAGAAGTTTAAGCACATAAAACAGGTTAGTACAAACCTCACCTACAGCATGAAACCAAATGTTTTATTTGTTGATGTTCTATGTTTGTTATGAATTGCCTCGATGATGTGATAAATATATGAGTAATGCGTATTGCTTTGATTAAGTATTTGACGTGCATAATTTCTCTTATACTAATATAATCAGCATGCCTCACAGATATTTATACTATAATGATATATGCTTAGTGACATGTAAATCTACATATTATCATAATTAATAAGAATGAGGCTAATGAAAGATAGAATTAAGTGTTGTACCGACCTCCAAATAGTGAGAGGATATGATAATAATGAAAATTATAAGTTATAATCTTGGAGGTTGTTGGAAGGTTGCTCTCCCAACTCCCCATTGATTGCGCATATGTGTACGACACAAAGACCCTTAAGTAGACTAGATACATATATAATAAAACATAATTGAACATACATAGATCACATGCATTTTTGAACATTCATGCTGTGACTTGTGATGATATGATGTATGAAAATATTTTGTGAGTTATAGTTTGTACTTGCTGAGTGAAAGCTCATATGTATGTGTTCGTGCTATAGGTAACGCGGGTCAGCAGTCCGTCACTTAGATGTTTTATGGATTAGCAAAGCGGTGCAGAGGCGATGAAGGAAGGGAGTGAGATATCACCACGAATTTAATTTATGCATTTAGATTTCTTAAATTATTTTGTATCATTATCTTTATAACTATATTTTCAATATTTTGATACTACTAAACTAGTAGGAGTACTTTACGAGAAAAAGACTTTAGGGTTTTTATTTTTTATTTTTGAACTCACATGATGTTATAGCTTTTTAAGTATTATCTAACTATGAATTTGAATGTGATATTTATTATCTAGAAATTTTAATTTCCTCAATTAAAATTTTAATATATTTATTTTATTCAAGTACAAGTATGATTTGTTTAAAAAAAAAAGTTATGTATTTTTAGAACCAAATATAAACAAATGTTAAGACTATATGAATTAAGAATTAGTAAGTTAGTAAATGGTCCGAAAAATTGAGTCGTTACATCATGCCTATATAAAGTTGAGTTTTCAACACGCTCAGAACGGTTTTTCCCTTAGCATTTTTGGCTGAGTTTGGAGAGTTTTTAGTGTTTTTCTTGTGCTTTTTTTTCTTCTTGTATTTTTATCTTATGTTTTCTTCATATTATTTTGTGAGATGAATTACAAGTTAGGTTAAACATGTTGGTGAGGCTAGTGATGGATTTGTATGTCGAGTAATCTAATATGAGTTTATTTTTATTTTATTTTGTAAAGTTTATATGTTTTAGTGAATTGAATCTCTTCATCTCATTTCTCTATTTTTTATTTAAAATATTTTGTACCAATATTTTATATAATTTCAGTCATGTTTTGTTTATATAATATTGTCATATATCTATTTTAACTAGATTTATTTTATAAGTTGTCTTTTACTACATTTTGCTTAACACAGTACTTTGTCGATTTTGGATACCTTGTAACAATAAATCAGTTTGGTTCAACGTTGAGATTTAATCCACTGAAATACATTTGTTTATTTTATTGATATTTAATTCTATATTTTTCGGTTGTTCGTTTGGGATGTGAAACTTGTAATTAAGTCATAAATAAAAGATTGCATTCAAACTGGAGAATAAAACATATGAAGAATTCACGACACCTCGCCTTATTTATTACCCAATTTTTCTATACCCATATCTCATTTTTTTTTAATATTTTATTTATTTTCACTATCATAAAAATCCACAAAAAATATCTTCACTTTTTATTGTTTATTTTCTTGCCTTTTTAATGTTTATTTTTGTTAATATTATTTGTTTTTGTTATAGCCTCTATGTGGATATGATCGCCTGATTTGTACTATAACCGACCACTTTGCGAGTGCTTTTGTAGGCATTAATTAATGGCAATGGTTTTGAATTATTTAAATAATGAAGTGCTAACTAATATTTGTAAAGTAATTCAGTGTTACTTTTTTCAATCAGAGTTTTATGTGTGCTTCAATTGTCGTTTTTGGGAGATCATATACTCTTTTTTCCTTAGATAGACTTTTCCTATTGGGATTTATCCTATTTTGAGTGGAAGAGTAGATCCTCTAACTTGGAAGCTTCAACCTTTTTTCGCTTTAGCTTTTTATTTTTATTGTTTTATGTTGGTTTTGTAAACCTTTTCATTTTCCGACCAATTGAGACTTAAAAAAAAAAAAAAAAAAAAAAAAAAAAAAAGAAGCTTCCATCACACTTCTAATAAACTAATCTAATGTACACATTTTTTTACACTTGTTAATGATTGAGCTTTGGACTTACGGGATCTAAACCCTCAACCCCGTTCCCTCATCAACTAGCTTGACTTGTTAATTTGTATTTTATTATTTACAATTAATTTGAGTGGAAGCTTTGTATGGAAATGGTATATTTGGGATATGCTGAAATCCTCTATACCAAATTTTCCTTCTCACTCAATTCCATATGCCACATTTGAAGGTTGTTATTGTTGTTGTTTGCACCGGAATAGAGATTTTTACTTAAAAAAAATAAAAAGGAATGGAGATTAGAATTTACATTTTATAATGAAGTTAGATGTAAAATTATTATTAAATTATGTCTACAAGAATTCCGTTATAATTATTCATTCACTTTTTTTTTTGTCCTAATAATCGAATCTCAATTATTTATTTATCAAATCTTACCATTGACGAGAAATAAATTTGCAAGATCAAAAAATATGGCAATGAATTGTAAATTTGATAAACATAAGAGTTTTTTTTTTGGTAAAGAAAATTGAGGATAGAGGCTAATAATTAATCCTAAGAAAAATAAAAGAGGAGACATAAAAAAAAAAAAAAAATCCTATTAAGTAATATCAGATAAAAAAATCTTTTTTTGTTTTTTTTTTTGTTTTTTTTCTTATGAGGCGTTTATTTTCATTTTTTGTTTTGGATTTATTTTCATTTCCATTCCATCGTATCATATTTTGAGAGGCAAAGGGCAAAGATGAGGTGTCGGAAGAATAAATTTGCATGAACGAACAAGAATGCAGGCGAACCTCTTGGTGGGACCCACCACCAGCACCACCACCACCGTTAGCAGCAGCACCCGCCGCCGTCACCGGTGGACCCCACTTGTCGTAGCAGCTGCAGCTTCTTCTTCTTCCTCGCAGAACCATTACGCGGTGCTCGGCCTCAACCTCTCCGCCACCTCCGCTGACATCAAGAGGGCTTATCGCCTTCTCGCTCGCAAGGTAAACCTACTACTACTCTTTTTCTGATTGGTTCCCGGGAAATTCCCATGCTGGGAAAGAACATAAAAATGGTATAAGAGATACTGTTTGTTGTTATTCTTCTTGTGTTTGACAATTCTTGTCCTACAATTGCAATTCAGAGTTTCTTTTGAGTAGAAATTCGGGAAATATCGAGAATTTGATTGAAAATCGGACTGAAATAACAAGTTGTGGTTTTAATTAAGAAGCTTTAGATGTAAGGGAGTAACAAAAAAAAAAAAAAAAAAAAAAATCCTATTTTGAGAAAGCACACAGAGGAAGTGTGGAGATATTGGAGAAATTGACTGAGCAGGTATGTAATTTGGTCTTTCTTGTGCCATCCAGATCATCGTCGATAAAAAGGAAGTTTCCTTACTAATATTTATTGATGTTATTGTTGGATTTGGGAACTTGTTTCTCACTTTTCCTTTTCCTAATTTTGAGCTTGTGAATCTATTTGGAAATCTGGGCCTCCTTAAAGAATTAGCTCTTTTAAGTAGCTCATGTTTGGTGCCGAGGTTTGGATCTAAAAATTACAACTCAATTTTTATATTTTTCTGAAAAGTCAAGATCAGTTTCACCATTCATAATTACTATTAAAGTTTTGTAACTCAAACTTTAAAATTCCATAACTTTGCATATACAAGTCCAAATGAGATTTTTTTTTTAAAATTGCATAGAATTTCGAGACGAACGAAACAAGCTCCATATTAATATATATTTTTTTCTTCCAACACATTTCAAGTTCTTACACTTTTTAGCTTCAGCAATTCAAACGCCTCACTAAACGTACAACTCAATTCAAACCCAAATTATACAATCCAAACCTATGCACCAAATGCATGCCTAGAGTATTTGCTTGGTTTTGTGTTTCTTAGGAATATTAGTGTTCACTGGAAGGATCCTCATTTGGTTATCTCTCCAACTACATTCGTAAAGTTGTTGCTGTTGTGTGTGTGTGTGTGCCTTTTTTTTTTTTTTCGTGCCAATAGGATTAAGAACTACACAATACCAGTAGGGCATGTTCTTTGTACCCTACAGCAGAGGAAATTAGAACAATTACTTGGACAAGGTATTGCAGTGATGAAGTTCAGTGTAAGAACAGAAGGTTGCGTTTAGGTCAGTCGCATTTTCTTGCTGACTTGAGAAATAGCTGAACTTCATTTCTGCCAAGCTTTCATGCCGACTGTTTTTTTAGAAAAAAGGGTGAGAGGGAAAAAAAAAAAAGTCTCTTTCGTTGCAAGTATCCGTGAACAAAAATTGTTCAACATGCTTCTATATTTGATCCAGGAAAAGTTTGAAATCCTGCCAAGGTACATATGATGGGATAAGATTTGGAGAAACACAATTTTTGGATATTGATTGATGGAGGAAAGGAAAGTTCTATCATTTTCCTACGTTTTGATAACGAAAAATGTTCGAGGAAGAGGTCATAGGGTATTCTTAAAATAATGTGGGGATATTCTGAGTGGTAACTGTTTAGATTGTTTTTGGATCTTTTAGTGGCTGCATAAAACAGAAGCTTGGTTTTTCCATGTCAAGGTAAGGAGAAAAGAGTTTGGTAGTTTGTAGTGTCGTTTAAAGTATCCTGCAGGTTATGATAATTAAATAGCATAGATAGAATTAAGAACCCAGCTAAGCTCGCCCAAATGGGAATAGTTAAAATTGCATTCGTGATATCTATTGTAGCCAGTACTTGTCGCAGCACCAGATAGGGACTACTAGAGAAACCGCTATACGCTGCTGGCAAGCAAGCCATATGCTGCCACTACTGCAGTGAGTGTCCTTCAATTTTATTTTCCCTCTTTTGTTAACTGGTATCTCCAGAAGAAAAAGTGTGCAATCCCTGTCCTGACATCGGGAACCAAATCAATCCTAGTGATTAGACTACCGAGTGATCCTCACATGTACAAAACATGCCACCATACCAAGCCATACACTGTACCATGATCTGAGGTAACAACTGTGCCTTAGTTTCTCTTCTTGTAATCTCTTAATCCCTTCCTTTGCTTCCTTCTTAAATGACGCTGCTTCATACTCATAGATTTAGAGCTCCTACTTCATGAACATTTTCCAATTCGACTTGCGTGTATACAAATTCTCCTATTCTGTAAATTATAATAACAGATTATAAAAGTTGAAAATTTTGTTCCTACCTATAAAATGTTAAATCTACCAAGCAACCCTGATACGCATGGCATCTATGTCTACAATGTCAAAAACTCGGGAATGATAAATTTGTACTTTTTTTTTTCCTTGGGTGTACAAAAATGCTTTGGTTTGCGCCTTTTTCATGGGATGTCAAACATGGTTTGAGTGTTTTTAGTGCATAGCTAATTACTTAGTGTTTTCTGCATTATTTTCTTTCCCATACTTTTGGCTTGAACACCCTTTTGATGTTAAACCAACAATGAATCATTCAACAAGTCTGAGAATGATAAGTTAAAGTAATTTTCTTTGTAAGCCCAATATCTAACATATTTTAGTGAATTCCATTCTATTTTACAGTCTATAAAAGAAGTTAGTAGTTAAGAAATTACCAGAGGATATAGGTTTCATACGAATTCTTTTGATATTGGAAACTGATCACAAAACTCAATTGCTTTTGACCTTTGAAAGAAGAAATTTGAAAGAAGAAATGATAGGGAATACAATAGGAGCAAGCACACTAAATCAAAGGAAGTGTTTACAAGGGCATATCCAATGCAGTGCCAAATTAGTGTACCAATGCCACATTTTGGCAGTTGAGTAGGAAAACCACTCTCAATGCAGTGCTATTTTTGGTGCCAAATTGACAATATGCTATAAAATTTGGCACCAAGTATAGCATATGCCAAATTTTGGCACTTGGTTGCTATTGGTTGATGTATTGACCTTTTCACTTAATCATTACAACATTTCCATTTTTAAATTGTTTTAAAATCAAAAGTTTACTTTTATAGGTTCAAACTTAATATTTATGATAAAAAGTAGATGAGTAATGCTTGGGACACAAACTCTAATTCCTAACTTTTTAATACTAATTGACGTGGCATGTGACTTGGTATTTAAAAGATTGTCACGTCAATTAATAATAAGAGACTGCATGTATGAATAAACGATGAGAACTCATTGCCACGTGAATTGATATCAAAAAGTTGGGATCAGAGTTTGTGTCCCCAGCACTACTCAAAGTTGGCATTTGATAGGAACTTACTAATCTAGACATATTATTGACCCCAAATGGAAATACAACATTGAAAAATAGGAAGATAACAGAGGGAATTCACCCCCAAGCCTCTCAATGGCCTCAGCCGACCTTACTAACAGACTACAACCATTAACCTCCTTTCTCAATAGCCCTTACTCCCCCTTATATACTCCCCATCCCCTAACAAGCTACTACCAACTACTGGTAAACAGTTACACTAACAATCTCTACTAACCATTCCCTTTTAGCCCACTAACTAAATTAATCTTCTTGCTAATCTTCACATGCCTATTAATGACGGTTCCTAACAGCATTTCCTTGAAGATGTCTAAAAGGAGTATCTTTGATAACATTTTGAATATGATATAAAGGCAATGTTATAAAGCTTGTACTGATAAAAGATGTTACTCACAAATTGTTCAGTAGCTTCTTGACAGTGACAGGGGTTCCATTAGTCAGATTACCGCGATAAACAACACCATAACCGCCCTTAGCAATGACATTTTCCTTAGAAAACCAGTTCGTCGCAAGTTCCAGGTCCCTTAGTGTAAACTAGTGACCCCAACCAAGGTGAGAGAACTCGGGTAGACCGGAGAGAGGTGAAGGAGTGGTTACGGGATGTGGTGAAGGCTTGTGATGAACGGAGACTATATGACGACCGCCGTCCTCTCCAGAATGAGAACCAAACCAACACACCCCCCCCCCCCCGCCCAAAAAAAAAAAACCTTCCTTCTCTATGTTAGTGAATGAGCCTGACTGACTGCTATTATCTCCCATCTTGGTATTGATCAAAACTTTCTCGGACTCTTTCTCGGTGTATTTGTCATCAAGAGAGAGAAAAGTTGCATTGTTATGGGCATGGACATGGGCATGGGCATTGTTGTTGGGGGAAATGTGATCAACTCTAATTTTTTTGATATCTCTTGAAACATTAGGGATTTGGGTAAGGGGAATCATGCCCTTTGCCCTTCTTGATCGTTTACGCAAGGTGAGACATATGGACAAAACGAGGAGAATTACGACCATAAACAAGCCGACGATGATGCCGGTTAACACCCAAACCCTCAAACCGAAAACAAATGTCTTATCGGATAATCCCTCATTAAGATCTGATGCCATCTTCTGAGTCCAGAAATTCCTACATTTGTTAGATGAAATTCATTAAGATCAAGCAAGCTTTTTCAATATATTTAGTAATTTGGTTTGGTTTGGTTTGGTATGTTATCTCAGTTTAACATTTTACATTTGTACAATGCCAAATAAATTTGAACACCATTTCTAAGCCCCCCAAAAAAAAAAAAAAAAACCAGAAAGAGATCACCGTATCATATGGAAAGTTTTACCCAGAAAGAACATATGAAAAGAAGAACGGAAAACAGAGAGAACTTGGTAAGAGATTAAATATGAAACAACAACAACAACAACTATAATAACAACAAGAAATGTGCATAGTTTTCAATTAGAGAGAAAACTATTTGAAATGTGCATAGATTTTTGATCTGAGTAACCAATGCATGTTTATAACGTATTGGGTAGCATTTGGGTAAATAGGAACCTAGCTCCTTTTCAAATCTCTCTTCAGCTTCGTTTCATTTATTTGCCTTTAGTTTTTCATTTATTAATGGAAAAAATTTTAGATAAAGGTTGGTTCGGGCCATGTTTTATTTGTCTTAATCAAGTAGCAACGCAATGCTGTTTTGGGATTTTGTTGAGAGGGATGAATTCTATAAACTATTCACAACTTCTATGGATTGAACGCTTATTACGAGTGCAATAACATATATTCTCTTGTGATTTTTGCAGTATCATCCTGATGTTAGCAAGGATTCTCAGTCCTCAGAGGTGTTCATGAGCATCCGCCACGCATATGAAGTGAGAACCTCTCATTAACCATTCTCCGTCCGTGCCTTTTTTTTTTAATTTTTTTTTCTTGGTTAGGGTAAATTGGAATCTATGTGAAGTATTAAATAAAATTGCTAGGTGAATATTCCTATTGACACCTGAATAATTTAACTGAATTCCCTGGGGCCAAAGAGGAAATCAGGTGCAACTGAAGTTGTTCATTGTCCAGTTATTAAAATATTTCTTTTTTCATTGGTTCATTTCGTTCAGGATATGACAAAAAGGACAACATTAAGCTTCTTTAATCCCTTAAACAGGTCCTATCCAATGAAGTCACAAGAACTCAGTATGACCGGGCATTTAAATTTAGAGAAGATAGTGGTAGGCACTACAGAAGGCAAAGGAACATCGAATTTGACAGCGGGCCAAGGATCTATAGGTGGGATGAGCTGAGACAAAGAATGCAACGTGAGAGATATTGGGAAGAAAACAATTCAAGAGAGGAAAATTCTTCCTTCAGCGATACAATCGGAGCATCTCAAGAAGTCCATGAAAGAGGCTCCTTCACTGAAGTCCTGAGATCCGCATTCGTCTCTCTGTTTTTGTTTCAGACTTTTGGATCCCAACTATCTCTCACCATCAGTAGCCTGATGGCTTTGTTGGATAGGAAGCTGGACACTGGATACAAAATCGGTTATATCATTGCTTGGGTTCTGGGTGGTAGAGGCGGTATTTTGCTTACCTTGTGCCTCTCCTTCGCGAGCTGGGCTTGCGGAAAAACCAGCAGCAGCCTAGTTGCTCTGGTCATTGTAGCGACGTGGGTCGGCGTGAATCTTGCGAGATTTGCACCACTTCCACAGGGTGCTCTTATAACTCTACTGTACATGTCTATTAAACTACAAGTCGATTTGAACTAAATCCATTGTTGCTTCTGCTTCTTGTGATGAAACAAATGTGTATTCCTCGTTTTCTAAACAATCAATGTATATATTTTCTTCTATAGGATGTAAGGATATAGTGTCAAAGCTAGATTATGATAAAGTGGTAATAAGATTAATAATACTCTCTTCTACAATTTTATCTGATCTAAAAATTTAGGCGCTTTTTTTTTTTTTTTTTTTTTTTTAGTTTTTTATTATTAAAACCAACCCCCCCTCCCCCCCCCCCCCGGCTGCCCGCTGGGTCAAAGTTCGCTCTTCGCCAACACTTGAAACGTTCCATAAAGAGATTCTATCTCAAATCAACATTATCATGTTCCCAAAACCAACATAAGGCTATTCGGCTTGGAAAAATAGCCTGCGTTCGGGGGATATTATGGCCTCTCCCGTGTGGGTCTCCCGTGTGGGCCATCGGGAGACATTACGGCCTCCCTCACCCAAGCCAGGTAAGCCAACCATCACACGGATGGCACCCATGTTGGTTTTGAACAAGAATAGGAGAAACTCTGCAATTCAATAAGGATAAACACATGACGACCATCAATGCAACTTCCTAGCTTCCATTTAAAAAAATCACCTCCGTTAGGGTTAGCTTAACATATGGGAGGGGGGTTTTAAGGTCTTGGACTTAGGGTTCGAAATCTGAAAGGTTTTCTTTCTAATTAATTAAGTAGGTGTCATAGGGTAAAAAATTAATATAAAAATAAAAATAAAAATCGTTTCGGTCATCCTGAAACTTACTTTTGGTTGTGTCACTTGTCCTCTTGACTGCATATTTAACCTAGCAGTTTATTCAAAGGTTGCCCTGGAGGTAATGTTTTGAGGATTGTCGGTGGGTTAATGATAAACATCTTCTCCCATGTTCAGGGCATGATGGATATATACATACAAGCACATATACACACACACACACACACACATACACAAAACACAATTGTTCCACATTGGTGCCTCAAGCTTTGCATTGAATTTCATGTAAAACTATTGAATTCCACAAATATGCAACAGGCCTTTGAATATTAAACACATATTTGGCCTTTAAAACATTAAACGAAAACGACACAATCAGATCAATCTGTTGAGTTCCCCTTTTAACTAGCAAGATTTATATTCCAATAAAAAAAAAAAAAAAAATACAATTCAAGTATTTCTCTGCTAAACTTCTGATTTACATACAGTATCATTCTTTTTTTTTTTTTTTTCTTTTCCAAATCACCATTTTACAAGTTTCAAGAGCTTTTCAGTTTCTCATCTTCTGTATTCTTCAACCCTTTAAGATTCCTCCACAAATATCTCCCATTGGCCATGTCAATAAAAACCCAGAAGCTGTTATGTACCATCTGAAATTCAGAATCATCAGAAAACAAACATTCATTAGATTTAAAAAAAAAAAAAAAAAAACGCATAAAAAATTCAAGAAAATTAAAAAAAAAAAAAGAAAGAAGAAATTTAGAGCATACCCTTTTGAGATCAGAATGTTGTTCTTCTTTTGGTGATATCTTTTCATGATTTTCCGAATCATCGTAAATCCCAGGAGAAGAAGAAGAAGAAGAACCAGACGTTTTCCATGCAAAATATCCAGCAAGAATTGCTGAGAAAAACACCAAGATGAATCTCATCGGACACATTTTTAATTTCTTTCTTTTTTACCTGCAAGATTTGGATTTTTTAAGAATGAAATCCCTTAACAACCAGATAACAAGAGACGTTGTTGTTTTGTTTCCTTTTTCTTCTGTTTCTTGACTTCTTTTTTTATGAAATGAGATATGTTTTGGACAAAGACGGCCAAACAAAGCATGCCCTTTTGTTTTTCTATGGTCAATACATTTAAATATATATATATATATATAAATATATATTAATATCAAATAAAGCGCGTATTAGTTGTATAGAAGATTCTTTCTTTCATTTTCTCTTATGACTTGGTGTTTCCCGCGTATACAATGTCAAATGTGGCTTTCACCTACTGGTCAATGATTGCAGTTTTTCATTTTTTTCATATATTTTTTTACAACCCTTATTTTTTGACAAAATATTATTTTTGCTAGTGCTTCTAGAAATATAGACCAATAAACATTTTGTGGTTTGGTCATTTTCATCCTCAATATTACTCTTCTTACAAATTTGGTTTCTATATTTCAATGGAAATTTATTCCAATTGTTAATAGGGACAAAATTATGGATGGATTTTGTAGATGCTAGGAATCTACCGTCAATTTTTAACGAGAGTTAGTAAATGAAAATAAACAAACAGATAATTGGGCCATTGGAAATTGTTATTGAAATTCATAAAAAAATATGATATTGAAATAATCAGATGTAAAAAAGAAAGAGAGAGAGAGAGAGAGAGAGAGAGAGAGAGAGAGAATCAACAACACCAAAATTTATAGAGGTTCGCCAAATGATGTGCTACGTCCTCTCTAAGTGATTGTTTTCACTATGTATGAATGTTTTGTAAATACAGTGTGGATTATGATTTCTGGGTATATTTTGACAGAATATCAGTAAGCAAATCTTCGGAAAAAAGGTCCTTTCTGAAGAGGGGTCTTCATCTATTTATAGAGGAAGAACCGTGGGTTTGAATCAGTAATCGATGATGAGCGATTTTCGCTTGTTGTCCTTTGGGGACACATGTCACGATGTGAAGTTAGCAGTTACTGATATGAATCACAGATAGTGGGCTTAGCAGTTACTGAGAGGTGATGTCATTGTCAATCATGAGCTTGTCAGTTATCATAAAAGATCTGACATGTCATTGTTGACAATGGACTTGACGGTTATGGGGAATGTCCCTTGTAATTCTAGTCGAGCATGAGCGATGAACATTGATTAAAAAACAAGGCTTAGTTCTTGTGATCGCATCGTTCGTGGCTTATATTAGATTCGATGTACGTTCAATCATGTTTGAAATGATTGATTCGAAGCTCGAATGCGAACGATCGTTATTCATGAAGAAATGAATTAGGACTGTAAATTGGGTACGGCCCAATTATACGAACGATCGTTATCTACTAATGGAATGAGGAAATACTATAAGTTGGGTCCGGCCCAAATATATGATCATATTGTAGATTTAAACTGAGAGTTCATCGTTCGTTCGATAAACGTTTGAAAGCTAACGATATTGTGGGAAGACAAAGTCTAACCCCAACAGATAGCCCCCCACTCTATCGAGCGATGGATCCTCGATAGAGTGTTTGATTATTAGCGAGAAAATCGCATCAGTCATTGTTACATCAGATTAGGGAAATCAGAACGGACTGACGAATTAATCGATGGGAAATCTCGAACTCAGTGAGAGATGTTATTTCATATACGTGGCGTGCACTGAATGGGTGTTCTGAAACGACAACATTGTCTCTTTTTGAAATTCGTACCGTTGTGACGTAAAAAGCCTGAGCTGGAATATGCGAGATTTTCGGGATTCGAACCGTTGCGACGTACGATCTCTTGAGTGGGAATACGAAAAGTTTCGTAATTCACACCGTTTGATCAAGCATTTCCTGAAAAATCGGGACCGTTGGATGCACTGTGAAGCTATATAACGCTTCACATTCCTTCTTTTCCCCTATATTTACATTTGGAGCATCCGAAAATCCAGAACTCAAGAGTTTTCCAAGACCTTCGAAACTTCAGGCAAGATTTCTTCTATTGTTCTTGTTCTTCATTTTGAGTAATTTTTACTTGATAGGGTTTTTCTTTACTCTGTTTTCAAATGTTTCTGGTTGTTTTCCTGCACTTCTATTGAGTGAACGATTTGATTAAAGGGAATTTGGTGAGTTTTTTTCTGGGGTTCTTCTCCGGGTTTTTAGTCTACTGTTCTTCGTGTTCATCCAAAACTACATAGGGTTTTGATTCAGTAGAAGCTTTTAGATCCGAAATCCTTTCATCTTTCGTTCTAGATTTAGTTTGTGATCCAAAGAAGCAAATTATCGAGGACGTGGATGTAGAATGGACGAGCACCGACTCCAGTGATAGCAGTTCTGACGATGAAGAATTGACGTCGACCATCCGTCGTTCGAGGTTCAAACATGAGTTCCAACACACACGAATGGGTGCTGGAACGAGTAACGAGGCTTCAAAGAGGAGTTGACCAGCGTCAACGTCAGGAGCTGAGGTTTTATCGATTCCTCCCATTGCTCGACTGACTAAGCCTCCTCGTCGTTTGAGTGTCGAATCTTTTCTTCGAACGTCGAACCCTCGATCAGTCTTGACGGAGGAAGACTTATCGGACATCAGGGGTCGATTCAGATTTCCGAACGAAGTCCAGCTTCGCCTCCCCTTTAAAGATGAACGAGCGGACACAGTGTCGGAGGGATGGATATGCATGTATACCATCTACTTCGAATGCGGACTTCGACTTCCTATTCCTCCTCTTCTCATTCAAAGTATGAATCACTATCAACTTGCCATTCCTCAGTTGATGCCGAATGGGATGAGAGTTTTCTTGGGGTTGATTGTACTAGCAGACGAGGCGAGCGTTGAACTAACAGTCGATGACATCCTCACCATTTATTACCCTAAAAAAAACTATAAGGATCATGGATGATACTCGATGTATCCAAGAAGGAAGAAGCAGGTGGTCGGTGAAATGAAGAATGCTGACAGATATTGGCAAGACCGTTACTTCTTCATGCATGTGAACGAAAAATCGATGGGTGGTCTAGCCAATGCTTTTTACCCTTTATGGGTATTCTTCGTAAGTATCGAACGAAGAACATCTAGGGTTGATTAAAGTGTTTGTACATGAATTCTGATGTAATTTTCTGTTTTGTGTTGCAGATTAGGAGTCGAAGAAGCCACCTTCAAAGGCTCTTTTGTTCGAGGAAAAGCTCAAAAGCTTGCTCGCGCTGCCAAATCGAGAGTGGGACGAGATCAACGTTTCAAAGAGATTTAAGGCATCGAGCCTTTGGAAGGACTTTGTCAATATCACAACAGGTATAGTTAAACGAGTTCCATCCTGGGTTGATTGGTCGTTCGTGATCAGGGGAGTGTTGAGGAGACTCTTCGGCACTCCGTTGTTCATCGAGCCCCTTTTTGATGAAGAGGCTTTAATCGCAGAGCTTGCCTCGGACACGATGGTCATGGAGTTCCCCAAACCCAAAAATCTGCTTGCCAAGAGAAAGGCGAAGAAGGAAGTTGCAGCTGCAGCTGCCGCTGCATCAGAAAATGTTCTTAAGGGCAACAAACCCGCGCCCTTTCCTGTCCTCGAGTCTTCTCCAGAACCCCCAGCGAAGCCTGTCTCACCTCCTGCCAAGAAAAGGAAGGCAGTCGAGAAGGCTAAAAGGAAAGTTTCAGTGAAGAGGAACAAGAAATCAAAGGTTGCGACTCCTGAACCGGACGTCGAAGGCCTGAAAGTTGAGGTGGATTTGCCTCCAAAGGTGAGACTTCTGCAAGACAAGCAGACGAGTGTTGATGTTATGTGGCAATTATTATCTGAAGCTGATGTTGATACCTTGAACCAAGGTCCACTTCAAAGCCATCTTGATGATCTTCTATGGGATGGCTTAAAGGTACATATTTGAAACTTGTAATTTACAACCTGTAAATTTACAATTTGTACTTATTTTAAAGGTATTGCCAATACATTGCAGATCAACGTTCGAGCAATGGGACTTTTCTATCGAACAACTAACAAAGTTGCCGAACAGAAAACTCGAATAAAGGAGCTTGAGAATATTAATAAAGAGCTCGAAGAAAAGGATGGAGAGTGTGGGCAGAAACTACTAGACATTAAACGAAAGTTCGGAGATGTCAAGATGAGCGCCAAGGGGTTGATGGCTGAGCTTCAAAAGGTTATGCATAAGGCAAAGGAGGGTTCAGACATGATGGAAGTCATGGTCAAAAGTTTTGACGAGGCACATGCCAAAATCAAATCTCTTGAGGCCGAAAATGCTGCGCTCGCCACTCAGATCCTCGATTCGTTCGAGAAGGCCACCATCAAGGCTCGATATGACCTCCTTAAGGAGTATAAACAAGGACTCTTCGTCGAAGCTGAAATCGATAAAGAGATCGAACTGTATGAGGATGAAGCAAGCTGTTCATCATCTGCCCCTGCTGACGAAATCGCGCCAGTGTCGAACGACCAAGGGCCAAGTGGAGACGAACCCCCTGCTGACGAAATTGTGCCAGCGTTGAACGGCCAAGGCCCAAGTAAAGACGAGCCCCCTGTTGAGCCCCCTGTCGATGCTAATCGTTCAGAAGACCGTGAAACGCGGCAGTAGACATTATGATGTATTTTGCAATGTTTTTATATCAATTTTTATTTGGATATCAAGTTTGTATACAATGACGATTCATTAATTCAAACTTGGAATTTTTATTCACATCTACATGTGTAATGATTGATGCGAATGTCAAATGTTTTATGACGAATTGAGCATCGAACGAGATGCGATAAGTGATGAGTTGCCATACGATAATGAATAGTATAGTTCGTTAGGTTGAACGTTGAACATTCAAATCTTGACGGTTACATTGAAAATGTACGTCCATAATCAAATATGGGAAAGTGTTTGGAATATGCATGTTTTTCGTTCAAAAACACGTTTTTGATTAAGAAGTGTAGCTGGACTCGTTCATGTGTGACGAGCTGCCTACGTACCTAATGTTTAGGGATCAAGCCATTCGTAGTTCGATGGTACAATGTAGTTGTCTGATTTTTGTGACTGGACTCGTATAAGTGTATACGAGCTGCCTACGTACCCAATGTTTAGGGATTAAGTCGAACGTAGTTCAAAGGCAGATGTAGTTTCAGAATAGTCTTAGGCTTAGACCTACAGATTCGAACGTGTATCGAACGCTCGCAGTCATGGATCTAGCCCTTACAAAGTAAAGTTCATAAAAATTACAAGTCTTGGTAAAAAAACTTTAAAAATTACAAATAGTATTTACGAAGGTGATGCGAGTTCCAACTGCGAAGAACTTCTACTCCATCTCTCGTCTTCAGACGGTAGACGCCTGGTCGAATAACCTTCAAGATCCTATAAGGACCTTCCCAATTTGCTCCTAACTTTCCTGCGTTTGGCTTGGCAGTGTTCTGGAATACTTTGCGAAGCACGAGATCTCCTTCATTAAAAGTTCTCAGCCGAACTTTCGAGTTGTAATACTTCGCCACTAATTGTTGGTAGTTCGCCATGCGAACCAAGGCTTGATCTCATTTTTCGTCAAGAACGTCTAGACTGTCATTAAGCATTTCTTGATTCTGATTTTCATTTCAAAAGCCAATTCACGCCGGAGTGTAGGGACACCGATTTTTGCTGGGATAACAGCTTCTGCACCGAAGGTTAGTGAGAATGGAGTCTCACCGTTCGCTCTTCGTGGGGTAGTTCTGTACTCCCAAAGTACACCATGAAGTTCATCCGCCCATCGACCCCTTCGAGCTTCGAGTTTTTTCTTCAAATTCTGTACTATCGTCTTGTTGGTTGCTTCAGCTTGTCCGTTCCCTTATGGGTACCTCGGGGTAGAGAAGCTAAGCTCGATCTTCCAACCTGGACATAATTTTCTGAAGTTGCCCGAAATGAATTGGGATCCGTTGTCCGTGACTATCTCCTGGGACAGTCCGAATCTACAAATTATATTCTTCCAGATGAAACTTTCGATGTCCAAATCCTTTATGCCCGCAAATGCCTCTGCTTCAACCCACTTTGTGAAATAATTGGTGAGCACAAGCGGGTATTTGTGTTGACCGCTCGCTCTGGGTAATGGACCCATTATATCCATTGAATATTTCATAAATGGATAAGGAGATGCAATGTTCGATAGGCGTTCTGCTGGCTGATGGAAAACTGGGAAGTGCCTTTGGCATTTGTCACACCGCCTGACAAAGTCTTCGCTGTCTTGGAACATGGTGGGCCAGTAATAGCCCTGTCGCTTGACTTTGTTGCATAGAGATCGTCCCCCAGAATGATTCCCACATTCGCCTTCATGGATTTCCTTCAGTACGTATGTAGCTTCTTTTTTGTCGAGACATCGAACATAGGGGCCACTATATGAACGACGAAAGAGAACGTCATTAATCATTGAAAATCTTGTAGCTTTCCTTTGGATTTTTCTCGCCTCTTGTTTGTCCTCTGGAAGCAGTCCCTGTTTCAAGTAAGCTATAATGGGCGTTCGCCAATCTTCCATTACTTTGTCTGTCGTGATCGTAGCTTCAATCTGGATGCTAGGCTCTTCAATAAATCCGACTGGAATGCTTCGATGTAAGTTTGGCTCAAATGTTGAACCAAATGAAGCCAAGGCGTCTACTTGCTTGTTCAAATCTCTCGAAACTTGTTGTATTGTGTACTCCTCGAAATGCTGTACAAGAAAACGAACAACGTTCAAATAAGCTTCCATTCTCGTATCCTTGGCTGTGTATTCTCCGAGTAGTTGGTTCACAACGAGCTGTGAGTCACTATAAATTTACAAACGTCGAGCCCCCAGTGTTTTCGCCATACGTAGCCCAGCGATTAAGGCTTCATATTCAGCTTCGTTGTTCGAAGCGTTGAATCCCAGGCAAAATGATTGCTCGATTGTCTCGCCGTCAGGGGACTTGCAGAATACTCCTATCCAGATCCTTTGACATTTGATGCTCCGTCCACCATGAGCGTCCACCAGCATTTTTCTTGAGTGTTCGACGTTGAAGGATCTGGAGTAAGTTCAGCTATAAAGTCAGCAAGTACTTGTGATTTTAAGCTGGCTCGGACCGGGTACTCGATGTCGAATTCGCTCAACTCGATCACCCACTTTGTCAAGCATGCAGATAAGTTTGGACTATGAAGGATGGCTCGTAGGGGATAGGTTGTCATTACGACGATTGAGTGTGATTGGAAATACAACCTCAGCTTCCTTGCAGCGATTATGAGGGCAAGGGTTAACTTCTCAACCACCGGGTACCTCGTCTCTGTTTCAAGTAATGACTTGCTGACATAGTATACTGGATGTTCACCGTTCGAATCTCGTACAAGAACAGCGCTTACTGCATCTTCGGTTACTGCCAAGTAAAGAAATAAACTTTCGCCAGTCAGTGGTTTAGCTAGAATCGGAGGGCTGGACAAATACCTCTTAAGTTCGTCAAAAGCTTGCTGGTATTGTTCGTTCCATTTAAACTTCTTGTTTCCTTTGAGTAGCTTGAAAAAGGGTTGGCATTTGTCGGTCGATCGAGAGATGAATCTATTTAATGCTGCTATTCGGCCTGTCAACTTCTGAATCTCTCGCTTGTTTTATGGTGAAGGCATAATCATTATCGCCCTTATCTGGTCCGGATTGGCTTCGATCCCTTGCTGTGTGACGATATAGCCCAAGAATTTCCCAGATGAAACACCAAACGAGCATTTGGAAGGATTCAAACGCATGTTGTGCTGTCTAAGTACTGAGAAGCACTCTGACAGGTATTCGATATGGTCCGCAGCCTTCAATGACTTGACCAGCATATTATCTATGTAAACCTCCATCGTTCGACCGAGTTGGTCGGCGAACATTGCGTTGACAAGCCTTTGATACGTTGCGCCAGTGTTCTTTAACCCCGAATGGCATAACTTTGTAGCAATAAATTTCCCTCTCCGTGATAAATGCTGTCTTTCTTGATCGTCGGGATGCATGAGGATCTGATTGTATCCTGAGAACGCGTCCATGAATGAAAGCAATTCATGTCCTGCGGTTGCATCAACCAATCGATCGATATGTGGCAGGGGAAAGCTATCTTTTGGGCAGGCTTTGTTCAAATCTGTGAAGTCAATACAAACTCTCCATTTTTCGTTCTTCTTTTTGACGATGACAACGTTCGCTAGCCAATCCGGGTATTGCACCTCCTTTATGAATCCAGCCTCTATCAACTTCCGCACTTCTTCGTTGACGATCTGATTTCGTTCGATTCGAGTTTTCTCCTTTTCTGCTTGACAGGTTTATGACTAGGATCGACGTTTAGTCGATGTGTTGTTACTTCTGGATCAATACCTGGCATGTCATTGTGTGACCATACAAAGCAGTCTTGATTGTCATGAAGAAAACTCAACAATTGTCTACGAATAGGGTCATCGAGCATCGGGCCAATGTTGACAAATCTATCTGGCTTTTCTGGATCTATTTGGATTTCATCCAATTGTTCCACGTCTAGCAGTACTTGACCGCTCGAATTTTCCTACGTCTCTAGTTGCTATAAGCGATCGCTTCTTTTCATCTTCAGAGAATGAATGTAGCAAGTCCGAGCAACTTCTTGGTTTCCCTTTATCTCCTTGACTCCCCTCTTTGTAGGAAATCAGATTCTTTGATGGTACGTAGAGGGCACTGCCCTCATTGCATGAATCCATGGCCTATCGAGGATGATGTTGTAGGCCGAAGGGCAATCAAAACTAAAAAACTGGTTAATTTGTTCTCTCCTGCTGCAAAAATAGGAAGTTTAATCTTCCCAACAATTGCGGTCGATTCTCCGTTGAAGCCTGTCAAAACGGTCATCGAGCTCTTGATGTTCGACTCAGACAACTCCATTTCTCTCAAAGTCGAGAGGAAAAGAACATCCGTTGAACTCCCATTATCAACGAGAATTCGACCTACTTCACAGTTTGACACGTTCAGAGTTAAAACCAACGCATCGTCGTGAGGTCGACTGAGGCTAGTTGCCTCGCTGCTATGGAAGGTGATGGAATGCTCGATTGGATCGTCAGAGAGAATCATCGCAATCGGCTGTGTGGCTTTCCTTCGATGATACTTGACAGCAGTAACAGTCTCTCCACTATAAATCGAATCCCTACAGATTACTCTAATAGTTTTTCGAACTGGCAGTGGTGACGGTGTGTCTTCTATCTGCTGTACTATCCTTCGTTCCTTAGGCTCGCTACCAAGTCCGTACGTGTCTCTACCTTTCTCAGTGAGGAATTCTCAAAGGTGACCTTTCTTTAGCAGCTCAATGACTTCCGCTCTTAGCGCCCTGCAGTCGATGGTCTGGTGTCCATGATCTTTGTGAAACTCATAATACTTTGTTGTGTCTCTGGCTGGGTTTTCTGGCAGCTTCTTGGGCCATGTAACAAAGTCTTGGCACTTAAGATGAGCGATCAGCTCTGAAAGGCTGATGCCAAGCGCATACTTTGGTGGTGAAAGAGGGCGCTTGTGGTCACGTCTCGCTCGCTCGTTCTGTTCGATGCTCCATTCATCGTGGGCGTGTGCGTTCACGTCTGAATGCCTTATCTCGCTTGTTGCGAGCTTTGGCCACTTCCTCCCTAGTTCGAGCCAGATCACGCTCGACTCGTTCATTTTTCTCCTCCAGTTCGATAAATCCTTTTGCCCTATGCATGGCGTCTTAAATCGTTGGTGGATATCTGGCGCAGATCTCGTTCTTGAACAAAGACTTATGCCTTAAGCCTTTCTTCAGTGCTTCTCTCGCTGTTCCATCGTCCAATCCAGAGATTTCTGAAATCGCTTTGCTGAAACGCTTGATGTAAGCGCGCAGCGATTCGTGTGGTCCTTGAACCACACCCCATAGATCCTTCGTGGTCTTCCCGGACTGAATATGGACGGAGTAGCTTCTCATAAAATCAAGTGAAAGTTCATCGAACGAATCGATCGATTCTGGTGGGAGGTTACAAAACCATCTCAATGCTACTCCTTTCAAGCTCTGCGCGAATAGCTTGCACATCATGTCATCGAGCATTCCAGTTGGAATGTTCGTCGACTGTACAACGTGTTTGTACTGCAGTAGATGGTCATGTGGGTCTGACATTCTGTCGAACCTCGAAAGGAAATGCTTCCGAACTTCGGAGTGATGGTGTTGTTAATGCGATTTGTAAGTGACGTTTCTCTGACACCACGAGCTAGGTCATCGAACCCCGGTGTCGACGTGGTAGCTCTATGGATCTGTGATGAAAAACGTTGCTCCATTTGTGCTTCAAGTGTCCTCATTTCCTCGGACATAAAACTTCTCATCATTTCTTCAACGCTCATCGTCTCTGGAGGTACAGGACCTGGTGGTGGTGGTAGATCGGGCGTCGAATGCCCCGTTGTAGTGGTGCGTCTTCTTGAATCGAATCCATGTGCTGGATGTTGTTGATGTTGCTGTTGTTGTTGTTGTTGTTGTTGTTGTTGTTGTGCTCGCCTTTCGTTGCCCGTTGTTGGGTTTCCAGGTGTATTTAGGGGTTGCATGGGAGCCACGGGGCTGTGAGCAACATTCTTCGTCCCTTGAGGATAATATGGTGTGACTTGCTGCCAGCCTCCAGTGCTCGTTCCTGCTGAGTACCCAACGTACGGGTTTGTAGTAGTACGAATAGGCGGCCTGGGTGTTGATAGCCATCAATTGATTCTTGAGAACTTGGTTCTCAGTGCTGATGTTTTCCATCTGACTTTGTTGGGTGCTGTATTTTCGGGTAAGCTCTTCCACCAATCGCGTCAAATTAGCGATTTGAGAATCTGCTCCTGATGTAGAGGCTTCTGGGTGGTTCACGGGACTTCCCTGTGAATGTTCCTCATGCTGTTCACATTCTTCTGCCATGGTTGCTTTATGAATCTCCGATGTAAGATGGCCAAGGGCCCCACGGTGGGCGCCAAACTGTAGATGCTAGGAATCTACCATCAATTTTTAACAAGAGTTAGTAAATAAAAAGAAACAAACAGATAATTGGGCCCTTGGAAATCGTTATTGAAATTCATAAAACAATATGACATTGAAATAATCAGATATAAAAAAGAAAGAGAGAGAGAGAATCAACAACACCAAAATTTATAGAGGTTCGCCAAATGATGTGCTACATCCTCTCTGAGTGATTGTTTTCACTATGTATGAATGTTTTGTAAATACAGTGTGGATTATGATTTCTAGGTATATTTTGACAGAATATCAGTAAGCAAATCTTCGGAAAAAAGGTCATTTCTGAAGAGGGGTCTTCCTCTATTTATAGAGGAAGGACCGTGGGTTTGAATCAGTAATCGATGAGGAGCGGTTTTCGCTTGTTGTCCTTTGGGGACACATGTCATGATGTGAAGTTAGCAGTTACTGATATGAATCACAGATAGTGGGCTTAGCAGTTACTGAGAGGTGACGTCATTGTCAATCATGGGCTTGTCAGTTATCATAAAAGATCTGACATGTCATTGTTGACAATGGACTTGACGGTTATGGAGAATGTCCCTTGTAATTCTAGTCGAGCACGAGCGACGAAGGTTGATTAAAAAACAAGGCTTAGTTCTTGTGATCGCATCGTTCGTGGCTTATATTAGATTCGATGTACGTCCAATCATGTTTGAACTGATTGATTCGAAGCTCGAATGCGAACGATCGTTATTCTTGACGAAATGAATTAGGACTGTAAATTGGGTCCGGCCCAATTATACGAACGATCGTTATCCACTAATGGAATGAGGAAATACCATAAGTTGGGTCCAGCCCAAATATATGATCATATTGTAGATTTGAACGGAGAGTTCATCGTTCGTTCGATAAACGTTTGAAAGCTAACGATATTGTGGGAAGACGAAGTCTAACCCCAACAGATTTAATATTTGTGGGGTTTTTTGTTTTTTGTTTTTTTTTTGCACCTATGCCCTTTAAAAAAGTTGCGTTTTATTAGCAATTTAATTCATGAATTACCCCTACAATTCTTTGAAACTCAACCCTCATTGATCATTAGAGTTAATTGCCATTTAGTCTAGAAATTGAAGGATTAAATAGTTAAGAGAATAAAAAATAAGAGACAAAAGTGCCAAACTACAATGTTTTTGTAATTCTTAAGAATATAAGATTTTAAAACATAATTTCATTTAAGCTCAAGATAGAATTTTGTATTGATGCTGTAATGCCTACTCATATTAGTTGTGCTTAATTAAACTAAATAAAATTGATTAGTGTGCTAAATTGTGTTGAAATAATTAATAAGCATTTTAAACTTGACAATTTAAAATTTAAAAGTGCTTTTCAAAAATTATATTTTTACTCCTGAACTTTTATAAAATTAATTTTTTGTTCTGATCATTTAACCGGACCTACCTCACCAGTGCAAAACCAATCTTTCTACCGCCCCTTGCCTTGAAATGCTAAAATTTAGCTTTTCTAGAATTCCGGCAGCCGCCCTAAAACCCTCAGAGCAAGGAAATGGAATTTCCTCTATAAAAACCCAACTCTCCTTCATTTTCTAATTTCCCCCTCCACCACCGTTGCTCTCCCTTTTCCCTGCTCCCTCTCCTTTTCTTTTCACCTTTTTTTTCCTCAAAGTTCAGACAATCAAAACTCGAGTTTTCAATATCTGAAGGTTAGTGAATCTCTTTAAACTAATTTGAATTCAATTTAAACTACGAAATCTGAGTTTTGAAAGTTATATTTTTAGATTTTCGTTAGTTTTAGATATTTTGGATATCGAAATGAATTTAATCAAAAACATTTAATTTTTGATGACTTTAGTTTGATTCTAGTAATTTTAGCTATGAGAATTATTTATTAACTAATTTGAGTATTTGGGAACTGTTGGAATGAAATTTGGTTAAGTATGCAAGTTGAATCGAAGTTGAAAACTCTAGGTTCTGTGACGTTCGGGTCAACCGGATGGCCTGTCCGGTCAACCAAACGGGTTCAAAATTGGACAGGATAATCTGTTCTTGTCTAGTCAACCGGACATGCTTAACCGGTCAACCGGACAGAGGCAGAATGCCTATAGGTTCCTCTTTTGATCGGTTAACCTATGTTTAATAATTTAAACCTAGTTAACGATGATTTAAACTGCACTCTGAATTTGTATATGGTTTGGTACTAAACGATATTTTGGAAAAATTACCAAAGAATATTATTTTAATATTGTATCAAAAAAGCACACTAATTAGGCCTAACGTTTTAAATTAATTAGGACTTATGTTGTGAAAGATAATTGCATTATATGTGTTGTTGAATTTAAGAATTTGGTGACTAGAGTAAAGAGTCTCGATTTGCGTGAAGTAAAGTTATCACTAGATTATTTGTCAAAGAGGTAAGATATGTTATCCCCTGATTTTGTTAAAGTGTTTGTTTTGTTAATCTATAAATCTCTCATTTTAAAATCATTTTTTGAAAATAAAATGATTTTATGAAAGATGGTTTGAATGGAGTGTGTGTGTATCTAATGTTTATGTCAAAATATTATGTATATAGATACATTATTTTGAGAGATTCAAGTAGGGCTGTGCATGGACGGGTTCAGCGGGTGGCGGGTGGGTGGTGGGCAAGTTGGAAGGTAACGATTTTTTCAAAATCCCAAACCAGCCCTGCCCACCATGATGGCGAGTTGGGTGGATTGGTGGCCGGGGGGGGGGGGGGGGGGGGGGGGGGGGGGGGGGGGGGCGGTGGGGGCGTGTGTGTGGTAGGTGGGTAGAGAATTTTGAAAACAATTTTATAATTTTTTATTATCCTTTTATATTTTTTCCCGATTGTTTTTTTTAAACTAAAACAAGCTTGGAATATCTATTTAATGCCGAACCTGCTGCAATGTTAAGCTTGGAGAGACCGAAAAAAAAAAAAAAAAAAAAAAAGAATACGATTGATTCTAGCTGCAAACATGATATCGATTCTTAAACTCTCTAAAATCTCTACTCCAATGAGGTAGCTGGTAGCAAGCAATTAATTTACATAAAGTTTTACCTAATAAACAACAACATCCTTGAAAATAATTTACCAAAAAAACATCCTTGAAACTAAAAACGAAAACTAGCATTTTGGAAACTACTCCAAATAAGACAAACAAACGATGTTGAATTATTGGAAGATAAAGTATGGAAAAAATTATGTAGTTTACGCCAACCACCTAAAAACAATAATCTATAGTGTACCACAAACCAAGGTTGAATTGTTAAATTATTGCATATATTTTTTTATACGCAAAAAATTATATAAAATTTACTTGGAGTTGTTTGTGAGCAAGCAAGGATGAATATGAGTATATGATGAGTCGATGAGGGATGAGGGATGATGGATGACTGATGGGTGTGATTTTGATCGAGAGTTGAGACTTGGAGAACCCAAAGGCCAAAGCCAAACGTGCATGAGGAGTGAGAAACTGAGTAGAGAAAGAGAGATATAAGATCTTAGTATCTTTTTTATTTTTTATTTTTTTTATTTTTTTTAATAATAAAAAAAAATATATCAATTTTCATTGATTACTGAGAGAAGAATTTTGAAAGTGGAAAAGCCAGTGCTTGTTTCTACTTTCTAGTTTCTAACGTAACGGTTTCCAAAAATTGAAAGTAATCTTTCCAATTCCATGCAAATAAAAAAGGAAAAAAAAAAAAAAAAAAAAAAAAAAAACAGTGGAAGTCAAAGAGTCTTACACACTCATTAACATAAAAAATATTTAATATTAATTAAAAAAATAGCAGATGGACCGGTTGAACCTGCAAACTAAAAAGTGAAATCCGCACCTGCCCATAAGTGATGACGGGCAGGTCGAAAACCCGTCCAAAACAAATGAGTGATGACGTGGACCCGTTCAACGGGGTAGGGTGGGGCAGGGCCAAATGGTTTGAGTGGGTTCGCAGGTTTCGTGCATAGCTCTAGATTCGAGTGAGGTTTCTCTGAGACTTGGTTCGAGAATGCCCAAGTGTGTTAAATGAAATTTTTAAACTCTATCTGGTTAGATACTGACAGATGATAGTTTTGTTATAATGCTGTGATTAGCAACTCAAATGGTATCTTGTAACCGATCGGTCCACTTTTGTAGTTAATTAGTTCTGGCTTAGCATTGTGAGTATATTATTTGATTTTATTGCGTTACTGCATTATTTATGTTTCGTTATTTCATTAGTATATCCATGTCTCCCTATTTAAGTTTAATTATTTTGAATGAGTGTTGTATCCTAATGAATGAGTAGCTCACGTTTGAGATTAAACCCCCTAGGAGGGCTAGGAGTAGCGTCAAGTAGAAGGATTTGCTTCAACGCTATTATGGTTCAGTGATGATTTATCTGTATTTTTATTTCCAGATTATTTTCTTTCCAAGGCATGTATAACTAAACTCTATCTGGACTGGGTTTATGTGTCTGTCTTTTACTTTCCAGTTTTCCTTTTTGTTTGTCTGTTCACGGTTGCCAAACCTTAATGATATCGGAAGTTGATTTCTAAAAATATATATATTTTATTGAAAACTTAAAATTTTGAAATAACCACATTTTCGTTAAGCTACTTGGTGCATTTAGATAAATAAAAAATGTAGACTTTAGGTCAAATTACAATGGCACCAAAGTTTGACATATTTTACCAAAAGCAACGAAAATTGGAATTTATTAAAAGTATGGGTGAATTTTGGAATATTATATATTTTATATATTTTGCCTTTTTTTTTTTTTTTTATATTATCGTGGTTTGTGATCAATTGCGGAATTATTCTAATTAAATATGTTCATGTCATCATACCCGTTTTCGGGTCATGGCAGATGCTTCACCCTGGTCAATGATGATTTATTTATTTTTTAGCACGCCACATTTTTTGGCAAAAAATTATTTTACTAGTGCTTCTAGAAATATAAACCAATGAGCATTCAGCATTTTGTAGTTTGATACTTTCATCCTTAAAATTATTTTTCTTAGCAATTTAGTTCCTAAATTTCTGAAAGAGTGGCAATTAACTCCAACTTTATTAATAAGGACAAAATTATGGTGGATTAAATATTTATGGTATTTTTGCACCTGTGCCCATCAAAAGTTGTCTTTCCGCAATTTAATTCGTGAATTACTCCGACAATTCATTGAAATTCAACGCTCATTGATCATTGTAGCTCATTACTACGTATAGAAATTCGAGGACTAAATTGTTAAGAGAATAACAAATGTTTTGACTGTAATGACCCAAATAAGCATATGATTTCTTTTGTTAAGAATCACAGCTATGTTATGTATGTTTATGTGATATGTATGATGTGCTTCTAAGAAAAATTGTTGAAACTTTTGTTGAAAGATTGATAATGTTAGTTTAAGACCCTTTGGTTACAAGGGGGTAAGTTATGATTTATGACTCTATGTGGTAGTTATAATTTTAAGAAAATCCTATGCGCAGTTCAGATAAGTTTTGGACGATGGTCCAGTTAAATTATACTGTTATCAGTTGAAAACAGTATATGAATATCTATGTTAGTATGAAAATGGACTGCATTCAGAAATAAGCCAAACAATTTTAAGGATGACACCTCTGATGACAAGTGTCATGCCATGATTGGTCACCTTACAGGGACCAAAATGCAAATATTTTATGTTTAGGGGTCAATTTGCAAATTTAAGAAAGTTCATGATTTTGAAGTTTTTAAAGTTAAGGAAGTCTTTTTAAGAAGGATTTAGCAACAAATGAAGTTTAGAAGGCTTAATTTAGTCGGCCAATCTATAGGGACTAAAGTGCAAATATTTTTGCCTTTAGGGGCTAAAGTGCAATTTTGGGAAAAATTGTGGACTTATCAGCAATTATGTAAATTTGTGACAAGGGATCTAGTTTTTGAGGAGCATTATGCAAATTAGAAGAAATTAAGTGTCATTAAAAGTTTACAAATCATACCCTAAGTTTAGTAACTAAGCACTTTGATTTGCTTGGTTAATTTGAGTTATGGTTCAATTAGCAATCTTGTCTCACTTGGCTTCACCAAAACCGGCCACATGAGGGAGAGACACCTCATGCTTCTAGCTTGGATGAGCCACCCTCCTAGCCTTGTTCCTTGGCAAGCCAAGGCTTGCACACCTAAGCACCAAGGCCGGCCACCACAAGGAAGCAACACATGGACTAGCCTTGCTCACATGGCAAGCTCATGCTTTGCCAAAGCCACACCATGACCGGCCACTTGAGGAAGCAACACCTCTTGGCCTAGCCTTGATGAATCCACACCCTAGACTCCCTAGCCTAGCCCCCTTGGCAAGCCAAGGCTTGCACACCTCACCCTAGGGCCGGCCATCTCAAGAATGCCACATCAAGCTTGTAGCTTTGATGAGCAAGCATCTAGCTAGGCTTGCTTGGCAATTTAGGACATGGGGGCCGGCCAACACATAGGGACTAAGGAAATTTTGGTTTTAGGACCAATAGATAAATTACAAAAGATGGAATTCTTGAACTCTCTAGCTCATGACACCTCATGCACCATAGGCTAGCTTAGTAAGCTTGCTAGGCTTACTTGTTGTTAGCAAAGCAAGCACAAGCTCCACCTAAGGCCGGCCACACTAAGGGGATGACACCTCATGGTTCCTAGCTATCATGAGTAAGCACCTAGCTTGGCTACTTGGCATCTTGGCCGGCCACCTTCAAGAATCAAGGTCAAATTGTTTCTTCTAGGGACTTTGAGCAATTCCAAGAGTGTGCTTCACCTATAAATAGGTGAAGGTTCTCTCATTTTTTTGTTAGCCAACACACACACAAGCAGCACTACCCCTAGTTTGCCTAGGAGCCGAGAAAGAGGAAAGAAAGAAAGGAGAGAGAGAGAACAAGAGAAAGAGTTTTCGGTTGTATAGAAGTTTGAGGAAAGTTTCAAACTCTAGTTAAGGATTTTAATCCGTGGAACTTGAGGTAAATACTTGAACCCTCTAGTTCTTTATTTAAGTTTCAGTTAGGGTTTGTATAGATCATTGAGTATGAGCATGAGCTTAGTTTGTTAAGTTTTATGCACTATGGTTTAAGTATGCATGAGTAAGGATCAAAACTGAACGGTTTTTCTAATAACCAGATTTTGAGGCTTTAGAGGCCGAATTTGGAAAAAGTCAAAACTGTAAAGTTGTAGAGAAGGGAAAATCCTAGGGGTAACGTGGACAGTTTTTGAAAACAAGACCCCTAAGACCTTTTTTTTGCAAAAACCCGAGACCAAATTATAATTAGTGTATATTGGTTGAAGAATTTTCAAAGGCAGAAACAAGCATGTTAAAGACAGATTTGAGTTTTGAGTTAAAAACAAAAGTTGTAGGAGACTTCAAGGTCTACAACTTTCATGAAGAAAACTTTTCCAAATTTTAAACGGATTTGTAAGAAAAGTACCAAACACTATGTAATAGTTTTAAAACCCGGTTTTGAGAACTTTAGGGTTTTACTAAAATTCAAAAAGGAGTTGAATTTTGGGATTTGTTTTGTTAGCTAATAGGATCGTTATGAAATTATGATAGGATGATGCTTATCCTATGATTTCTTGAAAACAGGAAAACGACTGTTTGAGTGAAGAATTTAATCAAGGCGCAGTAAAGGTTAGTACGACTCCGCCTACAGCTATAAACAAAACTGTGTTGTATGCCTTTAAGTATATGATGATATAAGTGTGATGAAATGCTTTATGACTTGTATGATACCAAGTTCATGATGCTTATAAGGAATGTTATGGTTATGTATGTATGTATGTCTCCATGAAATGATGAATGTTATGGCTTGTATGCTTTTAAGTTTATGTTATGAGATATATGAGATATGTTAGAGCATGTATGTTCATATGATGAATAGTTTGATATTATGGCATCACGAAGCATGCTCATTATGATAAGTTAATCGGTAAAGATATGAAATCCCAGTTTCAGTTAAGAACTGGTTATGATCATGAAATGAGGTTTCAAGAACGAAACAAGATAAGAACAAGATTTAAACATCATTATGATAAGCAGGATGAATAGTCGTATCGACCCGCGTTAGGTCGGGTTTGGTTCATGGTTGAGTTGGACAGGGCTGGCCGCCCCAACCACTCCATGGCAGCGCGCCACGGTACGTACATTTATGTTATGTAAGGGCCCTAAAAATTATGCTAACTATGAAAACAGTAAGAAAGCATAATAGGTTCATGCATTAATGTTATTATGTGATATGTTGCGGATTAAATAGTTGTGCTTGCTGAGCGAAAGCTCATAGTTCATGTTTATGCTGTAGGTAAGCAAAACTTATAGCAATACTTGATACAAGACGGTGGAGCATGGCAAGACAAACGTGTGAAACTGTGGGACGGGCATTACTACGTTTCTTTTTGTTAAATTATGCTACGCTAATATGTTGTATTTGAGTACCGAATTTCTTTATGTAACTACTTATATGTACAAGTATGTATGTAATTATTAAAAGATTCAGTTCAAGTTTTATATTGTATGTATAAAAAAAAAAAAAATATATATATATAGCTCAAGTTTTCATATGTAGTAAGTAAGTATGTACGGTAACGGCCTACGATAGGCGGGTCGTGTCAGAGTTGGTATCAGAGACAAAGGTCCTGCCTTCCGGTTTCACAGTATGCTTGCCTGCACCACTGTCATTGTAAGTTAAATATATTTGTACTTGTATAATTAATTAGTAGCAAATTTTATAATTTAGATTAAAAGACAATGGATGAGGACCGAGGTGCGGCTTATGCGTTCTTTATGATGTCCCCGTTAACATTCGATGGAACTAGACGGACCGTGACATTGGCGGCTTGGCTTCATGACATTGAGGCTATATTTCGCATATGTCACATTTAGCCTCATCTACAAGTAGCGTTAGCTAGCCGTTGTCTAGCAGTAGATGCTAGACTTTGGTGGAGAACTCAAGGAGAAAATGAAGTTCAAGGAGGATTATTGGAAGATTTCCGTAATGCTATCATTGCTCGATTTGGACCTATACGGGAAGAGACGTGGTATGCATTATCGGGACCCAGACATTTATCGCGACATGAACACTGCCCGATATCTGAACTACGGTTATGATTGGCACGCTTATCCAGGCGAGTCAATGGGCCATTACTGCCGAAGGTTCCAAGAGGCCATGTTACCCCATATTCCTGATTGGGGCAACCCTGAGATGAGAGCCTTACAACTGCTCAGGGAGGGCTTACCTCCCAAAATTAGGGAACATGTGCAGCCTCCAGCAGTTGGAAATGACGTTGGATCATATGATCAATGAAATTTTGGACGCTGAATTAGTAGCTCATGTGATTCAGGCGGATGATATGATAAATGACCAAGAACTGGAGCCAGTTGATAATGTTGGTATAGAAGAACCACAGTTACAATGGGGTCCAGAATTGCAAGAGGATCTTATTCCGGCTGGTACCACTTCAAGAAATTCCCCTACAAGAGGAGGGAATTGATGCTGAAGCCATGGATCTTGACGAATTTCCAGAAAATCTCGAACTTCAAGATGATCCTCCTGAAATTGTTATGGATGAGGAAGAAGAGGAACAAGTAAACGTAGAAGATGATCCGGAGGAGATTTTGTTTGATGAAGAAGACTAGGAAGTATTCTCCAATGTATCATCAGAATAGTGAAATTAGATATACGATAGTAAGTCTGTGTGATGGTTAAGTGGGGTGGTCACTTCCATCTTATGTGAATATGTATATATGTAATATATATACAATCTATGTTATGATGTAATATGATATGTTATGATATATGTTATGATATGATTATGTTATGATATGATTATGTTATGATGAGATATAATGATATCATGACCTGATATTATAAGTAAAGTTTATGTATGATAAGATATGATATGAATATGAATGGACAAGAGATGATTGGAGTATAAACAACATCTTTCTTGTGACTAGATAGGAATATAGAAGATGTCTCGGCCAGCGTACCCGAGCAAACCCAAACCCGCCAAGAGCCTGATCTTGCAAATTTAGTAGCCACATTGCAACGGCAATTACAAGAACAGCAAGCAAGAAACTAATCAGCTTAGGGAACAAGTAGCCCAACTAAATCAGATACCCCAAGCTAATGAAATTCCACCACAAACAATCCTGTACCTCCAGTAGTGCCTCAAGTACCGGAGGTTCATCAAGAAATTCCATTAGAGCCCGCAGGACTGCAAAGGAATCCACCTTTGATTAGAGAGGATCTGTGTATGAGCGGTTTTAGGCGAATGAAGGCGCCTGAATTTGAGGGAACTACGGATCCGTTGGTAGCGGATAATTGGCTTATAGATATTCAAGTAATTTTGGATTTTATGGGACTCACAGAGCATGAGAAGGTCCTTTGTGCTTCTTTGCTTAAAGAAAGATGCGCGTCACTGGTGGAAGACGGTCCAGATGCGCAGAATGTGGCGAACATGGATTGGCAAGATTTTGTAGCCGAATTCAGTACGATGTACTATAATGGGGAAATACTGGCAGTTCAACAAGATGAGTTTACCAGTTTCAAGCAGGGGTCTATGTCGGTGGTGGAAACAGTCAATAAGTTTGAACAACTTGGCCGCCTATGTCCAGAACTGGTACCAAATGAAAAGGAGAAGGTAAGGAGAATGATGAAAATGTTCCGGACAGACATCTCCAAGCAAGTCTAGTGCAGGAAGTAGCCCTCCTACTCTCGTAGCTGATTGTATTAAGTCGAGCTATGAGAGCAGAATACTGGATTAATCAGGATAAGGAAGCGAGGGTCTCAGATCTTTAAAGCTAAGAAAGAAGAACAGCTGTATGAGAAGCAGATACAGCCTAGACAGAGTCAGGAGACGAACTTGAAAGGCCAGACTAGTAATTCCAACCAATATTCCAAACAGTTTGGGAGGAATAAAAGGAAGGGAAATGCTATGGGCCAGGGCCAACAAAGGAATTACCCTCAAAGAAAAATAACCGTGGGAATGAGGGTTATATTAACAACTATCATGTGTGTGCTCAATGTGGAAGGAAGCACTTGGGTGTATGTAGAATGGGATCAAACGCTTGCTACTTATGTGGCAAGGAAGGCCATTATGCGAGGAAATTGCACTTCTAATAGCCAGAACCAGAACCCTCAGTACCATAATAGAAATACAAACCGACAGTTGCATGCGGTGCAAGCCAAGATTGAAGGTCCTTCGATTGTACAAGGAAGATTGGAGGCTCCCGAACCACAAGCCAGGATTTATGCTACACAAAAGGAGATGCTGAAGCTGGAACCTCTACGTGGTAACAGGTCAGATCTCTTTAGCCACTCATGATGCTATTGCCTTATTTGATTCTGGTGCCACCCATTCATTTGTATCAATGGAGTATGCCCAGAAACTAGATAGAAATGTTAGAAAATCTAGGGTAACTTTTCAGGACTTCTCTTCCATCGGGAGAGATTTTGTTGTCTGACTCCTGGATGCGAAATGTTCCGGTAGTTATGTGTTGGTAGAGAATTGTATGTAGACCTGATTGCAATTAAGCTTCAGGATTTCGATGTTATCCTGGGAATGGATTTCTTAGGTAAGTACAACGCTAAGATTGATTGTCGAAGCGTTGTGTTACGTTTAGTCCTTTCGATGAAGAGAAATTTAACTTTCACGGCCAGTCTAAGAGCTCCTCAACTCGGCTAGTTTCGGCAATGAAGGCTTGAAAATGTTAGCTAAGGATGTCAAGGATACTTAGCTAACATGGTGAACAAAGAACAAGAAAGGAGCTACAGCCTGAAGATGTTCCCATATAGGGGAATATGTAGATGTCTTTCCAAAGGATTTAACCAGACTTCCGCCAGAGCGGGAAATCTCTTTCGAAATAGAGTTGTTGCCAGGAGCAGCTCCAATATCGAAAGCACCCTACCGTATGGCCCAGCTGAGCTTAGGGAACTCCAAGTACAGTTGCAAGAACTGTTGGACAAAGGATTTATTCGACAAAGCCATTCCCCGTGGGGAGCACCAGTGCTGTTTGTCAAAAAGAAGGACGGATCATTGCGGATGGCATCGACTATCGCGAGTTGAACAAGATCACGATTAAGAACAAGTACCCTCTTCCGAGAATCGACGATCTCTTTGATCAACTCAGAGGAGCATTGGTATTCTCGAAAATTGACCTACGATCGGGATATCATCAACTTAGAATCAAGGAAGGAAATATTTCTAAGACAGCTTTCCGAAACACGGTATGGGCATTATGAGTTTCTAGTCATGCCATTGGATTGACTAATGCCCCAGTTGCGTTTATGGACCTCATGAATCGGGTGTTTAAAGAATATTAGATAAGTTGTTATCGTCTTTATTGACGATATTTTGATTTACTCAAGGTCCATTGAGGAACATGAGCAGCATCTCAGAGTAGTGTTGGAAACTTTAAGACAGAATCGACTCTATGCCAAGTTCACAAAATGTGAATTTTGGTTGGAAAAAGTGCATTTCTTGGGCCATGTAGTTTCAAAGGAAGGAATTTCCGTTGATCCTGCTAAAATAGAGGCGGTCAGTGCATGGTCAGCACCCAAAAACGTCACGGAAATACGAAGCTTTCTTGGTTTGGCCCGATACTACCGACGGTTCGTTGAAGGATTCTCCAAGATTGCGGGCGCCACTTACAGCCCTTACTAAGAAAGAGAGAAAGTTTGATTGGACACAGAAGTGTGAAGAAAGCTTTCAAGAGCTCAAGAGGAAGCTTACGAGTGCACCAGTACTAATAATTCCTGATGTCGAAGCAGGAAATTTTGTTATTTATAGCGATGCGTCAAAGACTGGACTAGGAGCTGTCCTTATGCAAGGAGGAAAGGTGGTTGCCTATGCTTCACGTCAACTGAAGGACCACGAGCGGAACTATCCCAACGCACGATTTGGAACTTGCAGCGGTGGTTTTTGCCTTAAAGATTTGGAGACATTACCTGTATGGTAATAGATGTGAGATTTTCACCGCTCATCAAAGTCTCAAATACATCTTTACCCAAAAGGAACTCAATATGAGGCAGTGCAGATGGCTTGAACTCGTAAAGGATTACGATTGTGAATCCTTTACAACCCTGGAAAAGCGAACAAAGTGGCAGACGCATTAAGCAGGAAGTCTTCCGGTGTTGCTCATGTCGATTGAAAGATTGTCTAAGTCACTCCAAAAGGAAATTTCTGATTTTAAATTGGAAATAATATCAGGGAAATTGGCTGCTTTTGACTTTCAGTCCAATCTCCTAGACTCGATTAAGTGCTATCAGGGGAAAGATCCCTTTCTGATAAAGACGCAACTTATTGGTGGTGAAGATAAAGACTTTAAGACATCCACGAATGGATTAGTTCTCTTCAAAGGAAGGATTTGTGTTCCTAACTTTGAATTCCTTAAGAAACAAATCATGTCTGAAGCGCATGAAACGCCATACTCAGTTCACCCTGGAGCTACTAAGATGTACAAGGACCTTAAGGAGAATTTTTGGTGGACAAACATGAAGAAAGAAATTGCGGATTTCGTGTCAAAATGCTTAACTTGTCAGAAAGTTAAGGCCCGAACACCGACAACCTGGCGGAGATCTTCAAAAGATCGAACTCCCAGAGTGGAAATGGAGCAAATCACCATGGATTTCATAGTTGGATTACCCAGGACCGCAAGTGGGAATGATATGATTTGGGTGATTGTGGATAGATTAACAAATCAGCTCATTTCATTGCTATTAAAGCCACCTTTTCGGTCGAGAAATTGGCTGAGATTTATGTATCTCAGATTGTTAGGGTTCATGGAGTTCCAAACATCCATCATTTCAGATCGGGATGGGCGTTTTACCTCACGATTTTGGAAAAAGTGTACAAGCAACTATGGGATCAAAGTTGAAATTCAGTACCGCTTTTCACCCTCAGACAGATGGACAATCAGAAGCACTATCCAAACGTTGGAAGATATGTTGAAGTCTTGTATTTTGGATTTCAAGGGAAACTGGGATCAGAAGTTACCCTTGATCGAGTTTTCGTATAATAACAGTTATCACGCCTCAATTGGTATGGCTCCATTTGAAGCGCTTTACGGAAGAAAATGTCGATCTCCCATCCATTGGCAAGAAGTTGGACAGAAGCAACTTCAAACCACGGACATCATCAGAAGAACCTCAGAAAGACATCAGGGTGATCAAGCAACGACTCGACGTAGCTTCAGTCGGCAGAAGAGTTATGCTGATAAACGTCGAAGGCCTTTAGAATTTCAAGTTGGAGATTCTGTTTTTCTTAAGATTGCTCCAATGAAAGGAGTTATGAGGTTTGGTAAGAAAGGAAAGCTCAATCCAAGATTTACTGGTCCTTTTGAAATTCTCGAAAGGATTGGAAAAGTAGCTTACAGACTTGCTTTACCGCCAGCTTGGCCTCTGTACATGACGTTTTCCACGTTTCGATGTTGAAGAAATATGTACATGATCCTTCCATGTGTTTAAGTCAGGAACCTGTTGAAGTGCAACGGATTTGACTTATGAGGAAAAGCCAATTCGGATTCAAGATCGGGAAGAAAAGGTCTAAGAAACAAAACCATTTCTATGGTTAAGGTGTTATGGCGGAATCATAACATAGAAGAAGCAACGTGGGAATTAGAAGAAGAAATGAGAAAGAACTATCCCTACTTGTAGTGATTTTCGGGGACAAAAATTTTTAAGGGGGGTAGATTGTAATGACCCAAATTTTTCTATAAGCATATGATTTCTTTTGTTAAGAATCACAGCTATGTTATGTATGTTTATGTGATATGTATGATGTGCTTCTAAGAAAAATTGTTGAAAACTTTTGTTGAAAGATTTGATAATGTTAGTTTAAGACCCTTTGGTTACAAGGGGGTAAGTTATGATTTATGACTCTATGTGGTAGTTTATAATTTTAAGAAAATCCTATGCGCAGTTCAGATAAATTTTGGACGATGGTCCAGTTAAATTATACTGTTATCAGTTGAATACAGTATATGAATATCTATGATAGTATGAAAATGGACTGCACTCAGCAAATAAGCCAAACAAAGTTTTTAAGGATGACACCTCTGATGACAAGTGTCACTACTATGATTGGTCACCTTACAGGGACCAAAATGCAAATATTTTAGTTTAGGGGTCAATTTGCAAAATTTAAGAAAGTTTCATGATTTTGAAGTTTTTAAAGTTAAGAAGTCTTTTTAAGAAGGATTTAGCAACAAATCGAAGTTTAGAAGGCTTAATTTAGTCGGCCAATCTATAGGGACTAAAGTGCAAATATTTTTGCCTTTAGGGGCTAAAGTGCAGTTTTGAGAAAAAATTATGGACTTATCAGCAATTATGTAAATTTATGAGCAAGGGATCTAGTTTTTGAGGAGCATTATGCAAAATTAGAAGAAATTAAGTGTCATTAAAAGTTTACAAATTATACCCTAAGTTTAGTAACTAAGCACTTTGATTTGCTTGGTTAAAATTTGAGTTATGGTTCAATTAGCAATCTTGTCTCCACTTGGCTTCACCAAAACCGGCCACATGAGGGAGAGACACCTCATGCTTCTAGCTTGAATGAGCCACCCTCCTAGCCTTGCTCCTTGGCAAGCCAAGGCTTGCAACCTAAGCACCAAGGCCGGCCACCACAAGGAAGCAACACATGGACTAGTCTTGCTTACATGGCAAGCTCATGCTTTGCCAAAGCCACACATGACCGGCCACTTGAGGAAGCAACACCTCTTGGCCTAGCCTGATGAATCCACACCCTAGACTCCCTAGCCTAGCCCCCTTGGCAAGCCAAGGCTTGCACACCTCACCCTAGGGCCGGCCATGACTCAAGAAAATGCCACATCAAGCTTGTAGCTTGATGAGCAAGCATTCTAGCTAGGCTTGCTTGGCAATTTAGGACATGGAGGGCCGGCCAACACATAGGGACTAAGGAGAAATTTTGCAGCCTTAGGGACCAATAGATAGATTACAAAAGATGAATTTCTTGAACTCCTCTAGCTCTTGACACATCATGCACCATAGGCTAGCTTAGTAAGCTTGCTAGGCTTACTTGTTGTTAGCAAAAGCAAGCACAAGCTCCACCTAAGGCCGGCCACTCTAGGGGGATGACACCTCATGGTTCCTAGCTATCATGAGTAAGCATCCTAGCATGGCTACTTGGCATCTTGGCCGGCCACCTTTCAAGCAATCAAGGTCAAATTGCATTCTTCTAGGGACTTTTGAGCAACTCCAAGAGTGTGTGCTTCACCTATAAATAGGTGAAGGTTCTCTCATTTTTTTTAGTTAGCCAACACCACACACAAGCAGCACATACCCCCTATTTGCCCTAGGAGCCGAGAAAGAAAGGAAAGAGAAAGGAGAGAGGAGAGAACAAGGAAGAGTTTTCGGTTGATATAGGAAGTTTGAGGAAAGTTCCAAAACTCTAGTTTGAAGATTTTAATCCGTGGAACTTGAGGGTAAATACTTGAATCCTCTAGTTCTTTATTTAAGTTTCAGTTAAGGTTTAAGTATAAGATCATTGAGTATGAGCATGAGCTTAGTTTGTTAAGTTTTATGCACTATGGTTTTAAGTATGCATGAGTAAGGATCAAAACTGAACGGTTTTTCTAATAACCAGATTTTGAGGCCTTTAGAGGCCGAATTTGGAAAAAGTCAAAACTGTAAAGTTGTAGAGAAGGGAAAATCCTATGGGTAAACGTGGACAGTTTTTGAAAACAAGACCCCTAAGACCTTTTGTTTTTACAAAAACCCGAGACCAAATTATAATTAGTGTATATGGTTGAAGAATTTTCAAAGGCAGAAACAAGCATGTTAAAGACAGATTTGAGTTTTGAGTTAAAAACAAAAGTTGTAGGAGATTTCAAGGTCTACAACTTTCATGAAGAAAAATTTTCCAAATTTTAAACGGATTTGTAAGAAAAGTACCAAACACTATGTAATGGTTTTAAAACCCGGTTTTAAGAACTTTAGGGTTTTACTAAAAATTCAAAAAGGAATTTGAATTTTAGGATTTGTAGTTTGTTAGCTAATAGGATCGTTATGAAATTATGATAGGATGATGCTTATCCTATGATTTCTTGGAAACAGGAAAGCAACTTGTTTGAGTGAAGTAATTTAACTCAAGGCGCAGTAAAGGTTAGTACGACTCCGCCTACAGTATAAACAAAACTGTTGTTGTATGCCTTTAAGTATATGATGATATAAGTGTGATGAAAAGCTTATGACTTGTATGATACCAAGTTCATGATGCTATAAGGAATGTTTATGGTATGTATGTATGTATGTCTTCATGAAATGATGAATGTTATGGCTTGTATGCTTTTAAGTTTATGTTATGAGATATATGAGAAATGTTAGAGCATGTATGTTCATATGATGAATAGTTTGATATTATGGCATCACGAAGCATGCTCATTTATGATAAGTTAATCGGTAAGATATGAAATCCCAGTTTCAGTTAAGAAACTGGTTAAGATCATGAAATGAGGTTTCAAGAACGAAACAAGATAAGAACAGGATTTAAAACATCATTATGATAAGCAGGATGCAATATGTCGTATCGACCCGCGTTAGGTCGGGTTTGCTTCATGGTTTGAGTTGGACAGGGCTGGCCGCCCCAACCACTCCATGGCAGCGCGCCACGGTACGTACATTTATGTTATGTAAGTGCCCTAAAAATTATGCTAACTTATGAAAACAGTAAGAAAGCATAATCGGTTCATGCATTTTGTTATTATGTGATATGTTGCGGATAAATAGTTGTGCTTGCTGAGCGAAAGCTCATAGTTCATGTTTATGCTGTAGGTAAGCAAACTTATAGCAATACTTGATACAAGACGGTGGAGCATGGCAAGACAAACTGCGAAACTGTGGGACGGGCATTACTACGTTTCTTTTGTTAAATTATGCTACGCTAAATATGTTGTATTTGAGTACCGGATTTCTTTATGTAACTAATTATATGTACAAGTATGTATGTAATTATTAAAAGATTTCAGTTCAAGTTTTATATTGTATGTATAAAAAAAAATATAGCTCAAGTTTTCATATGTAGTAAGTAAGTATGTACGGTAACGGCCTACGATAGGCGGGTCGTGTCATTGACGCAATCATTTGATGACATTTGGATCATTTTATTTAAATGATCCATCCAAATATATGTTTGGTGGATACAACTAAAATACGACATCCAAATGTCATTTGAGTTGTTCTTAAAAGAAAAAAAGGGGCGAGTACCTGAATGACACAAATTTAAAAATCATTGTACAAACATGAAATAAAAAATTAACACTAAACCAATATTACATACAATTAAACTAAAGTTAATTAAAATTTATGTCATGTTGGTTAAAAATGAAAAATTTATGTCATATTAGTTAATAGATAAAAAAAGATGGTTATTTAAGAAATTTTCTCTAGAAAACAGTCTTCATCTCCAAAATTTAGGACCATTACATATTCTTTTGAAAAATTTTAAAAACCATTTCATATGTCATTTCTCACACTCTCTCTCTCCCTACGTCTTTTCAGATATCCAAATATTTATCTAAATGTTTCTATTCAAATGCTATATTCAAAAGGTTAACATTCTGTAACGACCCGACTACGTAGGCTGTTACCATACTTACTTTACTTAAATACTTAACTTACTTAACTTTGCAAAAATACCAGAATTTTTTTTAAAAACCTAAATTTAAAACCGATCTTAACCTCATACTTATATATATGCATGCTTAATTAAGTACTGGACTTTCAAATTATCTTAACACTTCTTACAAATCATACTAATTACTAGATAACAATATCATCAAATTGATATAACATAATACAAGCATTTTTAAAACACGTGGTGGTGTCCAACCCAAAGTTTTCACAGTCTGCCGTGTCATTCTCCACAGTCTTGTATCATACATTACCGGTAGGCTGCTTACTACAACATAAACATAAGTTATGAGCTTTCACCCAACAAGTACAACTTCTTTTTCTGTAAAAAATCTTAATAAAGAATGTATGAATCAATTATGTTTTATTATAAACCAATTATGCTTTCTTATGTTAGAATATTTTTGGGCCTCTTACATAATATGAGTGTATGTACCGTGGCACGTAGCGATGGAGTGGTTGTGGCAGCCAATCCAATCCAACTTAAACCATGGACCAAACCCACCCTCGTGGTAGGTCGGTACAACACGAGAAAACTTGCTTGTCATTATACTTGAAAACTTATTTTAATTCTTAAAAACTTTTCCTTGTTTTGAACATACCTGAAAAATGAAATCATAACTATTTCATACTTGAAAACTTGAATCTTTATCGTTTCATACTTGAAATATTGGTCTTGTTCTTGTCATGTGATTTATTATTGGTGAACATGCTTTCATGATGTCACAATAATAAAACATAGAACATATGCATCACATACATTAATGCATAAGCTTTGAAAAACATGCAAAGCAGTAAAAATATTTTTGCCTATGCTGTAGGCGGAGTTGTACTTACAAGTTGTTCTATGCTCTTAGTCTATCGTTCCAATAAGGTATGACAACAGGTTATACTCCTATTAGTCTTGTTCTTGTCATGTGATTTATTATTGGTGAACATGCTTTCATGATGTCACAATAATAAAACATAGAACATATGCATCACATACATTTTTGCATAAGCTTTGAAAAACATGCAAAGCAGTAAAAACATTTTTGCCTATGCTGTAGGCGGAGTTGTACTTACAAATTGTTCTATGCTCTTAGTCTATCGTTCCAATAAGGTATGACAACAGGTTATACTCCTATTTCAAACTAGGCGTAAGAATCATTATACCACATTACTCAATAAATCATAACATATCTATTGATCAATAAGTCGGCCTCTAACCCGACTACAATCCATTATAGAATTGTTACCATATTTTTAAGTAACTTGGGCCTATTATTTTTATTTCCCTTTTTCTCAAAAATACCTTGTTTTCTTGGAAAACACCTTATTTACTTGGAAAATACCTTGATCAAGTATTATCTTAATTTAATACTTGAAATTGCCTTTTAAAAATCACTTGTGAAATTTCAATGGATTCAAAACCTTTTAAAACTGTTTTTTGTAAAACCGTAATTCCTTTTTTTTTTAAACATGGGTTGTAGAATTGTAAAATCTTGAAAACTGCTTTTAAAAACTACCTTTTAATTTGGTTGAAAGTATGGGTGTAGAAATTTCCTATATCATGCACAGTTTTAAAATTCTAGTTTTATCTTTAAATCGGTTTAGATTTTTAAAAAGTTTTCTTCATGAAAGTTGTATATCTCATTGAAACCTACAATTTCATTTCTTGTCTGAAACTTAAATCTATCTTTAACTTGTCCGTTTTTCTCCTTGAAGAATTTTGGCCGTGTACAGTATCCGGGACCAGCCAGTTTTGCAAACTCATAAAAACAGAGGCCTTTGGAGCATTTTTTTAAAAAAACTGTTTAGGTTATCCCCTAGGGTTTTCTGTTTTCTACAACTGTGTAGTTATAAATTTTTCGAAATTCAGCCTCTAAGTGACTCAAAACTGGGTTTCCATAAAACTGTCAAGATTATTTTTAAAAACTGGCAGTTTGTATTTTGTTAGTTTTTGTTTTAAAATTCGCACACACTACCTCAAACGGTCGAAACCGTGAGCCTACGTCAACATGCAGTACGTCGAATTCATTCTTAACATTCAATCATCCACTTGTCTATTTACTTGAAAGACACAATATTGATAACCTTGTTAGCTTACCAAGTTGTGTTTTTAGGTTAATTTCTTAACCAACATGCATATAGCATTCACATAACCATTACACATAAAATATCCATATTCAAACATGTGAGAGCATAATCACAAACACATGGTGAGTACACAAAATCTTAAAACTCATTCTAGAGCATAAAAATCAAATTCATGCTTAGGGCTAGCAAACAAGGTAATCGAAGCATAGATCTAACATAACCAACCATGTAAAAACCATAATATAGGAAAAAATAAGAATCATGAGCTTATGCTTTTACAACCCATAACTTGAAATACACATAAATCCTCAAACCAAATCTTAATGAAATTCTTAGTTAGAGGATCAAGAATAATACCTCTAAGCTTGGAAAGATCACTTCTAGACCTTGGGATGAGAGAAAATTTACTCTACCACCTCCACACCCACAACCGGCCACTCCCTCTCTTCTTCTCCCTTTTTTTTTTTTTTTTGTTTTTTTTTTGTTTTTTTTTTCTAAGGGCGTATGAGGATAAAGTTTGAAGAGACCTAAAAGTTTGAGGGTCTAACTAAATGGTTCAAGTTCTACCACACAACCCCTATTTATAGGTGAAAATTTCATAATTTTCCACAATTATTTTTGTTCTAAAATTCTCGTTGAATTACACATTTGGCCCTAAAATGCAAGATTTTGCCGTCCATGTCTCCATGTTGGCCGGCCATGTGGAGGGTTTTGGTTAAAAATCATTTCATAATTATCCACTTAAATCTTTCCATAATTTCAAAAATCCCCAAAATTACATAATTATCTATGATGAGTTGTCTTCCAACTAGGGCCATGTTTGGCACTCCCTCCTAATATGCAGTCTATATTCTTAATAATCTAAATAGTACTAATATTGCTTTAACTATCAACAGTACCGTAATACTGAACTGCAGTCTAGAATTTATCTGTACTTAACTAAACCGCGTATAGGTTTTCTTAGGACTTGAAACTACTTAGTCCTCCTTGCTCCAAATATTACTCCTGATTATTTTAGAGTGATCTCATTCCTTATTCTTAACTCTGTATTCGTAATGACGATCAGTCACAGTATAATTTCAATATTGCTTATTATACTACAGTACCGTCTCATTCAAGTCATGAGTTATCCTGGTTAGACATTAGCCAGGGTAAAATCATAAATAATGATTCTGCCTTTTTCATCATAAGACCTTACACTTAGCTTAATAAACTATCATTGAGTCTTATAACTTATAAGGACTCAAATATATTTTAATAAATCAGATCATTATTTCACATTGACATATATAGTACAGACTTAGATTTCCTTTGTATCAAATGAAATCACGAGTCTGTAAAAAGGTTGGTTATTACAATCTACCCCCCCTTAAAAATTTTCGTGCCCGAAAATTAAAACAAGTCGGGATAACTTTTTCTCATCTCATCTTCTCGTTCCCATGTTTCTTTTTCAACATTGTGATTTGGCCACAAAATTTTGACCATGGGAATTGTTCTGTTCCTTAGGACTTTCTCTTCTCGATCCAAATCTGCACTGGCTTTTCTTCATGCGTCAGGTTTGCTTGAACTTCCACTGGTTCCTGATTTAAAACATGGGGAGGGTCAGGTAAGAACTTTTTTAGCATTGAGACGTGAAAAATGTTATGCACAGAAGCTAATTCTGGTGGCAAGGCAACCTTGAAAGCTACTTTTTCAATGCTTTCAAGGATTTCAAATGGTCCTATGTATCTCGGACTAAGCTTTCCTTTCTTACCAAACCTTATTACTCCCTTCATAGGGGCAACTTTTAGGAAAACAAAGTCTCCAACTTGAAATTCCATTGGTCTCCGACATTTATCGGCATAACTTTTCTGTCGGCTAAAGGCAATGTCGAGTCTCTGTTTTATCAACTTGATATCCTCAGAAGTTTTTCTAATAAAATCCGTGGTTTGGAGCTACTTCTGCCTAACTTTTGCCAATGAATGGGAGATCAACATTTCCTTCTGTATAACACTTCAAATGGAGCCATACCAATTGAGGCGTGATAACTGTTGTTGTAAGAAAATTCGATTAAAGGTAGCTTCTGATCCCAGCTTCCTTTAAAATCCAAAACACATGACCTTAGCATATCTTCCACTGTTTGGATGGTTCTTTCCGATTGTCCATCGGTTTGGGGGTGAAAAGCTGTACTAAACTTCAATTTTGACTCCATAGCATTGTGAACACTCATCCAAAACTAAGAGGTAAAACGTCCATCACGGTCAGAAATGATAGATTTTGGTACCCCATGCAGGCTAACAATCTGGGATACGTAAATCTCAGTGAGCTTTTCTACCGAAAAGGTAGCTTTGATAGTAATAAAGTAGGCTGATTTGGTTAATCTGTCAACAATAACCCAACCTGCATCATTCCCATTTGCCGTCCTGGATAATCCAACCACAAAATCTATAGTAGTTTGTTCCCATTTCCATTCTGGAAGCTCGATTTTCTGAAGGTCTCCTCTTCTTAACTTTCTGGCATGTTAGACATTTTGACACAAATTCGGCAATCTCATTTTTCATGTTTGGCCACCAATAGTTTTCTCTAAGGTCCTTGTCTATCTTGGAAGCTCCGGGGTTTACTGAATATGGCGTCTCATGTGCTTCTGACTAGATCTACTTCTTAAAAAACTCGAACAGATCCTACTTTTGAAATAGAGTATCCCATCCATAGAGACCTTGAATTCTTTATCCTTTTCTCCAAGGAAGGGTTGCGCCTTGAGCAAAAAGGGGTCCTTATCTTGATGGAGCTTAATGGATTCTAGGAGATTGGATTAGAGAGTTAGAACATATAACTTCCCAGTTATCATCTCCATACCGAAATCATTAATCTCCTTTCGAAGCGGCTTTGACAACAAACCAATAGACATCAATGTACCGGATGATTTTCGGCTCAGAGCATCTGCTACTCTGTTTGCTTTTCTGGATTGATAAAGAATTTTGTAGTCGTAATCTTTTATGATTTCTAGCCACCTACGCTGCCTCAATTGAGATCCTTTTGGGTAAAGATGCATTTGAGAGTATGGTGATCCGTATAGATCTTACATCTATTCCCATACAGGTAATGTCTCCAGATCTTCAATGTGAAAAATACCGCTGCAAGTTCTAGATCATGCGTCGGATAGTTCCGTTCATGGTCCTTCAACTGTCGTGAGGCATAGGCGACTACCTTTCCTTCTTGCATTAAGACAGCTTCTAGTTCGGTTTTAGAAGCGTCACTATAAATCATGAAATTTTCTACGTCCACGTTAGGAATTATCAACACTGGTGCACTGGTAAGCCTCATCTTAAGCTCTTGAAAATTTTATTCACACTTCCGTGTCCATTCAAAATTCTTCCCTTTTCGAGTAAGAGCCGTAAGAGGTGTAGCTATTTTAGAGAATCCTTCAACGAAACATCAATAATATCCAGCTAAGTCGAGAAAGCTCCGTATCTCCGTAACGCTTTTCGGTACCGGCCACTTGCTGAACGCTTTAACTTTAGCAGGATCGATGGAAATTCCTTCCTTTGAAACTACGTGGCCTAAGAAATGAACTATTTCTAGTCAAAATTCACACTCCGTGAACTTGGCATAGAGTTGATTTCATCTTAGCGTCTCCAAAACAATCCTAAGATGCTGTTTTGCTCCTCCATGGACTTTGAGTAGATTAGAATATCGTCAATAAAGACGATAACAAACTTATCTAAGTACTCCTTGAATACTCGATTCATAAGGTCCATAAAAGTAGCTGGTGCGTTGGTTGAACCAAACGGCATGACGAGAAACTCATAGTGCCCGTAGCGTATTCGAAAAGTCGTCTTAGGAACATCCGTTTCCTTGATTCTGAGTTGGTGGTATCCCGATCGTAAATCAACCTTCGAGAATACCGCTACTCCCCTAAGTTGATAAAAAAGATCATCAATTCTAGGGAGATGATACTTATTCTTGATGGTGATTTTGTTCAGCTCACGATAACTGATGCACATTCGCAACAATCCATATTTCTTTTTGACAAATAGAACTGGTGCTCCCCAAGGTGAATGGTTCTGTCAAATGAATCATTTATCCAACAACTCTTGCAACTTCACTTGCAGTTCCCTGAGTTTAGTCGGTACCTTGGATATTGGTGCTGATCCGAGCAATAGCTCGATCTCGAAGGAAATCTCCCGCTCTGAAGGAAGTACTGGTAACTCTTTAGGAAAGACATCCACATATTCCTTTATAATTAGGGCATCTTCTGGCTTTAACTTAATCTCTTGCGCTTTGTCCACCATGCTGGCTAAATATCCTTCACATCCATTAGCCAACATCTTCCATGCCTTCATTGCCGATATCAACCTTGATGATGAATTCTGTGACTGACTATAAAAGTTGAATTCCTCCTCACTAATGGGACTAAACATAACACAACGCTTCCGAAAATCAATCTTAGCGTTGTACTTTCCTAAGAAGTCCATTCCTAGGATAACATTATAATCCTAAAGCTTAATCGCGATAAGATCTATGTACAGCTATCTACCACAAATGACTACTGGAACATTTCGTACCCAATAGTTGGATAACATAATTTCTCCTGAAGGAATGGAGGTTCTTAAGGGTTGATCTAATTTAACAACTTCTCTTCCTAATTTCTGGGCAAACTCCATCGATACAAACGAATGAGTGACACCAGAATCAAACAAGGCGATTGCATCATATGTGGTGATAGAAATCTGACCTGTTATCACGTGAGAAGTCCAAGTTTCAACATCTCCTTTTGTATAAGCATAGATCCTAGCTTGTGGCTTAGAAGCTTCTAATCTTTCCTAAGCAATTGATGGGCCTTCGATCTTTGCTTGTACCGCATGAAGCTGATTGCTTGAATTCCTATTTGGGTATTGCTGGTTCTAATTCTGATTGTTTGAGACACAATTCCTGGCATAGTGGACCTTTCTTGCCACAAAGATAGCAGGCATTTGTCCCCATTTGACATACTCCAAAATGCTTCTTCTTATATTTTGCGCACATGGGATATTTATTACCCCCGTTACCTTGGTTGTTCTTCTTCTGAGGGTAATTCCTCTGTTGACCTTGGTTGGAAGCATTCCCCTTCCTTTTGTTCTTACCAAACTGTTTAGAATTCTAGGCAAAATTGCTGGTCTGGCCATTCGAGTAAAATTTATGATTCTATTTAAGTTGCGACTACTTCAACACAGCCTTCTCTTCCTTATAGACTTTGAAGATCTGGGCCCTCGCCTCCTTATCCTGATTGATCCAATATTCGGCTCTTATAGCTCGGCTTATACAGTCAGCTACAAAGGTTGGAGGGCTACTTCCAGCACTCACTTGCTTAGCAATGTCTGTTCGGAACATCCTCATCATTCTTCTTACTTTTCTCCGTTTCATTTTGTATGAGTGATAATTGAGCTTTTACTCATTTATTTAATGTCTTGAAATTTGATATCTTATAAAATCTTCAAGTTTTTAGGTTGGTTTAATGTGTTTGTGAGTGTTTCAGATAAACAAAGAAAAAATGGATTTTGGAAGAAATGGAGATAAAAATCAAGCTTTTAGCCCACAGCAGAGGCGCGGGCGCGCCTCTAAGGGCGCGCACCCACGCGTGCTAGTCAGAAAAGGTTTGGGGAGCGTTCCACAAGCCAGCGCGCGCTAGGCGCATGTCTCAAATTCCAAGCGCACGGTCGCGCGCTGCTCTCGCGTGCTGAGGCGCGCCTGCCTATCTATCAGTCGGAAGCCCCACGAGACAAGAGGAACATAAAGGGGTGCGAAAAAAGGGAGCTTTTTGGAGACCCAAAAACCTGAGACGAAAAAGAGAGAGAACATCTAGGGTTTGAAGGCGGTTCATGGAGATTGAAGGAGATTGAAGATTTGAGAGCTTGTTCTTCAACTAGTTCTTCTTCTTTCTACTATTCTCTCTCTTTGTAGCTTTTAAACTTTCATTTACTCTTTGATTTCGTGTTTGAATATGGGTTTGATGTTTGTTTCAAATTTGGTTATGGATTTGAGAATTTTGATGTCTAGCTAAACTTTCTATGCTAGGGGGTATGATGTAGCTTGATGATGACTTTGTTATGATAAATTTAATGCTTGTTGATTGAATCCCATTCTGAATTGTTTGTGTTTCTCTATGCTTTGTTTTCCTAATTTTATTTACCATTAAATTAGAGTTTTAGATGTGTGAAATTGGGTTCGGGAGAGTTAATTTCATATGTTGGGAACTGGGAAACACAACCCATTGTAATATTAAGTTCGGGAGGCTAATATGACTTGGGTAATCACTAGGGTTGCGTAATGAGTGCTTAATTGGTTGAGTTAATAGGGATATTAATTTGATTAAATTTTGCATATTATTTTACTCGGCACTCGGGAGAGAGAGTGAAATTAAAATTTGTCACCTACGATTAATGATTTGAATGAATTCGATTAACAAGTCTTGAATTGGATAAGCAAAGTTAAGTTAAGTGAAATCAAAACCCCCTGGCCTTACACACCATCGAGTTCCCTTCAATCCACATTTTCGATTGCTTTTATTTTGCTTAATCTTAGTTTAATTTAATTGCTTAATTTAGTTGCTTGTTTCAACTCCCCTTAAATTTGATAGCTTAGATAAAATCGAGTCATTTTAATTGTGGTACTTAGTTAGTCTTTCTTAATTTCAATCTCTGTGGGACGATACTCGACAATCTGTCACTTTATTACTTGTGGCGATTCGTTCACTTGCGAGCACACCCGAAGAAAATCACGAAACAACGAGTTCCGAACACAGGCGGGCTAGCTGTTCAAATTTCTTGACAGCTTCCAGTATTGTTATCGACCCTTGCTTCATACTATTAAACTCGTCTTGCTGAGCCGTAAGGATTTCTTGGTTGTAGTACATCCTTCTAAATTCAGTCACAAAATCTTGCCAGCTCATGTTTGCAACATTTCTGCACATTTGGACTATCATCCACCAATATCGGGCGTCCTTCTTGAGTGCAAGGGAAGCACAAAGGACCTTTTCCTGCTCCGTGAGTCCCATAAAATCCAAAATTACTTGGATATTCATCAACCAATTATCTGCTTTTATTGGGTCAGTAAGCCGCTCAAATTCAGACGCTTTCATACGCCTAAATCGCTCATACAACATGTCTTCTGAAAACATAAGTGGGTTCGCTTGTGCTCCAGCTGGTGCGGTTGATGCTAACGGAACTTATAGATTTTGTGGAATCCTTTGATTGACCTCCGGTATATGAGGAGCTACTGGGGGCACGGGATTGTTCGGGGTGGAACTTCATTAGCTCGAGGCATCTGATTCAGACGAGCTATCTGATCTTGAAGCCTATTTGTTTCTTGTTGCTGTTCGAACAGTTGTCATTGCAAGTCGGCTACTACCGTTACAAGGTTAGGCTCTTGTGGAACTTGGTTTGATCGTGTTCGTGGGCGAACCATCTTCTAATTCCTATTTTATCACAAGAAAGGATATTGTTATACTTCTAACACCTATTCTTGCATTCATATCTTGTCATGTCATATCTTAGAAACATCGTAACTTATCGTATCATATTGTAAAAACATCATATTAGAGATCCATCGTGATCTCATCATATTGTATCATAAATTCAACGTAAACTTGTCATGAGTAATACTTAATCATAACATCATAACGTCATCATATATACATTACATAAACTTTGTTTTTTAATACATCATACAAAAGAATATAGTCTTTTGGCAGTGTCTAACACTTGTTCGGTACATGTCAGGCCTAATATCTATACATAGTCAAGATGGAATGGGTTCCTCCGGCATGAATGGACCTTTGTAGAAAACTAGCTCCCCAATACCTGCATTGTTAACTAGTATGAGTGGGTGATCATCCTCATACTCAGGTGCCTGGGCTTTTGGAGCAGCCTGTACCATATAAACTATTATCTCGGCACCCATACTAGCATCTATCATCTCGTCCAATGTCATCTCGATCGTCGGTGGCGGTGTGAACTGCCTAACCTCAGGAGGTAGTCCATCCCTGAGAATGTGTAGGGCCTGCATCATAGGTCTATCCATATCCAGTGGGATGTAGGGTAACATGGCGTCTCGAAACCTCTGGCAATAGTGACCCATGGATTCGTTCGGGTATGCACGCCAGGCTGCGACGTAGCTAACATATCGCCTCATATACATGTCGCGATATATATCGGGGTCGCAGTAATACAGGTTGAGTCCCTTTCCAGGCAATGACCCATATCGGAAAGTGATTAGGGCTCGGAAGTTTGTCCATCTCTAGGAATCTCGGGGTCCCTTAAACTGAGCTACCATATACGAGCTTCTCCGATCAAACGTCGACTAGTGAGCATACTTGAAGATGCGCTCCTATATGACATAATCTAAATATGGTCTCTATATTGTGTAACCATTCGGCTAATGTCGCGCTCCTTGGGTTCCGTCAAATGTACGTGGCTCCATACCCCAAAACACCATTGAAGCCTCGTGATCCTCCTCGATCTGACCCGGGTCCATATCTTTATCTATCATATTATACTTCGCATAATAAGTATACATGCAATAAGGTAAGAAAATCAACTTAAAAAAATTGTGACGTTGGCAGCAGAACTGTGAAACCAGATAGCAGGAAATCCGCTCTGATACCAACTCTGTAACGACCCAACTACGTTGGCCGTTACCATACTTACTTTACGTAAGTACTTAACTTACTTAACTTTGCAAAAATACCAAATTTTTTTTAAAAACCTAAATTTAAAACCGATCTTAACCTCATACTTATATATATACGTGCTTAATTAAAAATTGGACTTTCAAATTATCTTAACACATCTTACAAATTATACTAATTACTAGATAACAATATCATCAAATTGATATAACATAATACAAACATTTTTAAAACACATGGCGGTGTCCAACCCAAAGTTTTCACAGTCTGCCATGTCATTCTCCACAGTCTTGTATCATACATTACCGGTAGGCTGCTTACCTACAGCATAAACATAAGTTATGAGCTTTTGCTCAGCAAGTACAACTTCTTTTTCCCGCAAACAATCTTAATAAAGAATGCATGAATCAATTATGCTTTCTTATGTTATAATATTTTTGGGCCCCTTCCATAACATGAGTGTATGTACCGTGACGCGCAGCCATGGAGTGGTTGGGGCGGCCAGTCTAATTCAACTAAAACCATGGACCAAAACCGCCCTTGTGGTAGGTCGGTATGACAAGAGAAACTTGCTATTATACTTGAAAACTAATTTTAATTCTTAAAAACTTTTTATTGTTTTGAACATACTTGAAAAATGAAATCATAACTATTTCATACTTTGAAACTTGAATCTTTATAGTTTTATACTTGAAATCTTGGTCTTGTTATTGTCATATGATTTATTATTGGTGAACATACTTTCATGATGCCACAATAATAAAACATAGAACATATGCATCACATACATTAATGCATGAGCTTTGAAAAACATGCAAAGCTAGTAAAATATTTTTGCCTATGTTGTAGGTGGAGTTGTACTTACAAGTTCTCCTATGCTCTTAGCCTATCGTTCCAACAAGGCACGACAATAGGTTATACTCCTGTTTTCAAACAAGACGTAAGAATCATTCAACCACATTACTCAATAAATCATAACATATTCATTGATAAATAAGTCGGTCTCCAACACGACTACCATGCGTTATAGAATTGTTACCATATTTTTAAGTAACTTGGGCCTATTGTTTTTATTTATCTTTTTCTCAAAAATACCTTGTTTTCTTGGAGAACACCTTATTTACTTGGAAAATACCTTGATCAAGTATTATCTTCATTTAATACTTGAAATTGCCTTTTAAAAATCACTTGTAAAATTTCAAATGGATTCAAAACCTTTTAAAACTGTTTTTTGTAAAACCATAATTCCTATTTTTTAACAGGGGTCATAGAATTGTAAAATCTTGAAAACTACTTTTGAAAATAGCCTTTTAATTTGGTTGAAAGTACGGGTGCAGGAATTTCCTGTATCATGCACAGTTTTAAAAATCTAGTTTTATCTTTTAACCAGTTTAGATTTTTAAAAAGTTTTCTTCACGAAAGTTGTATATCTCATCGAAACCTACAACTTTAATTTCTTGTCTGAAACTCAAATCTATCTTTAACTTATCTGCTTTTCTCCTTGAAGAATTTTGTCCGTGTACAGTACCAGGGACCAACCAGTTTTAAAATCTCATAAAAACAGAGGCCTTTGGAGCATTTTTTTCAAAAACTATCTGCGATGCCCCCCAGGGTTTTATGTTTTCTACTACTTTATAGTTATAGTTTTTTTCCAAATTCGGCCTCTAAGGGTCTCAAAACTGGGTTTCTAGAAAACTGTCCAGATTATTTTAAAAACCGGTAGTTTGTATTTTGTTGGTTCTTATTTAAAAATTCGCACACACTGCCTCAAACGGTCGAAGCCGTGAGCCTACATCAACATGCAGCACGTCGAATTCATTCTTAACATTCAATCATCGACTTCTCTATTTACTTGAAAAACACAATATTGATAACCTTACTAGCTTATCAAGTTGTGTTTTTTGGTTAATTTCTTATTTAACATACACATAGCATCCACATAACCATTACACATAAAATATCCATAATCAAACATGTGAGAGCATAATCACAAACATATGATGAGCACAGATAACCTTAAAACTCATTCTAGGGCATAAAAATCAAATTCATGCTTAGGGCTAGCAAACAAGGTAACCTAAGCATAGATCTAACATAACCAACCATGTAAAAACCATATATAGGAAAAGTAAGAATCATGAGCTTATGCTCTTACAACCCATAACTTGAAATACACATAATTCTCAAACCAAAACTTAATGAAATTCTTAGTTAGAGGATCAAGAATAATACCTCTAAGCTTGGAAAGATCACTTTTAGACCTTGGGATGAGAGAAATTTGCTCTACCACCTCCACACCCACAACCGGCCACTGCCTCTCTTATTCTCTCTCTCTCTTTTTTTTTTTTTTCTTTTTTCTTTTTCTAAGGGCTAGAGAGGAAAAAGTTTGAAGAGAACTAAAAGTTTGAGAATCTAACTAAATGATTCAAGTTCTACCACACAATCCCTATTTATAGGTGAAAATATCATAATCTTCCATAATTATATTTTTTTTCTAAAATTCTTCTTGAATTACACATTTGGCCCTAAAATGCAAGATTTTGCCTTCCATGTCCCCATGTTGGCCGGCCATGTGGAGGGTTTTGGCTAAAAATCTTTTCATAATTATCTACTTAATTTTTTCCATAATTTTAAAAATCCCCAAAATTACATAATTATCTATGATGAGTTGTCCTCCAAGTTGGGCCATGTTTGGCACTCCCTCCTAATATACAGTCCATTTTCTTAATAATCCAGATAGTACTAATACTACTTTAACTATCAACAGTACAGTAATACTGAACTGCAGTCCAGAATTTATTTGCACTTAACTGGACCGCGTATAGGTTTTTCTTAGGACTTGAAACTACTTAGTCTTCCTTGCTCCAAATATTACTCCTAATTATTTTAGAGTGATCCCATTCCTTATTCTTAACTCTGCATCCGTAATGACGGTCGGTTACAGTATAATTTCAATACTGCTTATTATACTGCAGTATCATCTTATTCAAGTCATGAGTTATCCTAGTCATACGTTGGCTAGGGTAAAACCATAAATCAGGATTCTACCTTTTTCATAATAAGGCCTCACACTTAGCTTAATAAACTATCATTGAGTCTTATAACTTATAAGGACTCAAACATATTTTGATAAATCAGATCATGCATTTCACATTGACATACATAGTACAGACTAAGATTTCCTTTGTATCAAATGAAATCACGAGTTTGTAAAAATTTTGGTTATTATACATTCAAACGGTAGGATAACAGTTCAAAGAAAAAGAAACCTTATTTAAAGTGATTCATTATAGAAAAATATTCAATTAATTTATGATCCATTCAGAGTAAGTATTTGACTAATTCCAATATATAGTCAAACTTTTGTTTTTTGTTTTTTTTTTTTGTTTTTTTTTTGTTTTTTTGTTTTTTGTTTTTGTTTTTTGTTTCTTCAGTTAAAGGAGCGAAGTTTATGGGGAAAACTGAGAAGTTATTATTAAAATATTATTATTATTATTTTATGTTATGGACTTATGACTCTTTTTCTAAAAACTGTTAACTCAACGATTAAAAGATATTTCATTTTCATCTACCAGTCTGGCCATATTTTCCTTTCTGATCAATTGACGGCACGTATTTTCAATCGTAGATCCAATTGTTAAAATAATTAATTTAATGACTAAATAAAAAATAAACAAAATTCTTGTCTAAAAATTTTCAAAACACATAAGTGTGAGAATGGTCATTCATGTCAAATGTAGAAAAAGACCAAATTAGCCACTTGTATAATCAAAAAAGTAGTTCGAAACACCATTAAATATATATATATATATATATATTTTTTGTACTAATTAGACAATTTTCAACTGTTTTAGATTCAATTACTACGATTTAATGGTCCAATAATTACAAAATAGATTCACTGAATCTGATTCATAGTTAACAAAATACGATTATAGAATCAGGCGTCACGAAATATAGATGCGTATAATTCAAATATTTTATTGACAAATACCGTCAAGGAAAAAAAAAATCTAAGTTTAAAAGTATGGGTGCATGGTAACAATATTTTTAATATAAATGAATAAAAAACAATCGACAACAATTACAAACTTGTTATCATCATCCAAAAATATTCACAAACTTAGAAATTTCATTTTGGGAAAATGTTGCAATATCTATGGCTGTAAAATACAGTAATATATGTATTAACCATAAATCACATTGAATACAAACAAGTTGAAGATGAACATACAATTGTTTAGGGTATGTTCAAAAATGACCATTTTACAAATCATAGATATGTTAACGTGACTAGAAATTGGTAAATTAGACATATGTTGGTTAAATTAGTCATGATTTACTAAACCAATCGATAATATATTAAAATTCAATCAATGATTGACAAAAAAATGTTTTTTTAAGGACATATATATATTTTTATTATTTTAATAAAACTGTTGACATTTTTCTTTGTAATCGAGAGATAGAGAAAGAAAGTGTGTATTCTCCATCAATAATATTAGTGATTAGTGGATGTAAACTTAATTAACAGCTGATCAACTACTTTAAAAATTCATTTCACTATATAGTAAAGAAATAAAGTTCACTTATATATATGTATCTAGATTATATAATTTGGCATATGCACATTAGCAAGGATTATAAGTAACGAAAACTATAGCTTGATAATGCATCATAAAACTACAAGAACCCATAGCTATATAAATATGTTTTGACATGATAATCACTGTAAATATGTTTTGGCATAGCTAACTGTATATATATAACTTAAATAAAATAATCGACTATATAATCCCTTACATACTAAGCATGATAAATATATATATATATAAAATAAACATAAATTTCATACAAATGATATATATATATAGCTCTTCACCTAATTAAACTCCATACCAAATATATCGACTTGACTTCAAAAATCTAATTCAAAACAAAACTGGATACATAAATAACCACTAAGCTTAATACTTGTGACATGAAGTAGAATGAGTCAGATATGTAACTGAATCATTACGAGGTGGAGAACTACGACGGTATGGTTAGTGGAAGTTTCGCAGGATAAGAATGAGAAATGGAAATTCGTATTCTGGCGTGTATGTCTAAAACTAAATATACATATAAATTGTTATGAAAGCTGTGGATGCCACCTACTAAGTCCCTCCTCTGCAAGATGAATAGCTACTTGAAGATAAGCTTATGTCATCTGGCAAGTTGGTTGCATCAAGGCATGGAGGAAGAAGCTATTTTGCCTATAAATAGGCTTCTTCTCCTTTGTAATTGTGCCAAGTGGAGAGAGCCATAAAGAATAAAAAGGTTCATGTGTGTGAGAGGGAACGTGAGAGAAATAGAAAGAGTGAGATAAAATAGAGAGACGAAAAGAAAAGAGAGAAAGAGATAGAATTTTGTAGGTAAAAAATTTATAAAACTCTCTTCTCTAATTTATGTGTTCTAGTAATTTTTATCCTATCTCAATATTTTAGTAACTTACCTCACATTTATAACAAGTTATCAGCACACAATTCTAGTTGTTATTATTTTTAGTGAGGTAAAACTCTATGATAAGGCTTATTATTTCATATATTGTTGTCATGTCTACTCATTTAAATATGCTTATAAAAAAAACGTTGATATTATCTTTGATATTTTACATGCATGTGTCTGACTTTTGGCTAACCACTGAATTTACATTTTATATATGCTCTGACTCATATACATATATGTTAACGTTTTAATGTCAGTTGTCAACGTATTTACCTCTTGATATATTTATAATATTTATATTTGTTACATATTGTTAATATTTGTTGCTCTTAACATAAAAATATATGTGCCATATTTTGTCAATTATGTTGATGTTTTGAATTTCTTTTTACTAAATGAATAATTTCTATGCTTATAATAATAGTTTTCCACAATGTCAAACATCTCGAAACTTGAGTTTGTTGCACTTAATATTTTGGAAAAAAAACTACTTGCCATGGACACTTGATGCTGAAATTCATCTTAACGCCATGAACCTTGGAAATACTATTAATGAAGGAAATGATGGATCCCCGTATGATCGCGCTAAAGCAATGATATTTTTGCGTCATCACCTTGATAAAGCATTGAAATCTGAATATCTTACAGTAAATGATCCATTTTTCCTTTGACAAAGTTTAAAAGAAAGGTATGACCAGCAAAGGATATCATACTTCCACATACCTGCATGAGTGGATACACCTGCGGTTGAATGATTTTAAAACAGTTGGCGAGTATAACTCTGCAATGTTTTATATTACTTCTTTATTAGAATTATGTGGAGAAAATATTACTAAAAAAGATATGTTAGAAAAGACTTTTTCAACTTTTCTCGCCTCGAATATGCTCCTATAGCAGCAATATCGAGAGCGTGGTTTTAAAAAGTATTACGAGCTAATATCAAGTCTTCTTATTGCTGAGCAAAATAACGAGCTTTTGATGAAAAATCATCAATCTTGCCCAATTGGTTATGCACCATTCCCTGAAGTGAATGCTGCATCACATGAGAAAAATCTTATGTCATCCCCTAAAGCAAATGCTACATCTTTCAACAATAGTGAGCATGGACGTCGTCATGGTTGTAACAATTCCTGGTATCATGGTGGTCATAATAATAACTCCTAAAATTTGAAAAAAACACCACATCACCACTAGAAATGGGAAAACAATGAGGAGAAACAAGAATAGGAGAAACAAGAAAAAAGGAAAGGCCTCAAGAACAACGATAACCTTTTCCATTGATGTGGTATGAAAGGACATTGGTCACGTACTTGTTGTACACCTAATAAACATTTGACGGACCTTTACCAAGCTTCATTGAATGAAAAAGGGAAAGGTGTAGAAACGAATTTTGTTGGCCATCACATGAATACTACCCATCTTGACATTTCAGATTTCTTTGAAAATCTAGATGAAAAAAATTGATAATCTGATTGAAAATGGGAATGGTTTTGCTGCTTAATGTTATGCTAGTACTTAGGAATGTTGTCCTTTCAATTTCTAATGTAATATTTAAATTCTCAACATGATATCTCCTTAGTATAATAAATAATTTTCTTTTATCAATACTTATTGCTTCTTTTTGTTTTTATTCTTCATGAAGAATATGGCTTTTACTGATAGTAACTCCAAGGGTAAAGGCGAATAACAATGTCTTGAAGACAATGCGACAATGCACACAATTATGAAAGATAAAAAGTATTTTTCAAATTTGATATTAGGCGAAGCTAATGCAAATACAATCTCAGGTGCTACAATCCTGATTGAAGGCTCCAAAAGAGCCAATATTATGTTGCCTGGAGGAGCACAATTTGCTATACACGATACATTATTATCTAGCAGATCCAGAAGAAATCTGCTGAGTTTTTAAAGATATATGTCGCAATGGATATCATATTGAGACTATAAATGAGAATAATGTAGAGTATCTTTACATTATTTCTAAAGTCTCTGGACATAAGCACATATTGGAAAAAATGCCTGCTTTTTTTTTTCCAGGTTATATTATACATACATTTGCAAAATTGAATCACATATGAAGATAACCCAGAAAGCTTTTGATTCAAAAATGTTCACTCTTTGGCATGACCGTCTTGGTCACTCTGGGTCAATAATGATATGAAAAATAATTGAGAATTCACATAGACATCTATTAAAGAACCAGAAGATTCTTTTGTCCAATGATTTTTTCTGTGCTACTTGTTCTCAGAGCAAATTAATTATAACGCCATCTCCATTAAAAGTTGCAATTGAGTCTTATGCAGTTTTGGAGAGAATTCAATGAGATATATGTAGACCTATACAGCCAGCATGTGGACCAATTAGATATTTAATGGTATTGATAGATGCCTCAACACGTTGGTCACATGTTTATTTGTTGTCTACTCGCAATGTTGCAATTGCGAGATTTCTTGCTTGAGTAATCTGATTAAGGGCACAATTTCCAGATCATGCAATCAAGACAGTTTTTCTTGACAATGTTGATGATTTTATTTACCAAGAATTTAATGATTATTACATGTCAATTGGGATTACTGTGGAGCATCCTGTTGCCCATGTACATACACAAAATGGTCTTGCTGAATCATTAATTAAACGCCTCTAGTTAATAGCTAAACCATTGTTGATGAAAACAAAATTACCTGTCTCTGCTTAGGGACATGCCATATTACATTTTGCAGCACTTATTCGCATCAGGTTGATAGGCTATCAAAAATACTCCCCATTACAACTTGCATTTGGTCAAGAGCCAAATATATCCCATCTATGAGTTTTTGGTTGCATAGTATATGTTCCAATTGCTCCACCACAATGCACTAAAATGGGCCCTCAAAGAAAGCAGGGAATTTATATTGAATTTTAATTCCAGCCCTTCCATCATCAAATATCTTGAACCCCTGACGGGTGATATATTTACGCCAAGGCACACCTGAAGCATGGTAAACCAATTGGTTCCAAAGATAAAAATCCCCAAAAGAGAAAAAGGAAAACTAGACAAACTGGTGCCCAAGAAGAGATCAGCACTCTTGAAGAGGCCATATCGCCAGAACAAATAACTGATATAAACGAAGATAAGACCCCGGAAGTGGTCCAGGTACTTGAAAATATTGAAAATATTGTGATCTCAATAAATTATGTAAGTATTGGAAAATAATAGAACCGTGATAAAATTTTTCTCGACAACGTATTTGCATATGAAGTAGCCCTTGATATCATGAAAAAAAGAAGAAGCAAGGATCTTGAACCAAAATCCATCTAGGAATGTCGACGTAGACAAGATTGGCCAAAATGGAAAGACGCAATCCATGCATAATGAAATTTTTTTGCAAAGCGAGAAGTATTTGGACCTGTAGTCCAAACATCTGAAGATGTTAAACCCGTAGGGTACAAATAGATGTGCACAAGCGAAATGAGAAAAATGAAATTGTAAGATATAAAGCACGGCTTGTGGCATAAGGCTTCTCGCAAAGACCAGTTATTAATTATGAAAAGACAAATTCTCCTGTGGTGGATGCAATTACATTTCGGTATTTGATTAGCTTGGCAGTTTCTAAAGGACTTGATATGCGTCTAATGGATGTGGTAACCGCATATTTATATAGATCATTAGAGGATGACATCTACATGAAAACCTTGAAGGATTCAAAATGCCCGAAGCATATAATTCTACTCCCTGGGATTTATGTTCAATTAAATTAGAAAGATCTTTGTATGGTTTAAAGTTATTCGGACGCATGTGGTATAATTGTCTTAGTGAATATCTCTTAAAAGAAGGGTTTGTAAACAATCCTATTTGTCCATGTGTTTTTATTAAGAGATCAAAATCTGGATTTGCTATCATTGCAATTTATGTTGATGATTTGAATATTATTGGGATTCCTAAAGAGCTCACCGAGATAATAGCATACGTAAAGAAAGAATTTGAAATGAAAGATCTCAGAAATTTTTTTTTGTCTCGGCTTGCAAATCGAGCATTTGTCATATGGAATATTTATCCATCAAGCAACCTATATGGAAAAGGTCCTTAACTGTTTCTATATGAAAAAGGCCCATCCATTACCCTAATGGTGGTACGATCACTTGACGTGAAAAAGGATCCTTTTTGTCTTAATGAAGATAATGAAGAAATTCTTGGTCTTGAAGTACCATATTTGAGTGCAATCGGTGCTCTTATATATCTTTCTAACTTTACACAACCTAATATTGCTTTTTCTGTAAATTTACAAGCTAGATATAGTGCTGCACCAACTCAAAGACACTAGAAGGGAGTTAACATATATTTCATTATCTTCGTGGAACAACTAACATGGGTTTGTAATATTCTAAATGTTCAAAATCACTGTTAGTTGGTTTTGCAGATGCTGGATATTTATTTAATCCGCATAAAGCTCGATCACATATAGGTTATTTATTCACGTGTGGTGATACATCAATATCGTGGTGCTTCAGAAAACAAAGTATTGCTACTACTTCGTCAAACCATGCTGAAATGCTTGCATTACATGAAGCAAGCCGAGAATGTGTGCGGTTGAGGTCAATGGATCAACACATTAGAGAAACATGCAAATTATCCTCGAACCATGGGAGCACAACAATACTATATGAAGACAATACAACATGCATTGTTCAAGTCAAAGGAGGCTATATCAAAGGCGATAGAAAAGCACATTTCGCCAAAGTTCTTTTTCACGCATGAACTACAAAAGAAGGGCGATATAGACGTTCAACAAGTTTTCTCATGTGATAATCTAGCAGTCCTCTTCACCAAAGCATTTCCTACTGCAACATTTGAGAAATCGGTGCATAATATTGGAATGTGCCGACTCAAAGATCTTTGATAGATGTTAAAGCAGCACCAATAATGTTTACATGAGGGGGAGATAATTATGCGATGTACTCTTTTTTTCTTGGATAAGGTTTTTGTCCCATTGGGTTTCACCTAGCAAGGTTTTTAATGAGGCAGCTTTTCTAAGCGTAATACAAATAAGAATATTGTACTCCTTTTCTTTCACTACCATTGGGTTTCTTCCTAGTAAGATTTTAACGAGGCATATTCTTGTAAGATGACATCCAAGGGGGAGTGTTATGAATGCTGTGGATGCCACCCACTAAGTCCCTCCTCTGCAAGATGAAAAGCTACTTGAAAAGCCACTTGAAGATAAGCTTATGTCATCTACCAAAGTTGGTTGCATCAAGACGTGGAAGAAGCAACTTGTTTGCCTATAAATAGGCTTGTTCTCTTTTGTATTTGTGTGAAGTGGATAGAGCCAAAAAGAATAGAAAGGTTACTGTGTGTGAGAGGGAACATGACAGAATTAGAAAGAATGAGATACAATAAAGAGAAGAAGAGAAAGAGAGAAAGAGAGAATTCTGCAGGCAAAAAATAAATAAAACTCACTTCTCAAATTTATGTGCCCTATTAGTTTTTATCCTATCTCAATATTTTAGTAATTTACCTCACAATTATAACACGTTAATAGCACGACAGCTTTAGTTGTTATCTTTTTAGTGAGGTAAAATTTATTGGTAATAGTAGCATTTTTAAACTCTACGGTAAAATTTATTATTTGATATATTGTTGTCATATCTACTCATTTAAATATGCTTTAAAAAAAAAAAAAAACGTTGATATTATCTTTGATATTTTACATGCACGAATCAGACTCTAGGCTGACCACTGATTTTACATTTTCTATATGCTCTGACTTATATACATATATGGTAATGTTGTTAATGTCAGTTGTCAACGTAGTTACCTCTTGATGTATTCATAATATTTATATTTGTTAAATATTGTTAATATTTGTTGCTCTTAACATAAAAATATATGTGCCATATTTTGTTATTTATGTTGATGTTCTGAATTTCTATTTACTAATTGAATAGTTTCTCTGCTTATAATAATAGTTTTCCACAATGTCAAATATCTCAAAACTTGAGTTTGTTGCACTTAATATTTTGGGAAAAAATTACTTGTCATGGACACTTGATACTGAAATTCATCTTGACGCCATGAACCTTGGAAATACTATTAAGGAAGGAAATAATGCATCCCCGCAGGATCGCGCTAAAGCAATGATATTTTTGCACCATCACCTTGATGAAGTATTGAAATATGAATATCTTACGGTAAAGGATCCATTTGTCCTTTGGCAAAGTTTAAAAGAAAGGTATTACTACCAAATGGATATAATAATTCTATAGACCCACTACTTCTATACACCTGCGATTGCAGAATTTTAAAACAGTTGACGATTATAACTCCACAATGTTTCGTATTACTTTTTTTTAAAAATTATGTGAAGAAAATATTACTGAAAAAAATATTTAAAAAAAATACTTTTTCAACTTTTCATGCCTCGAATATGCTCCTATAGCAGCAATATCGAAAGCGTGGTTATAGAGGAGGAACAATTATTGTTATGGAAGAAACAAATATGCATTTCGCTTCAAGGAGACATCGAAAAGAAGTTATAGAAGAGCATTATGTTGAAAAAAAAAAAAAAAAAAAAAAAAGGGCATTAGGAGGTTTTGAAAGCACCTGAGCTGAAAATGTATTTTAACACATTTGATGATCTTTTTGAGTATTATAGACAATATGCAAAACAAGAGGGGTTTGGAATTAGAAGATAAACATCACGTACTTCGTCAGAAGGAAAATTGTTTTTTACCCTGTCATGTTCTCGAGCCGGGAAGTCACAATCTCAGAAACTCCAAATCCTCTGACGAGATTGGAATGCAAGGCTAGGATTAACGATATTGTTTTTGAAGATGGAAAATGCAAGATCAACTCTGTTATATAACCATGTACAGGGCATAGACACGAGTTGACTCTAATACCACTTCAAGGAATATTGCATAGTGGAATTTAATGATTGAACAAACTTGTGATGTCATATACAACGAATTATCTTTAATCTACACTCATTGTGAATTAAGAATCTCCAAGAATTATCCAAGAACCCGTGTAGAAGAGCTTCAACCAACTAGTCTTCTCCCAGATGGTGGAGTGCGTGGGCACTCTTACCTTTTAACAAATCACACGTGCAGACCGAAATTCTCCTTCCAACCACCTAGAGCTCTAGAACTTATTATCACTTATGTGAGTATGAAAATAATCTTTCTTTAGAGTTTATAGTCTACTTAAAAATAGAAGAGCAACCTACTATTTATAAGAAAATAACTAGATGATATTTGAATTTGAGTAGGACTCCTTGAAAAGAATTTTCTCTATCCTCCTTATCAATTATCTTGAAATTTGAGATTTTGTTTATCTAGATAATGTTCCATTAATTCAATTTTAATTCAAATAAAATCATGAAAACTTTATTTAAATACAAAAGTTATGTAATAATTATCCATAAATCAAATGAAGGAGAAAAAAATATCTTCCTAATCCTCTCCACAAAAGTAAAAAAAGGCCAATTTAGAGCTGATTAGACAATATTTTATTTGAATTCAAATCTCTTTGTGATATTATCCATATCTAATCAAATTTATTTATTTAAATAATATTATCTAGATATTTAAATTAATTATCCAAATAATTAATTTATCAATATTTATTAATTTAATTTAAGCTCCATTTTTATCACAAAAGATAAATACTATTAATTTAAATTGTTAATCATAAATAAATAAATCTTATGATACTTATTTAATAAATAAATAATTATCCAACTAGATATTTATCACAAATATATTAAACAAAATATATATATATATATATATATATATTCTCCCACTAGTTGTACATGCCTACTGTCACGTTGGTAACTGTTCCATGTAGTAGCCGCCTTTTTTGCTGATTCATGATTTCCTTGTTAAGGAATATGAATATTTATGTAAATGACTAATCTGATTTTATCAGATTATATTTGAGTTCTTTTAGCCTTATAAGACTCAATAATAGTTTGCTTAGCTAAGCATGGGGCCTTTTGAAGAAAAAGGCAGAATAAGAATTTATGATTTTATTCCGGTCAACGTTTGACCAGAATGACTCAAGGCATGATTATGACGGTACTATAGTATAGCAAGCAGCATGAAAATTATATTGCGAAAAACCGTCATCACAGATGGAAATGTAAGAATAGGATACAAGACCACTTTAAAAAAATTAAGCACAATATTTAGAGTAATAAGGACTAAGTGGCTTTAAGTCCTAAGAAAAACCTACACGCAGTCCAATTAAGTGCAGATAAATTCTGGACTACAGTCCAGTACAACTATACTGTTGTTAGTTGAAAACATTATTAGCACTATCTGAGTTATTAAGAAAATGGATTGCATATTAAGGAAAGTGACAAACATGACCTTAGTGGGTGACACCTCATTCAAGATAAACAAGTAGTTTTTGAATTAAAAATTAAGTGGATAATTATGCATTTATTGAGTGCAAAATGGCACCCATATGGCCGGCCACCTCTAAGGGGGTTTTAGCAAATATTTTGTTCTTAGGGTTAGATATGCAATTTGTGGAATAAAAATAATTTTAGAAATTTAATTATTTTTCACCTATAAATAGGTGATGAAGGGGGAGTGTTGGATCATTTAGTTCCACCCCAAAACTCTGCCTCATTTTCAACTCACTCTTTCTTCCATCCTAGGAGCCGAACCCCAAAGGAAAAAAAAAAGTAGAGTGGCTGGATTTGTGAAGGTGAGGAAAGGAAGGAAAATTTTCTCAACCAAAGGATAGACCACTCTCCTAGACCTAGAGGTAATCCTCTTAACCCCCTAAGTATTCAATTAAGTTTTGATGGAGGATTTAAGTGTATTTCAAGCATGGGTTTGTAAGAGTATAAGCTCACCTTTTATTTTTCATGCAATAGCCTAGAGTGCTTGATATGTGCTTGATTAGGGTTTAATGGTCTTGATTTATGATTTGGTGCATGATTTTGATGCTATGTTTTAGAAATTATGTGCTATGTGTGAATGTCTAGTATCTGTTTGCTATATGTCCCTACCTGCTTAAGAAGAAGCATGGTATGCATGAATGATGGTAATGATATTGTATGATGAATCAAGAGTTTAAACTAACTTAAAACCCTAATTTGGTAAAAGATACCACACGGGTTTGTAAGGACGAAGAAACCAATGCATGATGATGGAAACCTTACGTAACGCGCTGCATGTTTATTGTAGGCTCATGGTTTCAACCATTTCAAGTAGGGTGTGTGTAATTTTACGTAAAAATCAACCAAAGGTAAAACTGTCAGTTTTCGGATTAAACTGGACAGTAATCTGGAAATGAAATTTTGACGCCTTTAGAGGCCGAATTTGGAAAATGTTAAAACTAAAAAGTTGTAGAAAATTAAAAACCATAATTGGAAATGAGAATGGTTTTTAAAAATAAAACTTCAAAGGCCTATGTTTTTTACGAAAATCTGAGCCTGGTCTGCCTAGAACCTGTACACGGCCAGGCAATTTTAACAAGGATAAATGATAGGTTAAAGATAGAACTGGGTTTTGAGTAAAGAACCAAAGTTGTAGGATTTTTTGAAATCTACAACTTTTATGAAGAAAACTTTTTCAAATTCATAACAGATTTTAAAATAAAATAGAATCTTAAAAATTGAGCAGGAAACTAAAATTCCTGCACAGGATTTTCAAAACAGTGCATGAATAGGCAATTCCGGCACATGCACTGATAACTGAAATTATGGAACTATTTTCAATGATTTCTTCAAGAGTTTGATAGTTTTTTTTTTTAAGTTATAGTTTTATAAAGATACGGTTTCAAAGGATTAAAGTTTACAAAAGACTTTTAAAAGAAAAATTAGACAAAGTTTTGAGAAAAACAAATATAAAGGCCAAAAATTATTTTGAAAATATAGTAACAATATGATAGCCATTAGTTACTGGATAGGATACTCAAGTCACTGGGTTGGGCCTAAAACCCATGGTTACCATTGGTAACCTAATAAGGTATTAGTTTAAAAGTAATTGGGCCTTAGTAACCTAATAGGGTATTAGTCTAAATATGATTGGGCTCATACCCAGGGTTACTAATGGTAACCTAATAAGATACAATTTAAGCATAATTGGGCTTTGTACTCAAAGTTGCATGAAGTAATCAAATAAGATACTGTTTTATTGTAACTAGGTCATGTGCCCTAGGGTTACATTTAGTAACCAAATAAGATATCATTATAGTATGTGGGGGACATGTAACTAGGGTTACTGATAAATGTTGGTTAGGATACCAACAATGAATGTAAGGATTTATGATAAGATATGATGATCCTTATCTTACGTCCTTTTTGGAAACAGGAAAGTAACCTGTTGTTGCAACCTGTTGGAGCAACAAATCTAGGACATAGCATAACTAGTAAGTACAACTCCGCCTACACATAGACGAGAAATATTTTTACTGCTTGTATGTTTTCAAGCTCATGCATACATGTTGAGGTGCATATGATTTATACTTTATTATTGTGGCATCATGAAGCATGCTCACTAATGATAAGTCACTTGGTAAGAATGAGAACCCAGTTTAAAGTAAGAGACTGTTTTAAAAGACTGTTTTCGAGAAAAAAACTATTTTCAAGAAATTGTTTTCAAGAAGAAAACTATGTTTTTAAGAAATTGTTTTCAAGAGCAAGTTAAGGAATAGTTTTCAATTATGATGGCAAGCAAGTTGCCTCATGTCGTACCGACCTGCCACAAGGGCGAGTTTGGTCCATGGTCTGAGTTGGATAGACTGGCCGCTCCAACCACTCAATGGCTGCATGCCACAATATGTACACTCATGTTATGTAAGGGGTCCAAAAAGATGCTAACATAAAGAATCATAATTGATTTGATAAGAAAGCATATATGGTTCATGCATATCTTTATCAAATTTTTTTGCGGATGATAAGTTATACTTGCTGAGCGAAAGCTCATGACTTACATTTATGCTGTAGGTAAGCAGCCTGTCAGCAATGTATGATACAAGACTGTGGAGATGGTACTGCAGACTATGAAATTTGGGTTGGTCACCGCCACGCGTTTTGAAAAAGTTATTGTATTATATGATGTTAGTTTGAGGATACCAATATTTATTAATTAGTATGAGTTACAAGAGATGTTACAAAGGTTTGAACCATACTTCTTAAAAAAGTATGTACTTGTACACATATATGTACGAGTATAAGGTTTTTAAAAAAAAAATTAGTACTTTTATAAGGATAAGTAAGATAAGTATTTAAGTAAAGTAAGCATGGTAACAGCCTTACATAGGTGGGATGTTACAGAGTTGGTATCAGAGCGGATATCCTGCCATCTGATTTCACAGTTTTCTGCCAGTGCCACGGTTTTTGTTAGTTAATTTTCTTACATAGTGATATGTGTACTTATTATGCGAAGTATGATATGATAGTTAAGGATATGGACCCGAAACGGATCGAAGAAGATTGTGATGCTTCTTTAGTATTATGGGAGATGGAGCCACGTACGTTCGACGAAACCTAAGGAGCTGCAGCTTTAGCCGAGTGGCTACATGACATGGAGACTATCTTTAGATTATGTCATGTTGGAGCGCACCTCCATGTTATGTTAGCGAGTCAACGACTGACTGGTGAAGCCCGCTTATGGTGGCTTAGTTGAGGAGACCCCGGGATTCCTACAGATGTATGGATGAACTTCGATCTTTGATTACGTTACGATACGGGCCACTACTGGGAGAGGGATTTGACGTACTCTATCGTGATCATGAGATTTACGCTGATATGTATAGGAAGCAATACGCCAATTACGTTGCAGCTTGGCGTGCCTATCCGAACGAGTCGATGGGTCACTATTGTCAGCGGTTTCGTGATGCCATGCTACCGTACACTCCACTAGGCACACCTAAGATACAAACTCTCTGTATTCTCAGGGGTGGTTTACCTCCTGAGATTATGCGGTTCGCACCAATCGCCGCACCCGAGATGACATTGGATGAGATGATTGAGGTGATTATAGATGCAGAGATTTTGGCTAACTGGGTTTGGGTTGTTCCAGAGGTCCCCGCACCTATGTTTGAAGACGACCACCCGTTTGTGCCGATGGACAATGCAGGCATGGGTGAGCCCATGTCCACGAAGGTCCATTCATATTGGAGGAGCCCATTCCAGCCGTACCGATTCAGGAGATTCCTCCACAGGAGGAGGATGCAGATGATGCAGAGATGGATCCGGCTGATCAGCAGGCTGATCCAGAGGAAGATCCAGAAGACCCGCTAGTAATCATCATCGCCAGCGACGACGAGGATGAAATAAAGGAAGAAGTTGAGGAAGAATTTGAGGAAGATCCCGAGGAGATCCTGTTTAATGATGACGAGGAGTGGGATGTCTTTTCGGACGTCACGACAGAGTAGCCAGTCTTGATCATAGTTTGACGTTCTTTGATTCTTTTTGATTCTATATTGTATATATGTATGTGATGGTAAGGTGGTAGACACTTCCATCCTGACTATGTAAATGAGGCCTGACGTGTATCGGACAAGTGTTAGACACTACCGAAACGTTATACCCTTTTTGTACAATGTATATAATGGTACAATATGTATATGGATATATATGATGATGTTATGATAAAGTGCTACTTTTCATTACAAGATTATGATGAGTTTATGACACAAGATGATGAGATCGCGATGGATCTCTAATATGATGTTTTATGATACGATACGATATGTTATGATATGATGTGATATGGTATGAAGAGATTGAGAGGAATCTCGAACATGATACGATAAGTTATGATGGATATATGATATAATATGATATGATATGAATGGAAGAATGGATATTTGAAGTATAACAATATCCTTTCTTATATAGGAATTAGAAGATGGTTCGTCCACGTTTAGTAAACCCAATTCCGCAAGAACCTAACCTTGTGACAGTGGTAGCCAACTTGCAACGGCAATTGTTGGAGCAACAACAAGAAACAAATAGGCTCTGAGAGCAGATAGCTAATCTAAATCAGATGCCTCATGCTGGGGAAGTTCCACCTTGGGACAATACGATGCCCCCAGCAGCTCCTTAGGCACCGAAAGTGAATCAAGGGATTCCACGGAATCCCGAAGTTCCGATAGCGCCAGTCGCACCAGTTGGGATGCAAGCGATTCCGCCTATGGCTTGAGAAGACTTGTTGTACAAATGATTTAGGCGTATGAAGGCGCCTAAATTTGTAGGGCTTATGGACCCAATTGAAGCAGATAACTGGTTGATGGATATCCAAGTTATTTTGGATTTTATAGGACTTACGAAGCAAGAAAAATTTCTTTGTGCTTCCTTTGCACTCAAAAAGGATGCACGACATTGGTGGAGAACAGTCCAGCTACGCAGAGATGTGACGAATATGAGCTGGAAGGAATTCGTGAATGAATTCAGGGTAATGTATTACAATCAAGAAATCCTTGCGGCTTAACGAGATGAGTTTAATAGTATGAAGCAAGGGTCGATGACAGTATTGGAAGCTGTCAAGAAATTTGAACAACTAGCCCACTTGTGTCCGGAACTCGTACCAAATGAAATGGAGAAGGTTAGAAGAATGATGAAGATGTTCCGCACAGATATTGCCAAGCAAGTAAGTGCTGGGAGTAGCCCCCCAACCCTTGTAGCTGACTGTATAAGTCAAGCTATAAGAGCTGAGTACTGGATTAATCAGGATAGGGAAGCGAGTGCTCAGATTTTCAAAGCCAAAAAGGAGGAGAATGCTGTATTGAGACAGTCGCAGCCTAAGGAACTTTACTTGAAGGGCCAGGCTAGTAATTCCGCTCAGAATGCCAAGCAGTTCGGGAGAAATAAGAGGAAGGGGAATGCTTCCAACCAGGGCCAACAAAGAAGTTACCCTCAGAAAAGAAACAATCAAGGCAACGGGGGTAATAACAACAACCACCCCCTATACACAAAATGTGGAAAGAAACATTATGGGGTATGCAGGATGGGGACAAATGCCTGCTATCTTTGTGGCAAGGAAGGCCATTATGCTAGGAATTGCGTCACAAATAATCAGAATCAGATTCAGCAATACCCGAACCAGAATTCAAGCAATCAGCTTCATGCGTTAAAAGCAAAAATTGAGGGCTCGACAATTGCTCAGGGGAGATTAGAAGCTCCTGAACCACAAGCCAGGATCTATGCCTACACAAAAGAGGATGTTGAAGCTGGAACTTCTCGCGTGGTAACAGGTTAGCTTTCTATTGCCACCCATGATGCAATCATTTTGTTTGATTCTGGTGCCACTCATTCATTTGTATCGATAGAGTTTTCCCAGAAATTAGGAAGAACGACCGATAAATTAGAGCAACCCTTTATGACCTCCCTTCCGTCAGGAGAAATTCTGCTGTCCAACTATTAGATACGAAATGTTCCAGTAGTTATTTGCCACAGAGAGCTGTACGTGGATCTTGTTGTGATCAAGCTTCAGGATTATGATGTTATCCTAGGAATGGATTTCTTAGGAAAATACAAAGCTAAGATTGACTGTCGTAAGCGTTGTGTTATGTTTAGTCCCATCAGTAAGGAGGAATTTAACTTTTATGGTCAAACACGGAGTTCATCATCAAGGTTGATATCAGCAATGAAGTCATGGAAGATGTTGACTAATGGATGCAGAGGATATCTAGCTAGCATGGTGGACATGGCACAAAAGGACGAGTTAAGACCCGAAAATGTCCCGATTGTAAGGGAATACGTGGACTTATTTCCTGAAGAATTACCAGGATTTTCTCCAGAGCGGGAGATTTCCTTCGAGATCGAGCTACTGCCCGGATCAGCACCAGTATCCAAGGCGCCCTACCGTATGGCTCCAGCTGAACTTAGGGAACTGCAAATACAGTTACAAGAGTTATTGGATAAAGGATTCATTCGACAGAGCCATTCACCTTAGGAAGCCCCAGTTTTGTTTGTCAGAAAGAAGGATAGATCGCTACGGATGTGCATCGACTATCGTGAGCTGAACAAGATTACTATCAAGAATAAGTATCATCTCCCTAGAATTGATGATCTTTTTGATCAGCTTAAGGGAGCAGTGGTATTCTTGAAAATTGATTTACGAGCGGGATACCATCAACTTAGAATTAAGGAAACGGATGTTCCGAAGACAGCCTTTTGAATGTGCTATGGACATTATGAGTTTCTCGTTATGCCGTTTGGCTTAACTAACGCACCAGCTGCTTTCATGGATCTGATGAATTGGGTATTTAAGGAGTACTTAGATAAGTTTGTTACCGTCTTTATTGACGATATTCTAATCTACTCTAAGTCCATGAAGGAGCATGAGCAACACCTCATATTTGCTTTGGAAAGGTTAAGACAAAACCAGCTCTACGCCAAGTTCACAAAGTGTGAATTTTAGTTGGAAAATGTTCATTTTCTAGGCCATGTTGTCTAAAAGGAAGGAATTTCTGTTGATCCTGCGAAAGTGGAAGGAGTCAACAAATGGTCGGTGCCGAAGAATGTTATGGAAATACAAAACTTTCTTGGGTTAGCAGGATATTATCGACGTTTCGTCGAAGGATTCTCAAAGATAGCTTCACCTCTTACGACCCTTACTTGAAAAGGAAAGCCATTCGAGTGGACGCAAAGGTGTGAGGAAAATTTTCAAGAGCTTAATAAGAGACTTACTAGCGCGCCAGAATTGATAATTCTTGACGTGGATGCAGGAAATTTTGTAATTTATAGTGACGCCTTTAAAACTGGAATAGGGACTGTCCAAATGCAAAAAGGAAAGGTGGTCGCTAACGCTTCCCGACAGCTAAAGGATCACGAACGGAACTATCCAACGCATGATTTGGAGCTCGCAGAGGTGGTTTTCGCATTAAACAGCTGGAGACATTATTTGTATGGGAATAGATGTGAAATTTATACAGACAACCAGAGTCTCAAATATATTTTCACCCAGAATGAGCTTAATATGAGGCAACATGGATGGCTGGAATTTGTGAAAGATTACGATTGCAAAATTCTTTATCACCCTAGAAAAGCAAACAGGGTAGCGGATGCTCTAAGTAGGAAATCATCTGGCAAGTTAATGTCAATTGGAACGTTGCCCAAGCCACTTCAAAAGGATATTTTTGATTTCAACATGGAGATGATAACTGAGAAATTTTCTGTTTTGACTCTCCAGTCGAATCTCCTGGAATCTATCAAGCTCCATCAAGGGAAAGATCCTTGTTTGCTCAAGGCGCAACTTTTTCTTGGAGAAAAGAATAAGGAATTCAAGGTCTCTATGGACGGGACACTCCATTATAAGGGAAGAATTTGTGTCCCTAATTTTAAGTTTCTTAAGAAACAAATATTGTCAGAAGCGCATAAGACGCCATACTCGGTACACCCTAGAGCTTCCAAGATGTACAGGGACCTTAAGGAGAATTATCGGTGGCCAAAGATGAAGAACGAGATTACAGATTTTGTGTCAAAATGCCTAACTTGTCAGAAAGTTAAGGCTGAACATCGGCAACCTGGCAGAGATCTCCAAAAAATCGAGCTTCCCGAATAAAAATGGGAACAAACTACTATGGATTTTGTAGTAAGATTGCCCAGGACCGCAAGTGGAAATGACACGATTTGTGTTATTGTTGATAGATTAACCAAATCAACCCACTTTATTGCTATTAAGGCTACTTTTTCAGTAGAAAAACTTGCTGAAATCTACGTATTTCAGATCGTTAGGCTACATGGAGTGCCGAAATCCATTATTTCAGATCGTGATGGGCATTTCACCTCTCGATTCTGGTCAAGTGTTCACACTTCTATGGGGTCAAAATTGAAGTTTAGTACAGCTTTTCATCCCCAAACTGACGATCAATCAGAATGAACAATCAAAACACTGGAAGATATGTTGAGATCTTGTGTTTTGGATTTCAAAGGAAGTTGGGATCAGAAGCTGCCCTTGATTGAATTTTCCTATAACAATAGTTATCATGCCTCAATTGGAATGGCTCCATTTGAAGCATTGTATGGGAGAAAATGCTGATCTCCCATTAATTGGCAAGAAGTTGGACAAATGAAGTTTCAAACTACGGATTTTATCAGAAAAACCTCAGAGGATATTAAGAGGATCAAACAGAGACTCGACATAGCTTTTAGTCGACAGAAAAGTTATGCCGATAAACGTCGAAAACCCTTGGAATTCCAAGTTGGAGACTCTGTTTTTATTAAGATTGCTCCTATGAAAGGAGTAATGAGGTTTGGTAAGAAAGGCAAACTTAGTCCAAGATATGTAGGACCATTTGAAATCCTTGAAAGGATTGGAAGAGTAACCTATAAGCTTGCTTTACCGCCAGAATTAGCTTATGTATATAACGTTTTCCACGTCTCGATGTGGAAGAAGTATGTACCTAATTCTTCCCATATTCTCAATCAAGAATCAGTTGAAGTCCAAACTAATTTGACGTATGAAGAGAAGCCAGTCCGAATCCTGGATCGGGAAGAAAAGGTCTTATGGAACAAGACAATCCGTTTGGTTAAGGTACTATGGCAAAATCATAACATGGAAAAAGCAACTTGGGAACTAGAAAAAGAGATGAGAAAAAGTTATCCCAACTTGTTTTAATTTTCGGGGACGAAAATTTTTAAGGGGGGTAGATTGTAATAGCCGTTCTTTTTGCTGATTCATGATTTCCTTGTTAAGGAATATGAATATTTATGTAAAATGACTAATTTGATTCTATCAGATTATATTTGAGTTCTTATAGCCTTATAAGACTCAATAATAGTTTGCTTAGCCAAGCATGGAGCCTTTTGAAGAAAAAGGCAGAATAATAATTTATAATTTTATTCCGGTCAACGTTTGACCAGAATGACTCAAGGCATGATTATGACGGTACTACAGTATAGCAAGCAGTATGAAAATTATACTGCGAAAAACCGTCATCATAGATGAAAATGTAAGAATAGGGTACAAGACCACTTTAGAAAAATCAAGCACAATATTTAGAGTAATAAGGACTAAGTGGCTTCAAGTCCTAAGAAAAACCTATACACAGTCCAGTTAAGTGCAGATAAATTCTGGACTGCAGTCCAGTACAACTATACTGTTGTTAGTTGAAAACAGTATTAACACTATCTGAGTTATTAAGAAAATGGATTGCATATTAAGGAAAGTGCCAAACATGACCTTAGTGGGTGACACCTCATTCAAGATAAACAACTAATTTTTGAACTAAAAATTAAGTGGATAATTATTATTTATTGAGTGTAAAATGGCACCCATATGTCCGACCACCTCTAAAGGAGTTTTAGCAAATATTTTGTTTTAGGGTTAGATGTGCAATTTGTGGAATAAAAATAATTCTAGAAATTTAATTATTTTTCACCTATAAATAGGTGATGAAGGGGGAGTGTTGGATCATTTAATTCCACCCCAAAACTCTGCCTTATTTTCAACTCAGTCTCTCTTCCACCCTAGGAGCCGAACCCCAAAGAAAAAAAAAAACAGAGTGGCCGGATTTGTGAAGGTGAGGAAAGGAAGGAAAATTTTCTCAACCAAAGGATAAACCACTCTCCTAGACCTAGAGGTAATCCTCTTAACCCCCTAAGTATTCAATTAAGTTTTGATGGAGGATTTAAGTGTATTTCAAGCATGAGTTTGGAAGAGCATAAGCTCACCTTTTTATTTTTCATGCAATAGCCTAGAGTGCTTGATATGTGCTTGATTAGGGTTTAATGGTCTTGAATTATGATTTGGTGCATGTTTTTGATGCTATGTTTTAGAAATTATGTGCTATGTGTGAATGCCTAATATGTGTTTGTTATATGTCCCCACCTGCTTAAGAAGAAGCATGGTATGCATGAATGATGGTAATGATATCGTATGATGAATCAAGAGTTAAAACTAACTTAAAACCCTAATTTGGTAAAAGATACCACACGGGTTTGTAAGGACGAAGAAACCAATGCATGATGATGGAAACCTTACGTAATGCACTACATGTTTGTTGTAGGCTCATGGTTTCAACCGTTTCAGGTAGTGTGTGCGTAATTTTACGTGAAAATCAACCTAAGGTAAAACTACCAGTTTTCGGATTAAACTGGGCAGTAATCTGAAAATGGAATTTTGAGGCCTTTAGAGGCCGAATTTGGAAAAGGTTAAAACTAAAAAGTTGTAGAAAATTGAAAACCCTACTGGACAAATGGGAACGGTTTTTAAAAATAAGACTCCAAAGGCCTCTGTTTTTTATGAAAATCCGAGCCTGGTCTGCCCAAACCCTGTGCACAGCCAGGCAGTTTCAACAAGGATAAAGGATAGGTTAAAGGTAGAACTTGGTTTTGAGTATAGAACTAAAGGTGTAGGGTTTTTTGAGATAAACAAATTTAATGAAGAAAACATTTTCAAATTCATAACGGATTTTAAAATAAAACTGGATCTTAAAAACTGAGCAGGAAACAGTAAATTCCTGTACAAGATTTTCAAAACAGTGCATGAACAGGCAATTCCTGCACATGCACTGATAACTGAAATTATGAAACTGTTTTCAAAGATTTCATTCAGAATTTGATAGTTTTTGTTTAAAAGTTACAGTTTTATAAAGATACGGTTTCGAAGGATTAAAGTTTTACAAAAGACTTTTAAAACAAAAATTAGACAAAGTTTTGAGAAAAACAAATACAAAGGCCAAAAATTATTTTGAAAATATAGTAACAATATGATAACCATTAGTAACCGGATAGTATACTCAAGTCACTAGGTTGGGCCTAAAACCCATGGTTACCAATGGTAACCTAATAGGGTATTACTTTAAAAGTAATTGGGCCTTAGTAACCTAATAGGGTATTAGTCTAAATATGATTGGGCTCATACCCAGGGTTACTAATGGTAACCTAATAAGATACAATTTAAGTATAATTGGGCTTTGTACCCAAAGTTGCATTAAGTAATCAAACAAGATATTGTTTGATTGTAACTGGATCATGTGCCCTAGGGTTACATTTAGTAACCAAATAAGATATCAGTATAGTATATGGGAGACTTGTAACTAGGGTTACTGATGAATGTTAGTTAGGATACCAACAATGAATGTAATGATTTATGGTAAAATAGGATGATCTTTATCTTACGTCCTTTTTGGAAACAGGAAAGTAACCTGTTGTTGCAACTTGTTGGAGCAACAAATTCAGGACATAGCATAACCAGTAAGTACAACTTCGCCTACAGCATAGACGGAAAATATTTTTACTACTTGTATGTTTTCAAGCTTATGCATACATGTTGAGGTGCATATGATTTATGCTTTTTTATTATGGCATCATGAAGCATGCTCACTAATGATAAATCACTTGGTAAGAATGAGAACCCAGTTTCAAGTAAGAAACTGTTTTAAAAGACTGTTTTCGAGAAGAAAACTATTTTCAAGGAATTGTTTTTAAGATGAAAACTATGTTTTTAAGAAATTGTTTTCAACAACAAATTAAGGAAAAGTTTTCAAGTATGATGGCAAGCAAGTTGCCTCGTGTCGTACAGACCTGCCACGAGGGCGGGTTTGGTCCATGGTTTGAGTTGGATTGGACTGGCCGTCCCAACCACTCCATGGCTTTGTGCCACGGTATGTACACTCATGTTATGTAAGGGGCCCAAAAAGATGCTAACATAAAGAAGCATAATTGATTTGATAAGTAAGCATAAATGGTTCATGCATATCTTTATCAAATTGTTTTGCGGATGATAAGTTGTACTTGCTGAGCGAAAGCTCATGACTTACGTTTATGCTGCCGGTAAGCAGCCTGTCAGGAATGTATGATACAAGACTGTGGAGATGGTACTGCGGATTGTGAAATTTGGGTTGGTCACCGCCACGTGTTTTGAAAAAGTTATTGTATTATATGATGTTGGTTTGAGGATATCAATATCTATTCATTAGTATGAGTTATAAGAGATGTTACAAAGGTTTGAACCATACTTCTTAAAAAAGTATGTACTTGTATATATATATGTATGAGTATAAGGTTTTTTTATAAAAAAAAAATTCAGTACTTTTACAAGGATAAGTAAGATAAATATTTAAGTAAATTAAGCATGGTAACAACCTTACATAGGTGGGATGTTACATTCGCGTCATCACAACACCGATGAGAATTTAAACTATATTAGTAATTTGATAAATTACCATCCGTTAGTGGAATTATTTTGAGCTACTGAAGGGACCAATTGGACATATATAATTTAGGCTCCAATAATTTATGTGACTAAATATTCTATACCGAATCAATCAATCACATAATTATTAGTTTCAAAGTCACACCATTATAAACCTAAAAGTGCACTTCTGATTATATACCATATTATGTAAGCTTATAAATAGCCTTAGTTCATGACCTTGTCAAATATGCAATACCCTTATATGATATCCATAATCAATTTAAGGCTAATATCCGTATGCTGTCTTGATCCTTTTGTCTTAAAGGTCCATTATACACTTTATAGGAAAATGATTATCCATACCGAAATGAATAATAAATCATTTGTAGAACAAATGACCAAGACTTGGTCCATTTTCCAATTCCCGTATAATGCCTTTGAGAGAATGTCCTTAACTCTCTTAATAGAACTATTACTCAAATATCTATAAATAAAAGCTCTAATCGAATATAAGTCATGTACCCAACGAATGAGTGTGTAAGCTTACTACTTTGAGACGCTTTAGCATTTGGAATATCAAAGTACACAAGTTATAAACATGGAATCAATTATTTACTCAGGATTAAGGTGATCAAATAATGAATGTTGTAAGTGAATTAATTTATGTAAATGAACTTATTAAATGGATTAATTACACTTAAGTCCCAAACCAATATATCACCACCATTGGGCAATATATCTATGTCTCTACTTCGGAGTCGGCTCGCTTTAGATGATCAAGACAAACCATCTTCCCAATTGGATTTAGACAACATAATAGTCTTAACATAAGTTAGATGCTCAATCTAACTCCATTGACTACGAACTATGAATTGAGAATACTTACTATAGAGTGTTGTCTTCTTGCAAACAATATCCATTGTATGCAACATTCTAACAGTTTATTTACTTACATTTACTTTAACATATAAATTAATGAGAATAAAATAGCAATAATATAATGAAAAACTTCAAATATAAATTAATAATCAATTCAAAATAATTAACAAAACACATAAAATATCTTTCAGGCATTCCTAACACCCATCAACATTATTTCAGTGCGTTGTAGATGCTCAAGAGTTTGAAAATGCAATTGCTTCTTGATAAAATTGAAAACACAAAAGACTTCCACAATTGAAATCGAACCCATTTGGTTCCCATATATAGTGGAAAAGGAGAATATGTCACAGATTTTTGGAGGGATTTCCATGAGAGATTCCTTCACTACTACAAAATAGAGATTCGACGACGGTTAAAAACCGTCGTGGTAATACTTAAACGACGGTTTTCTAACCGTCGTGGAATCCACAGTCGTGGTATATATTTGGATTCCACGACGGTTTGAAAACCGTCGTGGTAGGTAACAACGAAAAAAAAAAAATTTTACGAATAGAGCTACCACGACGGTCAAGTAACCGTCGTGGTAGGTAACAAAAAAAAAAAATTTACGAATTCCCACTAAATCAACACTTTTTTCCGGAACACATTTAAATCACAAAATCAACACTTTTTTTCAGAAATTTCCCAAATCCGTGCCTTACCCAACCAATTTAATTCAATATAAAACACAACCACAATGAACAATCACCGAAAATGTAGGGGACGGATTTTGGGCATTTCGGATGGAATCTTCCCAACTCAACAATCTACAAAATCAACATTTTGGACGGAACATTTTATCAACAACCACAATCAACAAAATCAACATTTTGGACGAAAAATTCTCAAATCCGTGCATTACCCAAGCAATATACATTACAACTTTCCGGCTTGTCGAGCGTCGGTATGGGCGGAGTGTGGCGAGAGAGAGAGGGAAAGCCGCATGAGTTCCTTGGTGGACCCGTCGGAGAATGGAGGAGGCCGCGTGAGTGGTGGAGGAGGCCATCGGAGAATGGAGCCAAGAGAAAAATTTGAGAGGTGAGATAGAGAGAGGAGGCGCGGTGAGATAGAGTGAGTTTTTGGAGATTTTAAGTAGGGAGGGAGTGGCGAGAGAGAAATAGAGGGAAGAAATTGGGTGGCTTTGGGTATGGAGTTAGAGAGTGAAAAAATGAAAAATGCTCGGAATGCAATGGGGTGGGAAAGAGGACATTTTTTTGGGTTTTAATACATGCTCCAACAAATTGAATTTAATTTAAAAAATTTCAAAATTCCCGCCTTAGTACCTACCACGACGGTTTTTTGAGAAAACCGTCGTGGTATGTAACATACCACGACGGTTTTCCCCAAAAACCGTCGTGGTAGAGTCCAAAAATTTTAAAATTTTTTTTTTTGAAAAAAGACCCTTCCACGACCGTTTTTTAAAAAACCGTCGTGGAAAATGCGGCAAAAACACGGAGCGGAACAAAGTTTTCCGAAAACCGTCGTGGAAGAGCTTGCTTCCACGACGGTTATTAAAAACCGTCGTGGAAGCTTGCAAAAAAAAACAAAAAAAAAAAATTTTTTGCAAAAAAAAAAAAAAAAAATTTTTTTTTTTTTTTTTTTTTGCAAGCTTCCACGACGGTTTTTAATAACCGTCGTGGAAGCAAGCTCTTCCACGACGGTTTTTTATAACCGTCGTGGAAGCTTCGACTTCCACGACGGTTTTCGGAAACTCTGTTCCGCTCCGTGTTTTTGCCGCATTTTCCACGACGGTTTGTTAAAAAACGGTCGTGGATGTTCCGTCGTGGAATCCACATTTTGTAGTAGTGCTTCAAGTGGCACACTTGTCATTTAGTACTTGCTTCTTTTTTTCACAACATCCTGCATATGGTCCATTAATATGTTTGATCAGACCTCCTTAATTATTGAGTTCTCTTAATTAGGACTCTTGAGTTATAGGCTATCACTTGTAGGTTCCATATTGCAAATAAGGAGAATTATTTGATATAGGTCCTACTAGAATAGTGTGTATTTTTGAACTCTCACCTCTTTATCAAGTTTCATTAAATTTACATATTTTATTTTGCCTTTAAATGATAGACTATCTTGATTTGAATTTTATATTATGGTGGTTTTTTTTTTTTCATATATTATCAAAAGAATTTGTTCTAAAAAAGGAAGAAACAAAACAATAAAAAGAGGTGTGGGAAACACAACTTTTCTTTCCCATTTTGTATTTTTGGTGGGGACAATTTACATTTTTCCGTCAAAAGTAATGAATAATTTCCCTCTTCATTTTGACCCCAAGGCTCCGGAACTATATATCATGACATCAAATCAAACTTTTCTTTACGAGCAAAAGCAAGATAATGTCCATCTACTTGTTTCCATTGCTTGGAGATAAGGAATATTGCTCAATAATGCTTGACATCCACTATTAAAGCTTCTCCGTCAGATTTCCGTTCCATTTTTCTTTCCCGTTACATGAAACTTTTGGACTTGTAATGGGCAAAGAGTTATACTTTATTGTATTGTTCTATCTGTATATATAAAAAACAGAGGAAGAACTTTACATGGAAAATTACTAATAAAAGGAAGTAGTTGGTAGAGCTATACAAGGAATGAAAATAAATGAGGAAAAAAACAAAAAGTGCATTCGGTGGAGGAGATAAATCCACAATTAGAGGTCCAATCAAAGATTCCTAATATTACACTTCAATGTTTTGTTTTTGTTTTTTTTTTTTTTTTTTCCATCTTAATTAAGATCTAGTGCATGCAGATTAGTATGTTAACGTGGATGTGCAATATCTTACGTTGTTTAATGTTTTTGATTAATTATGTTGTTTGTTTAAGCTCAGATTTCGTAATTCATCTCTCACTATTCACGTGTCAAAATTCGAAGACCAAGAATTAGCTCGGATACAACTCCCAAAACATCATCAACTAGAGTGGAAATGCAACTCACTAGTCACATGATACTGACTCACGAATCGACTTGCCAGTGAGCTCCAGATCAACTGAAAATTTAACAGCCTCTAGAGTCCAAAGAGTCACCAAACGAGTCATTAGACGACTCACCAATGGCTCACCGGACGAGTCATTAGGCGACTCACCGAATGACTCACGGAATGACTGACGTGTCTACCTCTATGATTGGTGGAACATCTAACATATAATTATAGAATTGTCCACTCCACATGTTTAAGGATTGAGATAATTCCACAAGCATAAGATAAATTCGAATTAGAGCTTCCCAATTCAAATTCACGGAATTCAAAAAGAGGATCTACTCACAAGTAGATTTGGATAAGTCTCAATCAAATTCAAACATCAAATTTAGATCAAATCCTATTCAGGATAAGACTTAGAGGTGGTGTAATAGTTCCCATGTATAAATAGGAAATCTCCTAAAAATCGTGGGGGATCTTCATTCTCACATGAGAATTATGCCACCATCACCATACGCCTAGAAGCTCAAGCAATCATTCATCACAAACTCACGATTGCCAGTCATTCCCCTTAGGTTTTTTGTATTCTACGCATCTCTCTCTTCGTTTCTTTCCCATTCTTGATAACGGGTTCTATTACACTCATAATATCAGTCATATAATGAAGGCTCTCGAAACACTAGAGAGGATGTAACCCATGAGATTACATGTGAGTTTCTATACAAAAGACGTATTTACATAAAATGGCCATTGTAGAATCCCCTTTCTGAAAAATTAACACTATACAACTTATTTGCAAACTGAAACAAATTTTAAATTGTCTTCTTTTACTGTGTCTTTTTTACCGCTCCACGTGCTTTTTTACCGCTCCACATGCTTGTGGTCACATTTGAAAAAATAGTTTTAGTTTTTGGATTTCACTTGTGGAAAAGAATCTTATCTATTAAGAAGCGGAGGCCGTTAGTTATAATACATTCCAAATTTAAATTTAACTATGCTTATGTTTGCCTTTTTTTTCTTTCTTTCTTTATTTATTGATTTTTTTTTAATGGGATTTTGTTTTGTAGACTCACGTAGTACTTCCTTTTTTCTTTTAAGATGAAAAGTAGTAGTGCTTCCTATTTTTAAGTAGGAGGATTTTTTTCAAATATCAGATTTTTTTTATTTTTTCCGTATTTTTCTATAAGAGTATGAATTCTCGTTTTTTGAGTTAGGCCGTCATATTAATCGGTTTACGTTTTGGAATATTTTTTTCCTTGAAGAATTATTCTCTCGTGCTTTTGGTTGTGCCATTCACCATTTATTCAAACATTAGGTACATTGTGGTACTAGATATAGTATGGATCATTATATTACCCACGGGTGCGGGTACTTACGGGTATCGGCCCCTCATGAGGTATGTATGAGAGATAATATATGAGTGTGGGGGCAGGTATGAGAGTTAAGATTAACCACCCGTGCGGATGCAGGGCGGGGGTGGGGGAAGCTCCCCCATACCAGAACCCACCCCGTATATATTCCCTTATAATAGAAGAAGAAGAATCAAGCTAGTGTTTTAATATTTTAGTTTGCTTAATGAATTTAGTTTTATGAATTTCTGAAGTTTAGATTTATTTTTAATATTTTAATTTCATTTTCAATTATGATTATGTTGTTACAATTTATGAAAACTTTAAAAGAAATTATTTTAATTTTTTTTGATAACTCTTGATGGGTAAATGGGTAAGGTATGAGTATGGCACCGCACCGGCATTAAATTAGACGGGTATAGAGGGTAAAAAAGGAGGCGGATAGGGGCGTGGGGGAGACATACCCACGTCCGTCCCGACCCATTGCCATCCCTATCAGTTTTGTTTTTTTGTTTAATTTTGCAAATTAGATTGTTTCTTGACATTTATTAAAATCTTGACTCTAATTTAGCCGTTTTTGTAAATAGTCGCTATAAAAAATCTCTCTTTATTTCTTTTCTGCACTTTACTTTTTTGGTTCATGCACAGCGATCAATTTCAAATCGGTCATTTGCCCTGAATGCAATTTGATTGTAGATTTCACCCTATTAAATTTTTTGGGGGAAAAAACACAAATGACGTTGCTTATGATTGATGAAAGCCCATCACTATTGATTGGTATATCAAAGTCACTTATTTATCAGATCATTTTTTTTATGCAAATATAAGATTTGATTGGTGATAAAGACGGTACCTGACTGAGGAGTAATTTTATATTAATGTTTAACAATACATTTCCACCATGTCTTGTTCCCCACAACTGAAATCAAAGAAGATAAATTTAATGACGTTTCTTGTTTGAATCCTAGCTAATATTGAAGAACTTTTGCGGAGCGAAATATTTTTAATTGTTAATAAGGGGCATAAATAAGATTTTTATAAAAATTAAAAAAAAAACAAGATGTAAAAAACTTTTGAATATTAGGGGGACAAACGAGAAATTCTTAAAAATTTAGGAGAGCAAGAGTGAGATTCCAAAAATTTAGGAGCGTAAAAAAAGAATTCTCACAAATTCAAGGCCTCTCCCCACCCATTGTAGGTTTTAATCTAAGGCTCTGTTTGGTTGGAGGGATGGAGAGTATGACAGATGCAGATGATAGTAACTTTCCTTTGTGTTGTTTGGTAAGATAAGAAGGAGAGAAGACAAGTCTCCATTCCTTTGTTTGGTATGAAAAAAGTGAAGTGGGAGGATGGATGGTTTTTTAATTGTAAATTACTATATTATCCTAATGACTACTTGTAAATTTTTTCAATATATTTCTTCAAATACCATTTTATACCTACACAACCCACATGGTAAAAACATTAAATTAGGGAAAAAAAAAAAAAGAAAAAACTTTTGTTTACAATTTTTAACATACACGTAACCATGAGTAGGAGAAAAAGTGTTTAGCTTTTGGGTTCTTTTATTATTCAGTTTACGAAAGAAAAGAAAAGAAAAAGTGGACATTGGAGGGTAAAATGGAGTTTTTTCCGTCCAAAATTCCCTCCAGCTTTTTGCTTCCCTCCTGATCCGTCTACAAGAGGATGAATGCGCAATGGTGGGCTCGGGAGGAGAGCTCTTCCACCTACATCTTCTCTCCCTTCCCATCTCCTTCCAACCAATCAAGTGATTCAACTCTTCCCTCCACTCCTCTCCATCCATCCACCAATCCCTCCAACCAAACACATTCTAAATATAATTTCACACCACAACTTTCAATATTGAGCTCTAGGATTCAAAAACCCCATCCCTAAATTATTAAATAATGCATAGTCTATAATTAGTTGGCTTCTGATCAAAACAAAAAATTAATTAATAAAAATAATTTTTTTTTCCATATAAGTGAGACAAAAAATAAATAATTTTGCTGCCTTTTCAATATTTACTCGATGGAATATTCTACGAAGTGTATTAATTAAGGACAAGTGAATCTTTTGCTGAGGTGATGATCGCTTGTGTCATTTTTGCAATATGTATGAAGTTATCAGCTTTAGCCTTTAGTGCAGAATATTATCTTAATTTGAAAAGTATTACTGTATTCATATAATAATTATAATTTATGGAATGTTCATGCACCTCTTTGCCTAAAAGTTTGATTATTACATAAGTGTTATCATGTCATTATAAAAAAAAAGTTATTTGATTCTTTTGAAGAGTTTCTTTTCTCTTTCATTTTCCTCCTAATTTTTATGAAAAAGTGCTAGCTAATTAGATTCAAAAAGTGTTATCATGTATACTAGAAGATATATTAAATAATACTATTTAATATAACCCCAAACATAATGGAAATGACGTCCATTTTCTTAATATATATATATATATATATATATATCGAGTTACACAATTCAATGTACTTTTTTTGTTTCTCCCCTCAACTTTAATAAAGACAAATCAATTTTCAAGCGTTCGATTACAAGTACCAAAGGACTTAAACAAAATTCATTTACTCAAAACAGAAAAAATAATAATAATAATAATAATAATAACAAAAAAAAAAAAAGACTTCATCAAATTCATCACTTAACTAAGTATTGGTTATCAATTTGGAAATGTAAAGAAGAAGTCACATTAATTATTTGATTCACGTCTTTGAAGTTGTTGATGGTAAGTAAGAAGACAGCTTCCGTGCAACATATGAAGGTGTTCTTGGTGTCCACTCATCCACTACCGTTGCTTAAGGTTAAAAAAATAATAATAATAAAAATAAATAAAAACACACTATCCTAGCTAGTTGCCTAAGGGATATATACCTTTGTAATTTATTATCCTTATTTTTTCCTCTACAAATTAATACCTTTCAATTGTAATTGATGTTACTAAAATAAATGCTTTCACTATTTAAATTGATCATCTTTTACTGATTATACATCTCCTATACCCCAAAAAAAAAAAAAAAAATGTTGGTTCCTTCCAAGTTGCTTCATTTTCCTATATCAAAGGTTGTCCCCTTAATTAGATTTTGACAACTCATCAATTTGTTCAAGAATTTTTAATATTTAACATTTTTAATGTAGCTAAATTTTTAAATTTAGGTGATATGATATGACTTCATTAGAAGGACAGCCAATAAGATAGGAAATCCGGGACAATAAATCTCGATTGAGCTCCTTCCTAGTCGGGTACTACAATAAATAAATTATGAGTCTCATAAGTAATTCGGCATAGATATGGGACCTATCATTGTGTGTTTCAATAGCAATGCTCAAATTGTATACACTTAGGAATATCAAAAATAGAAAATAAAAATAAATTTAAAAAAAGACTAGGACACTTCAAAGAGACTTTTTGATGCAGCAGCTTAGTTTCCATATTGCTTTATTTCTTTATTTATTTTAGTTTTATTTCTTTATTCCATATAAGTTATTTCCGCACTAGTAATAAGTTAAGTTTCCAGTTTCCAGTTTCTATAATTAGTTTAAGATTGTTTCCTTAGTTTTTTTTCAATTGCCTATTTAAAGGCTCTTTTAGCATTGTAATTTTCTTCAGAACTTTTGATTATTAATAAAAAAACTGAGATTATTCTCACCAATTGCTTGTTTTTTGGGTATTCATTCGAATCAATAAAATACTTGTGTCCTTATTTTCCAGCATTCTATGCGAATCAACGGACAAAAAGTTTTTCCCCACACTTCCACTACATCACCTTTTTTTTTTTTTTTTTTTTTTTTTTTTTTTTTTTTTTTTTGTTGTTCATGGGATTTGATTCGTTAATTAAATTGTTGTGATCCAAAAGTATCATGCTAATAGTCATTTTTCTTTGTTTCATAGAAAGTCATTTTTGGCTGACAATCGATAAGCACCATAAAAAGAAAAAGTAGAGAATCAAATCACCTAAATTGAGTTATTGCAGACTTAAACTTGATAATAAATTAATCCACATTAGAACTAGAGTTCAAAATCAAAAATCATATGAAATGGAATAAAACGCGTTATTCTCAAAAACAAAGAAAATGAGGGGGAAAAAAAAAAGAAAAAAGAGAGCTATTAAAGAAATGTTAAAAGCCCTCCTCTTGCACTTTCCGAAAACGCCTTTTAATTTAGATTACAATTTAGCCTTCAAAAAAAGGAAGGTTTGGCCGGCAATGTGGGTATAGCGTCGGATTCACGTATTCACGTACCTTTAATTGCATTTGCTCTTTGCATCGTGCTTCCACGTCTGATTATTCTCTCTCTCAAAAAAAAATATATATATATATATAATAATAATAATAATAATAATAATAATAATATTAAAAAAATAAAAATAAAAAAATAAAAAAAAAAACTTATAGCAGGACAATTAGTGTCGTCTCTCTTTCTCGCTTCCTCTTCCTCTCCCTCTCACTCTCATAGCATACAAGGTAAGATAGAAAGATAAGTGACAGACTCTTTCTCTATCTTTAACCAATATAACAACTTTAGAAATCACATATTTTTCGTAAAGCAATACTAAACATCCCAATTGAATTTAGATTGAGATTTGAAATACCGGATGAACCCCACACCTGATAGGATCCAACCTTATTAAGATGTGAAATATTTACAAAAAGTGGGTTATAATTTTGACGTATGAAATTGTCAAATAATAATAATTATTATTTTTATTTTTATTAAATTTTTTTTTCTATATGAATAAATTGTGATATAATTTAGCGTCTAGACTCTAGAGTGTAATGGTTCTACGTCTCAGTATATTTCCATTTCCATTCTATCAACACAAAGACCCAATTTTAATGAATAACACGAAGACCCAATTGATGACAACAAGAGCTGTCTTTACTGATAGTGATAGTGACACAATTTGCAGTAGGCTAGTAGTGCTACTACTTAGAAATTGCATACATACATATATATATATATATATATATATTTACACACACACACACATATATATAGCCATAGGGGACGAGCAGTAACGACAGAGGCCTGAATATTTGAGGAGAGTATCATATTCATATTCATATTCATATATTCATGTTCATATTCTTTTTTTGTGCAGATATATGCGCAGAATTTCTGATTCCTTAGGGAATTAGATTCTGGTTTTGTCGTTTCATTATAAGCACGCACGCGCATACTCACACACGCACACATATATATTGGAGATCTCTGTCTGCTTGGTAGCTGCAGTTACATCATCATCAAGAACAAAGCCCTTTGAAATAAACTCCCTGCTGCATTTGAATTCTATATTCATCTCCATTTCATTCGGTACGACTTTTCCCATTTTTCCCTCTTTGAATTATGAATAGTGACTATATTTGTATTTGTTTATGTCAACATATATGACGTTTTGTTTTGTAATGTACACTACAAATTATTTAGACTAAACTTGTGACTAATTAGTTGAACTCTCTCTAAGCTAGTTTAAATATATATCCTCTTATAAAATGGGTACTAATTGAGGCTGGCTCCAGGCTCGAATGTGGGGGCTTCGTTGACATGAAAAAAGTCGTGTTAATTTTTGGCTCTTCTATTCTACATGATTCACTTCTATATTTTGAATCTCTATTAGGTTATGACTACATTAATTAATTTAATTAATTTCTTGACACACTACTAACGATAAGCATACGTGAATATCGCCGTTAATTAACAATTAATGCTTATTAATATCACGCCCTCAGATTTTGAAAGGCTATAAGTGGCGTTATTTATGTATAGAGTTAGCCAAGACTCAAGAGTGTGTATAGATTATAGAGTTGGGCATTCTCAGAATATGTGTGTATATGTATATTTATATAATTAGTAGTATAATTATTACCTGATTCAGTGAATGCATCAGCAAGCTAGTCTAGGCTTTCCCCCTCCTTTGGGGTTTGCTGGGAGGTGGGAGATTTTGTTTAATTGAAAATAATAACAATAACAAATATAGACATACACACATTATATCATGTGTATAACATATACGTACACACACATATATATATTAATATTTTTTGTGTATTATAATGATAGTGGCCTTGGCACTTTAGCCTTCCTTAATTGCATACAATGAACATGTCACAACTCTCAACAAATATCATGTTTTATCCACTCCAGATCAGACTTCCAATTTGAATGTAATCCTTACAAATAATATTTTACTTTTTGCTACTTTAGAAAAAAAAAATATATATATATATATGTGTGTGTGTGTGTGTGTCCAAACGGACAAGTAGTAAATATGACTCTGTTTTCAACGACATCTTGGTATGGTCTTTTGTTTGTCGTTTTTTTCCTCTATGTATATAAATTATTAAAAGAATATCCTTTAATTATTGGGCTTTAAGTGGAATGCACTTTATACTTTATTGCATAATTTACTTTACCTTTTTACTGTTTAATTTATTCGGTGGTGCTTCAACTAAGGCTTGACATGAAAATTACTTCTTTATTTAAATTTTTTTTTTTTTTTGGGTGTGTATTGAGTAGTTGTATTTGTTGTTATTCACTCATGAAAAATAAGCTATTTTATAAGTGAGTGCATGTTTCATGGTCCCTTTCTAATTTTTCCCTTTTTTTTTTTTTTTGTCCACGGGATCTATACAAAATTCCTATTTCTGCTTAGTTAGGGACTCAATAAGATACGTATAACGCATGTAATTACATATTATCCGATTCTTTTATATATATATATATATATATAATATTTATCTTATTTGCAACATTGCACGTGATAAACATTTTAATATGGAGGACAAAAAATGGATTAGCAGTCAGCAAATCAAAAAATGGATTATGCTTCATGCATAATAGATTGTGGAAAATTGAAATCACCTAATATCTTCTTCTTCTTTCTTCTTTCTTTTTTTTTTTTTTTTTTTTCTATCATAGAGCTGATAATAATTTTTCAAACGTATAAACCTTATCGTAAGGGATTCTAGATGAACCAACAATATCACGTTTTATTTATTTTATTTTTATAATAATTATGACACGACATACATTATTTACAACAACACTTTTACAATTGTTATAAACATATATACACAGTACGGAACCACAATATTCCTCACGATGTGCATAAATTGTAAATCAACATTTTTCAAGATATGAACACGATACTCAAGAGCTAATGAAAATTAAGTAATGGCTTAGCATTAAAAGATTATTATGGTTAGGTTTGTGATATGAGCTTCGCGTCTCAGGTGGCCCTTTTTTAGTCTTAAATGTAAAAATTGATTTCTATTAATTCAATATTTAATATTCAATTTAATGGTATTAGGACAGCGTCCCTATGTATCTTTACGGCTAACACATTTGTGGAGTTGAAGTGACACGTTCCTTTTTCGAAATATATGACTTGATATTAGAGCCTTTAATAAATATTCTTATCAGTATCTGGACAGCTCATTTGATAACATTTAGAGGAATATATTAATCTCACCTTCTTTCTCAATTCTTAATTTAGGAAAAATATAAGGTTAATGAAAATTAAAAGAACTAAAAAGAAAGAAACTATATGAACAGTTAAGCTAATCAAAAACCAAGATTACGTGCCACACTCTTCCAAATAAATTTCTGTTTCATCAAAGAGAAACTTAATCAGATAACGGCAGTTTAAAAGTTAACTTAAAAGTTAATTAAGAAAAAGAAATTGTGATTTAATGCATATGTTGTTGTTTTCACTCCCCTCCTATATTCATTAATGTGTTCTTAATTGTTTGATGTTGACTTTGACTAACTAATTACCTACTTCTGCTTCATTATAAGTACAATTGAATTTTCTCTTAATTTCCACAGAACTAGCTCCTGCGTGCCAAAAAATAAAAAAATAAAAACAAAAAAATAAAATTTTTAAAAGGGGGGGTGGGAAGAAGAAGAAGTGGCCTTACAACTTGTCTCTGTTTAGCATTTTCAGATATATATTTGTTGAGGCAAATAAACAAAACATGAATGCATTAGTGGCAACCAACAGAAACTTCAAGTTGGCAGCTCGGCTTTTGGGGTTAGACTCCAAGCTTGAGAAGAGCTTACTCATTCCATTCAGAGAAATTAAGGTAACTCAAATAATTGTTTTGTCTTTCTCAACAGAAACTTCAAGTTGGTAGCTCGGCTTTTGAATTTTTAAGGGAGAAACATATATGATCTATTAAGATTTAGCGTTCCGTTCGGTCGTTTGTTCATCCCTTTGCAATCGTCAAAACAAAGGTCTAGTTCTGCTCATGTTGCGGCTTGTCCAATGATTTTGCAGGTCGAATGTACGATACCGAAAGATGACGGTACATTGGCATCATTCGTCGGATTCAGGATCCAACATGACAATGCCAGAGGCCCCATGAAGGGAGGAATCAGATATCACCCGGAGGTTTGTTTATCGGATCGATTTTAAATGGAAAGAAACAAGAGATTGAAGAGTTCATCATGATCAAAATTTATTATTTAAAAAAAAATAAAAAAATTTTGATGTTAAAAGTCGTGGTGGATGATATGTAGGTTGACCCAGATGAAGTGAATGCTTTAGCACAGCTAATGACATGGAAGACAGCAGTGGCAAATATCCCATATGGCGGTGCCAAAGGAGGGATAGGATGCAATCCAGGGGACCTGAGTGCATCTGAACTGGAGAGACTCACCCGAGTTTTCACTCAGAAAATACATGATCTCATCGGCATCCATACCGACGTTCCTGCCCCGGATATGGGGACAGGTCCACAGGTCGAGTATCGAGCCTTTCTTTTTTCGTGTTCAGATAGTTCTAATAGGAATAACATATTTGATGTATCGTTTTATTTTGTGTTTGAATACATGGTGAAATTTTAAAATGTTATAACTACTTTGATAAACTTGGCTTCGAAGTTTGTATAGGAAAATTTTTCGAACTTAAAATTTTTTAGAATAGTGATGTGGTATATAAAAATTCGGCATTAAATTAGAGATGATCTAAGTTAGCAAAGTGATTGGCTTGAAAAATGGAATTTACTCGTTGTATGAACAGACTATGGCTTGGATTCTAGATGAATACTCCAAATTTCATGGCTACTCACCTGCAGTGGTCACAGGAAAACCTACCGTAAGTATTGTGGAAATTGTGGCTTACCCAAGTGTGTCTTTTCGAATTTTTATATTGTGCGACTCTTCCTAATTCTTGACATAGGATCTCGGTGGATCTCTTGGAAGAGATGCAGCTACCGGAAGAGGAGTACTTTTCGCAACCGAAGCTCTGCTTAGCGAGCACGGTAAAAGCATCGCTGGGCAGAGGTTTGCCATTCAGGTTTGAGCCTTTATCCACATTGTTCCTTAGGTGTAGAAGATAGAGGTGTTAGATATCAAAAGTCTTGTGTGGAATAATTATAAGATGATTAGTAGTGGGTTTATAAGCCCTTGCGTTAACTCCCCAAGCCGTTTTTACCAGGGTGAGTTACAACTATTGGTTCGTCAACCAATAAAATTTATTAAGGTTACGAAAATAATTCTGTGGTTTATTACAATTTCAGGGTTTCGGAAACGTCGGTTCGTGGGCTGCACAGTTGATACACGACAATGGTGGCAAGATTGTTGCAGTGAGTGACATTACTGGGGCTATAAAGAACAGCAAAGGAATTGATATTCCAAGCCTTCTCAAGCATGCCAAGGAAAATCGCGGTGTTAAAGGATTCGGAGGAGCTGATCCGATAGCTCCCGACTCAATATTGGTTGAAGATTGTGACATTCTCATTCCAGCTGCTCTTGGAGGTGTCATAAACAGGTTCTTTCAATATCCTAAGATGAGTAGCTCTTCTTCCTATTTGATTATATTGGATAGTGGATATAAATTGTTGCTCTTTTCGATTTTGATTGAAGGGAAAATGCAGATGATATAAAAGCCAAATTTATTATTGAAGCAGCTAACCACCCAACTGACCCTGAGGCTGATGAGGTTAGTTTTTGCTTGAAAAACATAGATATATAATCCTAGATTAAGAAAACAACCAGAACTCTTTATTAGGATTTGCATTCTTCTTTAGTTCTAATATGATTTTTTGCAGATATTGTCAAAGAAAGGCGTGGTGATTCTTCCTGATATATATGCAAACTCAGGAGGGGTTACAGTTAGTTACTTTGAATGGGTTCAGGTAATTTATTTCGATTATTTTCATTTGAAAAAAAAAAGCTATTTATTACAATTTCTGGAACAGGACCTTAAGCTTGTGCTAGAGTAAGATACTACGAGCTGGTCACCTTAAACTAGAAGTCTAGAACAATGTTCTCTTGAAAGCTGAAACAAAATTCTTAGTACTACCTGGTGGAATAATAAGAGATCACTTTTAACTTATTGGTGGTTTTTTGGTGAATTTGGCAGAACATCCAAGGATTCTTGTGGGATGAGGAAAAGGTGAACAATGAGCTGAGGACTTACATGACCAAAGGGTTCAAAGATGTGAAGGAGATGTGCAAGACCCACAATTGCGATCTTCGAATGGGTGCCTTCACCCTCGGCGTCAACCGCGTCGCAAGGGCAACCGTTCTTAGGGGTTGGGAAGCCTGAGGCGGTTGCTTTCCTAAATAAAAGATGAGGGACTCTCACGAGATTTTCTCATTGTCTTTGTAGGATTTTGCCTTTTTTGTTCTTTAGATGAGAAGAACATGAAGCAAAAGTTCACAATTTCACATTATTTTTGGAGTTAGTCCCTTGGTTGCTGTATGAGTTCCATTCATCCAGTGTTTTCCCAAGTATTGTTAGAGACGAGCAATTTCACAATAAAATAATTTAAGTCCTACATTACGTCTTGAAAACAATGTTGTTCCTCAAGGATAATCATACAAATGATCTGGAAATCTAAAAAGCAAGAAATTTTATGCTTTTGAGAACTTTTTAAAGGTAGAATTTCCTCAAATTCATGTAGACCAAGACCATTCAGTTTCATACATAGATCATTTCCATAAAACGCATTATAAGTTTCCAAAATATATTCGAAAGCAACTCCATTAAAGGTCCAGATTGCAGTCAGGACAAAAATTACAATGCAGCAAGAACCAACCACTCAACTGACTAACAATATCGGAAAATTCGGTTCAAGATAAGCTACTCTATTGTAGTAAGGCCTATGCATCCTGAAATGACAACACAGAGAGAGAAGAGCACTAGAGAAATTACAAAAAGCCGTTCTAAAATCTCCCGCCTCTGCCCCTAAAGCCACCACGACCTCTGGGTGGGCCACCTCTGCCTCCCCTTGGACCACCCCTTCCACGAAAGCCTCCACCTCCACGAAAGCCTCCTCCACCTCCACGAAAGCCTCCACCTCCGCCACGACCTCCCCCACGACCTCCGCCTCGAGCAGCTCCCTGTCCCCTGTTAATATACACCAGTCGTTAGAATTGTCATATAATGAAAAACACAAGAGTAAAGGTATTTAATAATTGGATTGCACCACTGAAAACTGAAACAGAATTTATCATCGAAACATCGACACTTCAAGGATCAAATGGAATTTAGGACAATGGTAGTAGGATAAAATCCAAGACATTGTGTGTCAATTATATTCAGAAGGAAACAGACTCATTATAAGCAGAAGCTTTCTATGCATTTCAATGGTTGAAAGAATAAAGCAATAACAATGAAAAAACTTACTTTGGCTGCGAAAGAAATCTCGCAAGAGGCAAAAGCTTCGCTGGGTCAATATAGAACTTGTCACCAACGGAATATGAAGTCGCGACGATGCCTTCCATCATTTTAACCGAAAAGTACTGCAATTGCAACATACATAAAAGTCACACCACAAGTCAAGAACAAACTAGGAAACTCCGACATAAAGCACCGAAGAAAACTCACAGACTCGTTGATGGGACCGAAGATTTCATCGACTTTCCCTATCTGGGACTTGTTCTGCAGATAGATCGGTGCATTGAAGAAGGGTATCTTCTCATTTGTGAGCTTTGTTACCGCATCACCCTCACATGCATGAAGGAATGACGAAACCTCTGAAGATGCCCCGAAAAATCAACAAACAAACAAATACTCAACTTCAGTCCAACACAATGAAACAGAGGCAAGCGTATATACAAAAAAAGAGAGATACAAAACACAGCTTGAGACCCAAAGCAAGGATGGAAATATTAAAAAATGCATCAGAGAATTTTCGATATTTCTGTCATTTGTAAAAAATGACCAGACCAACATATTTTAGCAGAAAATAAGAACAAAATCTCTATAAATCAAACACTTACGTTAAAAATAATGTCAATTCTTCATTAGATTTTCTAATATTTCTAGTATCCGAGTAAAAATCCTCAAATCTAAAGTGAGACACCCAGCATCAAACCCCCAAACATCCTTACTTCACTTCTCATTTTCTCCAAAACAAAAATAATTAAAAAAGAAAAAAGAAAACTCATTCAACACTGTTTCTGACTTTCATCATTCAATAGTAAGATGATAACGCAACGAAAGAACAGAAATTTGGAGTGCAATAACTGAAAAAACATTCTCCTTTTTTTTTTTTTTTTTGGCCCCCCTTTTCTACCACTAAGAAGTTTCTTAGCAACCAAACAGAAAATGAACAAACAATCGTAACAAGTAAACATAGATAATTAAACGGAAAAGAGAAAAGGGAAATTACGAACCGACGACTTCTTCAGGAGGTCCCTCGTCGCGAAATCCTCCGCGGCCACCACGGCCTCCACCGCCGCCGCCTCTAAAGCCGCCGCCGCCTCCACGGCCACCCCGAAAACCGCCGCCTCTGCCTCTGGGGGTCGCATTATTGTCTTGTTTGGGGGTGACTCGTAGGGAAAGAGGCGGTAGTTCTGGTTATGCTCTGAAGAAGATGCCCAAAGTTGGAGTGACTGAGTGAGTGAGCGAGCGAGAGTACTTTTAGGGTTTAAGCAGAAGTTATAATTAGGGTTTTTTGGTTCACCCCTCTTTTAAGCAAAATGACTGAATACCCCCTCTCTGTCTTTGTACGCCGTGTTTAACTATTTGGGTCGTGTTTATTCATACCCCACAAAAATAACGTGGAAAAAAAAAAAATTTAAGAGTTGTTTATCTTTTTATGCCTTATATTTTGTTATTATTCAAAAAATAATATTTAAAATTTTATATCATCACATTACGTTTTATATTAAGGCCTTATTTGGTAAATCAGTTGGGACTGAAATATTTGAGTTCAAACTGAACTTTTTTCATTTGTTAACCCATGTCATTCCCAACACATATTTGGACCGTTGCACTGTAAACATAGCTATGTTTATTGTGCCCCTACCCATCGCCCATCTGCTACTTCAGTGCCTTCGTTTACTGTGCACCTTCCTCTCTCCCATGTGCTGCTTCAGTGGCGATCCCCTTTCTTCAGGTTTGTGTTTTGAGTTTTCAAATCAAATATATTCGATTCCCTGAGACCACCGGCTCCGACTGTGTGTAGCCTTTTCCCGATAGTCGAATTCCTATGTAAGCTCCATTCTTCAACCCTAATCGCCTCCATCTCTTCCCTTTGGTGGATTTTGGGGTGTATATATTTTTGGGGTTTTTGCTTCCCTCTATCTAACTCGGTAAATCCGAAATCATCCCCTTTCTCTCACCCATTGGAACCCACCTGACTTTAACTCACCTGTTTCTAAAACCCAAACTCCCTAATTTCGTTTCTAGGGTTTCTCTGCTTTGGGCTTTTTTTTCTAAGAAAGATGGGAAATTTGTGACACCACCGGGTCTGTTCAACGGATTCATGGATTAGGTATCGCCGGTGGCAGATGCGGCGTCGACTGGGGTCCGCGAAGAAAACTCAAACTAGAGGACTCATTACCCACTATTTCTGAGTTCGGAAATCAACTCCCCGAGCCGTTGCTTCCTACCCTGATCCGCCGTCAACCACTGTATTCTAATCATCTGGCTCAAACTCTGTAACCCTAGTATAACTTCTTCACTTATTTCTCAAATAAATTGGATACAATGTCATATGTGTTTGTGCATTTGAAACCGGATTTGTGTGGAGTTTTTGTTTTTCTTGTGGTCTTGGTTTAGTTGAAATATCTATATTGATGTTATTTGATGTGGTACATTAGCATTTACATTTCACTCTTGCTTTGCATCCTCCGGTTAGTGTTTATGGCTTGTAGGTTGGTTGTGTGTTGTATGGTTGGTCATATGTGTTGTCATGTTTGAATGCTCTAGTTCTATGTTTTTGCTGAGAGAGTGGTTAATGTAAGGCATCGATGTTGAATCTTCTTCTTTTGTCCTTTAATCATGTGCAGTGGCTGGTTATAGATGGCATTGTTGTTTCGATTGGTAAACCACTTTATTGTCTGCCTAATCTCAGCAAATATATACATCCTTTGTTTGAATTTGATTTGCCATCTCCAATTTCAAATTTTCCATTTGCATTTAGTTTTTGTGACTATGTTACATATCCGAATATCAAGCATCAAGTTTTCGGGGTTCTTGGTTACCTCTCGCAATTATGTTACTACATCCTTTACATGTTCTGTTTTTGAGCCTTCAGTTAGGGAGTTACTCTGTTCATTTTTATTTTTATTTTTGGTAAGTTCTTTTCGTCGCTGCAGGATCCTACAATTTTTCTGTTTTCCATGAGAAAAATGGACCCCTGGCTAGTGTTGTTGTTGTTGCTTCATGATTCAATGATTTGGAAAATCATATTTTGTTGAATAAGGGTTGTGTTAATTTTTCTAGCTGACAACGCTTATGAATTTGTTTATTTTTCCTCGCTTGATTTGATAGACTTAGCTGTGTTGCGACCGAAACTTTAGGGCATTGTTTTATTTTACAGGTTTTGGACATTTTTTTAACTATATGTTGTTGTTTATGTGCACTTTTCCCGTCCATTTGGCTATGATATAAAAAGGCCATTAACATAGATTATATTTTTATCTGACTGGTGAGTCAAGATTCTGACATATATTGTCAGTTACTGGTATATGACCCCATTTTAGTTGTTAAGGGGCTGACTTGTTGGTTTTAGTTGCCATGAACTTGTTTAACTCCTAACCCATGGTTTATATGCCGGGGTAGCTGCTTTTGTATTGGGTCTTTAATATGCTTCAGATGAAATATGTCAGTCAATTTATACCGAGCCAAATTGTCCTCTTCATGTTACAATTATAAATTCTGTTTTCTTGTTTTGCTTTTCGATTTCTTAAGGAAATGACTCGCAAATCATCGGGTGAGATGTACTTTTGGGATAACGGTAAGGAAACAAAATTCCTTCAAAAATTGGATGAGTTTTTGTCTTATAGTGACAGTAAGCATCCTTCCACTCAAATTCTTGAACAATGGGCCTCTCAATTTAATTATGAATATGGTGGAGTACCTGCCTATGGATTAAAATTATATCAAAAAAAAAAAAAGGATGAAGAAAATATATAGGGGATGGAACAAGTACGGATCGGGCTTGGATATGATCTGTCGACCGATAGAGTCATTTGCTTGGATGATGCTTGGCAGAGCTTTATCCAAGTAATTATATTATCTAATTGTGACCTGCTAATATAATTGTTTAAGCAAGCGACTTGTCGACGATGATGTTGATAAAATTTCATTTGCAGGTTCACAAGGAGTACAACCATCTCCGTCACGAGGGACTTTGCAACAAGGAGTTGTATTACAACGTTTTCAAAAAAAATCATGCTGCAGGTGCCTCAGGATTCGGATCAGTTACGATGCGAGATGGTAGTAATCCATATGTTGAGGCTGAAGTATTTATGGACAACTCTAGAACCTAACCAGTTTTAGATGAGTAACTAACTCCGACCAACGATGTGTAATAACTAAATTTTCACGACCTTACGTTTTCTTGTATAGAAACTTGTGCTATGTTCTGAAGGTACTCATGAAAAATCTAAGATGGGTTTTTATTTGAAAATTTTAAGTTCTCATGATGAGACTTAAAAATGATTGCTTAACCAAGTATGTATCAATTTGGGTAAAAAGGGTAGAAAACTTCACGATTTCATGATTTTGCATGGTGGTCAAAGTTTGACCTAAAAAGTCAAAGTTGACCTAAAAAGTCAACGGTTGACTAGAAAAGTCAACCATATGATGATACTGTTTTATGGTCAAGCAGTATGGAAAATATACTGCGAAAAACCATTTTACGGACAAGATAACAAGATTAAGATTTAAAATCACCTTAGAAAAATCAAGCACATAAATCAGAGTATCTTGGGCCAAAGGACTTCAAGTTATAAGAAAATTTTTATACAGTCAAATTTTACACAGATAAATTTTGGACTGCGTAGGAGCATAACAGTATTGTGTGCTAGTGAGCACAGTACTAGAAATATCTGTATTGGCATTAAAGTTAACTGCATTCAAAGAATAAGGCCAAACAAGCCCTAATGGTGATTACATCATCACCTTTTTGATTTATGACATCATATTGGGAATTAAGAAAAAAATTGAAAAATCTTGGACCCTTCTAGAGCATGAGGTGGCCGGATATTTTGGGGTCAAAATAGAATTAATTTTGTCCCAAGGACTTGTTGGAAAAAGGTGAACCAAAGTTATTTGCAAAGAAGTCCAAAATTTCACCTATAAATAGGCCTAAGGGGGGGCGGATTTTGGCTGAAAAAATTGGAGAAAAGCAGCCAAATTCTTGCCAAATTCTCTCTCAAAATCAGAAATTATAGGGAAAGCAAGAACCAAGAGTGTTTAGGGTGATAGGATAGTTAGATTTTGGTGTGGAACCAACAAAAATTGGAAGAAAAATTTGAAACCCCTTTGTGACCCTAGGGCCGGCTGTGGGAGGAAGAGAAAGGGAGGAGAAGAAAAGTTGGAGTGGCCGGATTTTGTGTGTTGGAGTGGCCGGAAATCTAGAGCAAGGGTGGTGGAGAAATTTGGAGCCAAACAAGCCAAGGAGGCCGGTTTGGTGGAGACAAGGGAAAAGCAAGCAAACCCTAGCCAAACCCTTGAACCTAATTGAGGTAATTTCTTTTAAAGCTCTAAGTTTCTCAATTTAAGTCTTGATTGAGGAATTTAAGTGTATTTCCCCAAGTTTGTAAGAGCATAAGCTCAAATTTAAGTTATGCCTAGGTTAATTTTAGAATTGTGCTTGATTTGAGTTAGGGTGGTTTGATTTCCTTTTATGTGGTTGCATGGCTAAATGTTTAGATTACATGCCTAGTTATGTGTGATTGCATGATGGATGAACAAATATATGTCCCCACAATGTGCCAAGCATGATGGTTATGTGTATGATAGGTTGCTAGACATATGTTATGAATGATTTGTGCAACCAAAAATCAAGCAAACCATAATTGGTGTAATTTAAGCAATAAATTGCATGGGTTTGATTAATAATGTGTTTAAAGAAAATTTATGTTAGAAAGACGTTGTGTGACTGTTTTTAGGCTCCCGATTCGTTCGGTTGAGGTAGGATGCACGCGTTAGGGCGAAAAACAAATTTCAAACCAAAACTGCTATTCTCGGGTGAAAACTGGCGAGTTTCTGAAAAAGTAAATTTTGGGGCCCTTAGAGGCCGAATTTGAGAAAACTTAAAACATTAAAGTTGTTCGGAAGGGTTTTTCCTAGGGGACAGCATAGACAGTTTTCCAAAATAAGGCTCCAAAGGCCTTCGTTTTTACAAAAACCCGAGACCAAGAATTCCTGGGCGAGTCAGATTTGTACTCTCGGTCTGGGAACTTCAACAAGGAAAATGACTAAGTAAAAGGCAGAACTGGGTTTTTCGTAAAACACTAAAGTTATAGGATTTTTCAAGATGTAAAACTTTCGTGAAGAAAAGTTTTTCAAATTCGATTTGGATTTTTAAATAAAATCAGATTTCAAAAACTGTGCGGGAGACAGGAAAATTCCTGCACAGGATTTTCCAAAAACAATACAGAAAAGTGATATTTTTACACATACATCAAGAAATTGACTGTGGAAGACTGTTTCAAAGGCAGTCTCCAACACTTTAATATTTTTATGAATATTACTCAAAAATTACAATTTTTCATAAGAATGAACAAGGTATTTTTAAAGATTAAGTTTTTCAAAAGAAAATGGGTTTGTAAACCAAAGTTAAGTTTTAACTTGAGCCAGTTAAGTTTTTAAACTCAAGGGTAATTTAAGGTAACCCAATAAGATATTATACAGTTAAGGGTAGGGACATATAAGTGTTGGTTGTATTACCAACAGTTTTAATACTTACCTATGTCCTGCAGAAGATAACCTGCTGAGGTGTCCTGATTTGAATCAGCCCACTATTGGACATAGCAAACAAGGTAAGTACAACTCCGTCTACAGCATAGGCTTTTTGAGTTGTAACAAGGTATATGATACAATGTATGTTATGTACTATGAATTGAAATATCAAATAGATGGCATGACTAATATATGATTACAAGTTATATTCATGTGATATCATGAAGCATGTTCACAAATAATAAGAACAAGGTCAAAATGACAAATAAATACGATGGCAAGCAAGCTTGCCTGTGACGTACCGACCCGTCCAAGGTCGGGTAGGACTGTGGATTGAGTTGGAAATGGTTTGGCCGCCCCAACCACTCCATAGTTGCGCGCCCGGTACGGTCACTCATGATAACGAGCCCACAAGCAAGTTAAGGAATGAGAGTATGTTAAGAAGACATGATAAAATAAGCATAATAAAGCATAATTGGAACATGCATGATTAGAATATGTTATGATATGCTATATTAAGTCCATAATTGATTGTGTTACGGATAATATAGTTGTACTTGCTGAGCGAAAGCTCACATCTTACGTCTATGCTGTAGGTAAACAACCTATTGGCGATTTTTGATACAAGATGGTGGAGTTGGCGGGGCAACTGTGAAACAAGGGATAAGCCGCTACGTCTTCTGTAAATTCATGTTTAATATTTTATGTTCATATTATTCCAAACAGTACTCCTATAGTAGAAAAAAAAAATTCCGCTATATTTGTATGTAAGACAAGTAAGCATGTATATATGTACGGTAACGGTCCGTGCTAGACGGGTCGTTACACGATGGGCGGCAGGGCGTTAACAGAATAGCAGGCGACGAAGCTAGCCCATCACGGTCTAAGGGCAGTTCTGGTAAGAGAAAGTAAAGAGAGGCAACAGACGAGATGACTTACTTGGCTATGTAGGAAATAGTCAGTCATTCCGTAGTCGCTCTCAATCGGGTACCAGTAACGAACAATCAAGTCGACCGGATCACTTGCTAATGTGCATGAATATTATGACCAAGATGGGTATTCCACTTAATAAGTGGACGATTATGTGGCACTACTTCGAAGCTCATCCACGGGTGCAGCGTACCTTCCATCAGCTTCCCGATGAAGATAGGTGAGACATTATTGCGTCTGTTGTTAAATCTCAGTCGCCATCTGACGATTGAGTTTTTAATTAAAATTATTATTTTATAATATTCTTTTTTTTTTTAAGCATAACATTGATTATGTTCAATTTTTATTGGATTATGTTTTTTTGATTTATGTTAGTCATGTTTGCACTTTCTTATGTTGTTGGTTATGTGATTTTACCAATTGACTGAAGAATATTTGTTTATTTAATGTTATGTTTTTTACCAATTGTGAAAACAAAATTAGTTTATCACGGCTATGAAATGATTAGTTGGACGTTTAGTTTAATTGTAAAGGGACTAATTAATTAATTGTTTGGAAACAATTGATCTAAAATAGGTACACAACCAAATTTGTGTTGTCAGTCAATTCTCAATAGGAATCAGTTTAGTTCGGCATCCGAACATAAAGAAGATGACCGATCCTCATAAAATGAGCTAAGCGACGATGACGGTTTTCTTGCGGTGGCAGTTGTTGCCGTGGCTACTAGTAGGCATAACAGACGAAGAGATCAACAACCAATGCAAAATTCAAGACTAATTGGTAGCATGCGTGTGAAATAGATAATACATGGATGAAGCAATTATTCAAGATTTGATAAGTATAAAATCAGATACATTCAAAGCACTAAGTCACGTATTAGGTAGTAGGAAATTATTGAGGCCGACTTGTAACATGAATGTCGACGAGTAGTTGTTCATTTTTTTATCCATTTATTCACAAAGCACAACGAACAGGCACATTTCTTATTTGTTCCAGCATTCTAGAGAGACAACGTCTCGTTGGTTCTTTAAAATGTTGAGGGCTATTTGTGCTTTGAAAGACGAGTTCATCAGACTGCCCGACTACACAGAGGTTCAACCTTTGATTGAGAAGTATTCCTACAAATATAGGCCCTGGTTTGATGTAAGTAATCGATGTCATCGCATCAAATGTTCATATTCACGATTCTAGAGAAATGGCAAATTAAATTTTTGTGATTTAACACGTGTTATTAATGCATAATTCACCATAATCTATATTTTTTCTTCCTTATGCAGAATTGTATTGGTGCTATATATGGAAGACACGTACCATGTGTAACGCCTCGACCTACACATGGCCGTTACCGTGCTTACATACTAAATCTTATGGCGACCCACCTTACGTGGCCGTTACTTTATACTTAACATACTTAAACATACTATTGTATTTTGTAAAAATACGGAAATATTTTTTTCTTCTTTAAACATTTCTTTTTAAACTCAAACTTAAAACTTAACTTATACTCATAGTTATTTATATGTACTCACTCGAGTACAGATCTTTCAAACCATTTTTTTTTTCAAATCATACTAGTTGTCATAGTAGCAAACACTATCCCAGTACTAAGTACCGGTGCTATCAAATTAGTATAACATATCACAAACATATTATTATTATTATTTTTTTCAAAACACGTGGCGGTGTCCAACCCAAATTTCACAGTCTGCAGCGCCATCTCTCCACAGTCTTGCATCAAGCATTGCCGGTAGGTTGCTTACCTACAGCATGAACGTAAGTTATAAGCTTATGCTCAGTAAGTATAACTTTCTATTCCGCAAAACATTTTGGTAAAAGAATGTATGAATTGATAATGCATAAACCAATTATGCTTTCTTATGAATCGATTATGCTTCCATTATGAACTTATTCATGAACTTATTATCTTGCTTAACATATGGGCTACATGTGTACGTACCAAATGCGCGCAATCCACAGAAAGTTAAGGTTTGCAAGGTCCCTAACAATTCTGGGAATCATATGCATAACCCTTCACGCATGAACGGAAGGTTGATTACTCCCTCACGCATCAACGGGAGGTTGATAATCATATACATAACCCTTCACGCATCAACGGAAGGTCTGAGAATTTCTTAAACATACATAATCCTCCATGCATCAGCGGGAGGTTGGTACGACACCTTACTTGTCTTGGTTTTGTCTTAGCCTTGTCATGTGATTTATTATCAGTGAGCATGCTTACATGATGCCATGATAATAAAACATAAATCATAGTGAACATGCTTCATGATATCACAATGATAAAACATAAAACATAAGACATAAACATAAAACATATGCACATCATGTAAATCAATGGATGAGTTTTTGAAAAACTTGCAAAGCAACAAAAATATTTTGCCCATGCTGTAGGCGGAGTTGTACTTACAAGTCGTCATATGCTCTTGGTCTATCGTTCCATCAAGGCATGACAACATGTCATATTCCTATTTCAAACAGGGCGTAAGATAAGAGTCGTCTTACTTACTACAAACCATAACATACTATATCGGTATCTAATCCGATTACCTTTGGTAATCATAGATACAAATCTTATCATAGTAAACTGGTATCCTATCCGATTACCATTGATACCTCAACACAGTAAACCAGTAACCTATCCGGTTACCAATGGTAATCATGGATACAGGCCCTAACATAACAAATCGGTATCCCATCCGATTATCATAGGTCATACACTTGTTACCATATTCTTATGTAACTTAGTGTATTTTCTTTTCTTAAAAACATCTTGTTTACTTGAAAATGTAAATTAAGTATTTCTTAGCATAATACTTAAAATTGCCTTTTTGAACCCATTTTCATAAAATCTCAGTCTCTTTTTAAAGAGATCATAAAACCTTAAAATTGCTTTTAAAGCATCTTTTTAATTAACTGGAATGCATGTGTGCAGGAATTTCCTGTACCCTGCACAGTTTTGGAAATCCCATTTTATCTTTAAATTAGTTTAGAATTTGGGAAACCTTTCTTCATGGAAGTTGTAGATCTCATCGAAACCTACAACTTTTTTCTTTTGATAAAAACTTAAACCTACTATTAACTTACTCGTTTCTCCTTTTGAAAACTTCTGGCCATGTACACTGTCTGTGCAGGCCAGTCTAGGATTTTGATAAAACCCAAGGTGTTTGGAGCCTTATTTTAAAAAACCATCTGGGTAGTCCCCTAGGATTTTCAATTCTCTACAACTTTGCAGTTGCGAATTTTTCCAAAATCTGCCTCTAAGGGGCTTAAATTTCAGTTTCTAGAAAACTGTCCAGTTTGAATCCGAAAATTGGCAGTTTTCATTTTTTGTTGGTTTTTGCTTAAAAATCCGTGCACACTACCTCAAACGGTCTCAGCCATGAGCCTACGTCAACATGCAGTGTGTTGGATTCGTCCTTAACATTCATTCATACAATTGTTTCATCATCATGAAAGCATAATATTGGATAACCTTCTAGTTAACCAAATTGTGTTCTTAGGTTAATTCTTTAACCAACACACTTAGATCATATCCATAATCATCATTCATCATTCACCAATAACCATATTCACAAGCACTTGGTGAGCAATCATACCCATAACACTCATTCAAGAGTAAAACTCAAACTCATGCTTAGATCTAGAAATCAAATCATCCTAAGCATAGATCTAGGCATAACCAACCGTCATAAAATCATAACATAGGGAAAAATAAAAATAGTGAGGTTATACTCTTACAACCCAAGCTTGAAATACATATAAATCTTTGATCAAACTCAATGGATATCTTAGAGGGTTTAGAGAAATACCTCTAAAGCTTTGAAAGGTTGATCTAGGCTTTGTGTTGAAAAATTTCTCCTTCCTTGCTCCACCAACACCAACCGGCCACTCACCCTCTTTCTCTCTTCTTCCTTTTTTTTTTTAGTTCCTAAGGGTGAGAGGGAGAGTTGAGAATGAACTAAAAACTTTAAGGCTCAACTAAATGATCCAAACTCAACCTCACATCACCTATTTATAGGTGAAAATTCTTGATTTTTCACCAATTATTTTTATTCTTAAAATTGCATATTAGGGTTTAAAAGCAAAATTTTTTGCTTAAAGACCACCTTAGGTGGCCGGCCATGTGGCTGAATTTTGGGGCCAAAAATCTCTTCTTAGTTATCTACTAAATCATCCAATCAAAATCTTCCACACATTTCTTTCCAATTTTCAAAAATCCCAAATTTCACATATATATCCAAGATTACTTGGCCTCCAAGTAAGGCCATGTTTGGTCTTTTCTTTTAATATGCAGTCCATTCTCTTACTAATGCAGATATTATAAATACTTTTTTCAACTTTAACAGTACTGTAATACTAAATTGCAGTCCAGAATTTATCTGTACTTAACTAGACCTCGTATGAGTTTTTCTTAAGACTTAAAGCTACTTAGTTCTCATTACTCCAAATATTATTCCTGATTATTCTAGAGCAATCCCATACCTTATTCTTAACTCTGCATCCGTAATGACGGTTTATCGCAGTATAATTTTCATACTGCTTACTATACTACAGTACCGTCTTAATCATGTCATATATTATCCTGATCATTTATTGGCCCGAATAAAAATCATAATTCATGGTTCGGCCATTTCATCATAAAGCCTTATCATTGACTTAATAAATCGTCATTGAGTCTTATAATACTTATAAGAACTCAAACATACTCTGATAATCGAATCAGATCATGAGCTTCATGTTGACATACATGATTCAGACTTAGGTTTTCCTTATATCTAAGGAAATCACAAGTTCGTCAAAATTTTGGGTTATTACACCTTGTGTGCCACGCGAGGATAATTCTGAAGCATGGATTAATTCAAAAAGTGTGAACTCGCATAATGTATTGGCCGCCTGCTCATTCGATATGAAGTTTACATATATGTTGGCCGGCTATGAGGGATCTTGTCATGATACAAGAATGCTGGAAGAGGCAATAGCATTTCATGGATTCCCAATACCGCCACCTGGTAAGATCCTCTGTAACATTATATGATTGTTTATAAATAATCAAGTAATTCTAAAATAGTTTTGATAATGCGATGATTACTTTGTAGGAAAATTTTACGTAGTTAATTTAGGATACGCAAATAAAGATTGTTTCCTGAATCCATTTCGATGAGAGATGTATCATTTACCCGAATATCGGAAACGTCGTATTGGACTGGGCACCCAGAGGAAAGTATTTAACTACACGCACTCATTTCTGCGGAATTGCATTGAGCGAACTTTTGGTGTATGGAAGTCCAGATTTAAAATACTTAAAGGCATTAACAATTATCCCATGGAAAAACAAGTAATGATCCCAGTGGTGTGTGCGATTGTTCATAATTTTATAAGGATGGTACAGGTTAGGGATCCTATTCTTGAAGAGTATGCGGCAGATGGTCTGCATGTAGGTGGACATGTTGATGTTAACGCGGATGTCTTGTTGGCCGACAGGGCCGATGATGCAAGTCCAAGTATGGGAAGGCAGCAAGATGCATCGATGAGGGGTGCAATGAATCAGCTGAAAGAAGTTTTGGCCGATGATATGTGAGATAGATATCAATGATTTCCATGGTATAAATCCACTAGAAATGAAGGCCATTTTTATCTGTTTAACTGGTTTTAGGGGGAGAATTTCATGTTTTTTTGTTAGCACTTTTAGTTAACAACTATGTAATTTTTGTTGTTGTATTTTATGACTATGTAAAAAAGATTGTGATTAATTTGATATATGCTGTTGATGTGTGTTTTTATTTTATTTTATTATATTTTTTCCATTTTTGCCTTCACAACCTACAATGGCATGTTATTTGAGGGGGCGAAAATGATAAAATGGGATAAAAACCTCATAAATTGCGAGCCATATAAAAATAACACAACTAAATTTTTTTTTTTATGGACTACAGTAACAATTATTCTACACATAGGAACCAAAATAAGATGAAAAAAAAAAAATACTAATTTCCAATACATAATACAATTCTAATAAATTACATTTCCTAATGCAACTCAATTTTTACATCCAAACACTCAACTTAAGTTAAACTTTTCAACTCAAATTTTTTACCAAATGCTCAACTCTAGCTCTCAACTTAACTTATATTAAACTCAACTTAAAAATCTTAACTCCAACCGTAACATCAAACGAAGGCTAAAATTTGTACTCTTTCTTAAACAATACTAAAATTGAAAAACTAAAATTTAGTGTACCTTTCTATATCCTTTATTTTATTTTTTATTTAGAAAGTATGCTCTGTACTTTAAAGTTCCATATTTTTATACCATTAGAAAATTAAAAAAGAATACTTTTTTCTCGGTCAATACTAATTTTGATCCAAAAAAATATTAAAGATACCAAAAAAATTAAAATTTAAAAATAATTAAAAAAAATTCAAATTTAACTTTGGGCATTTGAGGTCAAAATGAAGAGTTAACGCATAAAATATATTTTTTTTGTTGTAAATATAAAAAATGATATAAAAATTCGTGATTTTAAAAGTATAGTGTATATTTTTGAACAAAAACAAAACTGTGGTAGAAAAAATACTTTTTCTTTTTAAGAGTATTTCGAGTATTTTTAGGTCAAAATTAAGTGTTGAACTAAAAAAAAGTATAAATTTATATATTAAATGTAATTTGATAGCATAAAAATATAAAATTTTAATCTACACGATATATTTTGTAAACAAAAGCAATATATATGGTATAAAAATATAAATAATCAACTAAAAAAAAAGGAAATTAGTTTTATGAAAATTGGGTTAATTTTAATAACAACACTTTTAAAATTTTTTGTTTCAAACCCATTACAGCTTTCCCTATTTTCTTTTGTAGCATTATCATATCAGATTTTGTAGGTCTAACATGTACATTATAAAAAATACCCTCAACAGAATTTCAGTAATAACACTTATATAATTTTTATTTCAAACCTATCACAACTTTTCAATACTTTTCGTTGTAGTACAATCACATCATAATTTTTGGGCTCGCATATTAAAAATTGTCGAAAATACTCTAGAATTTTCAGCACAAAAGTCATTGCTGGTGATTAAAACAATAATCAATAATAATTATCGTTATGCTAAACTCATAAATTACTACTAGTATAATGATTGTGACCAAATTATAATGTATTTCTAATAGAATATGCATAATTATGTTACCCATATTCATTTACTTTGTCTCATTTTGTTTCTTTATAATTAGGTCTAATTCTTGCAAGCTAGTGATAATAATAAAATTTTAACACATTTTATTGTTATTGAGTTTGATGAAATTTCTCCCTAAAAAAAAAAAAAAAAAAAAAAAAAGGAAAAAAGAAGAAGAATAAAGAAAAATCCAAATAATATTGTTAATTCTTACCCTGCTCTCCCCTACAATATTATTTATCTTTTCTTTCTTTATTATTTATTTATATGGCAAGCCAATGGTAAATTATAAAACTAATTAAAATAGTTATCATAGGTTAGCATTGTTTTGACAAACTTTAATAATATTCTCGACTATTTCGCAATTAATTTCAAAACATTATGATAAGTCATATTCTCTTCCTTCACAATCAATATTTATCAATATACTTTCAACATTCATCATATCCATTTGGTAACCAATTGGTTACCTGCCAGAGATACTAGTTACCGATCGAAAACCCATTGGCATTCGGTAACCAACTGGTTACTTGTCAGTACCGGTGGTTACTGATTAGAAACCTGTTGGTTGTTAGTAACCAACTAGTTACCAAATGGTTACCCGTTGGTGGCGGTGGTTACCAATCGGAAACCCGCCGACAGTCGCTAACGAACTGGTTACCAGATAATTAACTAATTACCATGTGATTACATCATGGATACCAACTAGTAATTATAATTGATATTTTAAAAAAATATAGATAAATAAATATTTATGATGTCATCAATGGTATTACTTGCAAGAGTTTTTTTGTTGTGTGGCAAAAATCAATCTAATATATGATTTTGTGACGTTTATCAAAATAGGAAAAATAGGCATTGGGTTCATATTTGTGGGCCTAATTTTTACAAATAAGCTTCCTATAGTTTTCCACTAAATAACCTATTTGGTTACCAAACTTTTTGATCAAAATATTATCACTACTTGAAGTCTACAAAAATAAAATAATTCTCAAAATTATTTATGACTAATTCAACTCAATATATTTATCCAATCTAAAATTAAATCCAACGGGGATTTCAATTTAGATATCATCTAACCTTTAGGGTTAAATTGTAATTTCTCACAATCTACGGGTTATATTTAACATCTGGGAATTTCTTAAATTTCGAAAATAATTATGCTAATTGGTTGAAAATAATTTAAGATTATCCCACTAATCTTAAATTAATTTAATTAATCTCGTATTTAATTTTTGGGTTGTTAGCTAGATGAACACAAAAAGTTTACTCATTCTTTAGCTTTCATAAGACCTTGAACTCTAAACTTTCAAAACTTGCAGTGATAAGCACAAAAAATTGAATCCAGATCTGCTGTACCAAAATGATTGTTTCTTTTGTTGTCTATCCTATTAAATTTTGACATATCATCTAATTTTTTTATAAATCAGCTATTGCTGTAAACGGAGTTAACTGTTATGTTGTTATGTTATGATAATTTTTCAAACATCTTCTCATTTTTTTTTTTTTTACTTTTCTTCTGGACACAACTTTTTTATCTTCTTCTTCTTTTTTATTATTATTATTTTTTTTAAGACTTGACATAAGTCCTCCACTATAACATATACAAAAGTACAAAAAGCAAACATCATAACCACTTTTTCCGGTTATGAACAGATGAAGACGACATCAATAAATCCCATAACCCTCCCAAGCAAACGAAGAAGAAGAAGAAAAAAAACAAAACAAAAAACAAAACAAAACCCTTCAAATATGTTGAATCCAAAAATGAAAGCTTAAACTAAAATTGGGAAAAAAAGATAGAAAAAAAAAAAAATCATTTCAAGGAAAGAAAAAACAATTATTGCTTGCCCACTCTCTCACAAAAGATGAAGTTAAAGAATCGCTGTTCCTGGGAAGATCAAAGGTCCTACAACTCCGACGATGAAGCAGCAACCACCATCATTTCTCTATCAACACTGACAATCTACAACCACCGAAACACACAAGGCACGAACATCGTTAGATCAAAGCTTCTGTGGCTTCTGCAAAGAAGCCATAAAATTCTCAGTTGTTGAAAAATTTTCGCAGAGGGAGAGTCGAGTCGAGGCAGATCTAGAGAGTAAAACACCGATGAAGCCTTCAACAACATATTAAATAAAAAATCTCACTAGTGAACCTTGCCGGCAGAGCAATCGACAAAACTTACTGACGTCCTAGAAATTCTTAAATTTGATTTCATGAATTATTATCATTTAATCATGGATTTCCTTCGTAATAGACTTCTAATGAGTTATGTTGATCAAATTTTAAGATTATGAATGATTTTTGTATCATTTATATGATAATGTCGATGCCCTAACAATGCTGAATTTCTCTATTTAAATGAGAAAATATAAATACAAAGACAATAAGTCGAACGACATAAATTTATGTGAAAATTTTATTATGTTGTACTATAAGGATTAATGTCAATTTTTGGGAAGAGATCCCATTTATTATTAGTAGGTCTTTTGATGATCTTAGTATTTAATTTATTCATATTAATATTTAAATATTGAGAGTAAGATTGATAAAATTAAATGTGTCACATAGATGGGAAATGAATGGTTAGGATTAACTAAGAGTAAATCCAAAGGTGGAGTATTGATCAAGAGATCAAGGGTTGTGATTAGATTTGAAATTATGTTGTAGATTTTTTGTGAAGGGATACTAGGCAAATCAATGGCCAAGATTTGGATTTTAAGTGACCAATGAGAGCTTAGGACAAGGATTGGTGTGGCGCAAAATCCAATAGATGAAAACAAAGATGATAACCTTTGATCAATGGTGGAAAAATTGGAAGAAAGAAAACAAAAATAAAAATGGGAAAATCAAGTGGGAGGATCGAATCTTTGTAGTTAAATGCAAGAGAAGATTTGAATAGATGGAAAAATGGAATGTGGTGCATGCATGCAAACCCAAGTAAGAGATGGCATAGTTTGTTTAGGCAAAGCAAGTACTTGAATATGACATAAAGGTACAAGATGAAAGAGACCATTTGTCTTCCACATTGTACAACAAAAATTTCCAAACAAAACCCCCCTCAAAGTGACACCATTCAAGGTGGAAATCAACAAATGCTTTTCACTTTTACACCTCAACATACAGCTCTTTTTAAAGCATACATTGGCTGATAATAACCCCCTAATGTTTCACTTCATTCTCACATAAGTTATGCTAAAAACCCTAACCCTTCTAACCACCACCAAGCCCCAAAAACCACCAACACTACTTCACATCTCCAATACCCCTCTAGCACCATTTCCCCTCCATTATCAGGCTCTAAGCAACCCCATTACCAAGTTTGAAGAAGTGTGAACTAGAATTAGAGGATGTGTTACTAGAGGTAACCTAGTAGCTTTCTTTGTGTTTTGGTCACTTTTGTAGAACTAGAGTGTGTTGTTTAGTTAGAATCTTAATGTTAGACTTCTTTTTACTTTGGAAAAGGTTTTGAGAAGAACTTTGAAGGTCCAAGGTCTTAGAGGATACATGAAGTATTTCGGTAAGATTTACGAACTTCGTTAGAGTTTGTGGCTGTTGTGATAATATGGTATAAACTAGAAACTTTGGTATGAAAAACAAATTATATGGTAAGATTAAACAGAGAATAAGCTTTATTTTAGGCTTTGAAATCACTTTGTTTACTTATGTATGTATAACGTTATGTGCATTTGAAGTTGTGACACAAAACTAGAAAAAATGAACCCATGGTGTGCAGTATAGCCACGTGTTTTATGAAATCCGAATCCCTTAAACTCAAAATTTTGGATAATAGGTTATAAATCTAAAAATTAGATTTTTTACTTTTTCCAACAAGTTATCATGCGCCTCAAATGGATAAATATGCAATTTTCAATTAATTTTGCTGGAACCCTATACTAGCCACGTGTTTTGTATGTTTTGGATTAATAAATCAAAATGTGTTGCAAAACTCTTCCTAGTGTATTAACTAGACATCATAAGCTTTTTAATAACATATCTTTTGTCTTATTTGGACTTGTGAGTGAATTGTTATTATTTTTTCAAGTTTAGCCAGAAATCTGCACCTATGGTACATACGAGGGACTAATAGTAGCAAAACCTAATTATACGATATGAAAATATCACAAACTTAAGAAAACAACTTTTTAGTTGTGAAGTAGACATCCCATTTGAAATGAGTTATCATACGTTTAAAACGGATATGTACATAACTTTTAATAAATCACACAAGATTATATTGCAATCTCGTAAGCTGAGATTTTACTATGAGACAGTAAAGAAAACAGTCATATTAAGGTTTGAAACCCCCCATATTTTGGAAAAATAATTATAAGGATAGAAATTAGATACTTTAAGCTTTCTGACGAGTCATCAAGTGTCTAAAACAGAGTTATACATAAATTTAAATAAATCTTACAAGTTAAAATCTCACACAGACAAAACGATTAAAGATTAAAAATATGACATGAGGGTAAGTCATAACATATGGACCTAAAAATTGATGAATGAGTTGATATTAAGTGTATGATCAAAGTGTGAAAATTTTAACTCTATAAAGTTGAGTCACAAGTTTTTAGGTGGGCCAAGACATAGTAAACTAGAGGATTACTAGACATACACTAACAAACTACTATAGCCCAACTTAATGACTATAACTAATGGGAATAGACCTTACAAGCCCAATATTAAATGGAAGACAACACACTTAGGGATACACTTAGGTGACTCCTCGTCACTAATAGGATGTAGATTGATTAATTAATTAAGCAAATAAACTAATAAACTAATAAATATATAACAAAATATAATTATGTTATGAAAGTTAACTAGTAAGAATTAATTAATGTAATTAATTAGTTAATTATTAATTAATTAATTATAAGAGTTAATAAGTGATTATTAGTTATGTAAGCAAGATTATTATGCTAAGTAATTACATAACTAAAATAAATGACTGATTAGAGATTAATTAATAATTAATAATTAATAATTAATTAATTAAATGAATATTTAAGAAACATAATTAATTATTAAGGATATAATCACTAATTAGTCAATAAAAATTATGTAATTAATTTATAATTACTCAATCAATAAAATAATAATTAAGGACTACTTAATTAAGTAATTAATTAATTAATTGATTAACTATTTAATTATTTAATTAATCGATTAATTAATCACTTAAATTAAATTAAATTTAATTAACTTAATTAAATAATAATTAGTAGAATTTCATTTATAGAAATTAATTATTAAGGTTAGTTACGGTGTAAATAAATTTAGCTCACCTTAATTTATAGAAATAAAAAAAACATATATATAACCATGATTCTTTCTAATGACGATGTATTGCTAAATCAGTACAAATCTCTAAATTTATGTTGTCGGAGCTATTACTCTGTAAGTTTAAGTACATAAGACAAGTAAGTACAAACCTTATATACAACGTGAAACAAAATATTTTCTTTGTTGATATTCTATGTTTACTATGAATTGCCTTAAAATTGTAGAATATATGAATTATATGTATTGCTTTGATTTTGCATTTGACGTGCATAATTTCTCTTGCACTAATATGATCAGTGATGAGCCGGGTTTATACTGGTGAATTAAGTACAATCATCTTAACATGATGCTAGTTTAAGAGTCATTTTAATGTTTTTCGAGTTGTTTTTAAAGTATCTAAGCAGGTTAGGAAACAATTGCTTTTTTGGGAAAATCACGTGGGCTTGGCAACAATTTTGCGTGGAGACGGAGGAAGAAAAAGCCAGGTTGTCAAGGCTTGGATAGCAAGGCTACAACCATGAACTCAGTAATGACATTTTACAGAATTTGAGCGCTGCAGCGCTGGAAATGAAGGCAACGCCCTAGATAGTGGATTCCAGACAACGGAATTGAGGGCTGCAATGCCCAAATGTCCAGGTTGCAGGCCTCGATCGAAGATGCCCAATTTTGGAAAGTGTTTTTTTATAGAACTATAAATAGAAGTGTGCACGAGGTCATTAAGTTTTGATAATATATGGTGAGCGAGTATCGTATCCATATGGATTGTTTCTTAGATTGATACTAAGTACTATTATTATCGCAACCCAACTTTATCTAGGCAGACTGTAATAATGAAAATAAAATAAAACAAATACAAATAATAAAATGGCAACGAACTTTACCATTTAACAAAGATTCTAGGGTCTTGATATTGCTAAACTATCTCTATGTTCATCCTATCAAGTAATTGCTAGCCAATTTCATTCAATTCATTAATCAAGGGACCAAATCTAACCTCATTACATCTCTTGAGCGTCAAATGAGATAATATGCATAAATATTCAAGTTGATATCCCTATCTAACTTGTTGACCTACATATTCATTAAGCCTAATCATTAAATTGATTATCAAGGCGTTGATTGTCTCTTGGCCTCACAACTACCAAGATTCTCAAATAGATTCTCATCCCGGTCTCACAACAATGATTAATTGATTTAACAATTTATCTTTGTTAGTATTTTGTTAGTTTTAAAGTGTTTTATTAGTATTTTAATTGTGTTTTATTTTGTTTTTGTAGGTTCCATACAGGTTAGGAGTTTGAGGAAATTTGGCGCACAAATCAAGGAAAAATTGAAGGAATGGCGCTGTAGCCTCAAAAGGCCTGCTGTAGCACAAAAGAGTCAATAGAGCAACTCGTTGCAGTGCTGCAGCGCCAAGTCTGGCACCATAGCGAGGAGTTTGAGCAGGGGTCAACGCCCAAGCTCTGGTGCTGCGGTGCCAGAAGGCCCGCTGCAGCGCCAGGCTGTGCTTCACCTACGCTCAGTTTTGTTGTGCTGCAGCTCCACGTAGCCCGCTGCAACGCCACCAATGAAACCCTAATTAATATGGACGGCACTGCAGCCCCAAAAATCCCGTTGCAGCACCAAATACACATGAAGCCTCGGAACTTGTGCCAAAACATGACTTTTTGGGAGAGAATAAAAGGGAAGAAAGCTGAAACAATAGGGGGCGGCTTCGAGACCAAAATTTCAGACCAAATGAGAGGCAAAACCTTCAAGTTTGGGAGGCACTCTTGGAGATTTAAAGAAGATTGAAGAAATTGGAGCTTGTTTTACCAACTAGTTCTTCTTTTCTTCTTACCTTTCTCTCTCTTTGCTCTTGAACTTGTATTTGATTTAATGTTTTGTGGTTGAACAATGGGTCTGATGCTTTGTTTGATTTTGGTATTGGGTATTGGAATTTCATTGTCTAGCTAAACTTTTAAGCTGGGGGATATGATTTAGCTTGACAATTGACTATGTTTTGTTGATTTGAATGTTTGTTGGTTGATTTCATTATCTTTTCATTTGTGTTTCTCTATGCTTTATGTTTCGATTTAATTACTCATTGAATTTTTGATTTTAGATGTGTGGAGTTTAACTTGGGAGAGTGAATTTCATATGTTGAGATATGTTAAACACAACTTATAGTCATATTGAGTTTGGGAGGCCTTTATGCTTGGGTAATCCTAGATAGGCTTGCTTTATGAATGTCTGATTGAACAATTTAATAGGGATATTGAATTGTATGATTTCTCATATTAATTTGCTCGACACTCGAGATAGGGAGTGAATTTACTTTATATAGCCTTAGATTAGTGAGTTGAATGTAATCAATCAACAAATCATTAAATTGGATAGACATAGTCTAGTTGAGTGAAATCATATTCCTTAGCCTCTTTACCATTGAGTTCCCTTCAATCCATCTCTCCATTAGTATTTACCTTTTAATTTCCTAATTTTTATTAGTAATTTAGTTTTAATTTCTTTTCAATTTTTATTGCTTAGATAAAATTGAATCATTGTAGTTGTGGTACTTACTTTATTTCTTAAATTCAATCCTTGTGGGACAATACTCGATATGTTTGTCACTTTATTATTTGAAGCAATCAGTATACTAGCGGGCTTGCACTAAAAATAAATTTTCCGCAACAAGTTTTTGGCGCTGTTGCCGGGGATTGAAAGTTTTTGACAATTTTAACTAATACTGCGACCAAGTGATTCGGTTTTAATTTAGGAGTTTCTTTTATTTTAATTATTTTAAGCTTGTTTATTTTTGTGTGTGTGATAGTTCATGCGAAGAGCTCGAAGCTTGGAACTCATTCCTCTTGATTGGAAATCGAAAGGACCTTAAGGATAATTAGAAAAGAGAGATGAGCTAGATCTCAAGCCATGGAGGAAGATGATAACAATGAGCAAGGGCCTTGCGGGACTACTTTAGGCCCGTTGTCATGACAATTACTCGGGAATTCGGCACCATGCTATTAATACCAACAACTTCGAGTTGAAGCCGGCATTGATCAACATGGTTCAACATAATCAATATGGGGGTTTGTCTCATGAAGACCCTAATGTTCACTTGGCCACTTTCTTGGAGATTTGTGAGACAATCAAGATGAACGGAGTCTCGGAAGATGCCATCTGGATGAGATTGTTCCTGTTTTCTCTTAGGGACAAGGCAAGGGGTTGGCTTCAATCTCTTCAACCAGGTAGTGCTGCTTCGTGGGAGGAGTTGGAACAAAAGTTTCTCACCTCCCTCGAAGACATCACGGTTGTGGGCCGAAATCGCTCAATTTCATCAAATGGACTTTGAGACTTTCAATGAGGTATGGGAGCGGTTTAAAGATCCTATTGGGAAGTGTCCCCAACATGGATATCAGGATTGGTTTAAGATTCAACTTTTCTATAATAGGTTGAATAGGCAAACTTGGACGATTGTTGATGCGACGATAGGTGGTACTCTCATGTCCAAGACCGTCGAAGAAGCTCAAAGAATGTAAGAAGAGATGGCTTCCAATAACTATCAATGGTGGAATGAGCGCTCTAGTAAAGAAAGCTGTAGGGATTCATGAAGTGGATCCCATCGTCTCTTTGTCAGCACAAGTAATGGCCTTGACCAATCAAATCCAAGCATTTACCACTAGAGAAGTTGCAATCACTCAAGAGACAGCCATGATAGCTAGTGCTTCTTGTTCCGTTGAAGAGAGTGAGCAAGAACAATGCCAATATATCAACAACCAGAACTACAACTATCGGCCCAACAATTTGCCCACTCATTACCATCCAGGGCTCTGAAAATCATGAGAATTTATCTTATGCTAATCAAAGAAATGCTCTACAGCCTCCACCCGAATTTCAACAACCGACAGCCGAGAAAAAGCCATCATTGGAAAATCTTTTGAGAACGTTTATTGTTGAGACACGGGGAAGATTTAACAAAGATGAGGCCCGTCTTGATAACATCGAGACTCATTGCTCCAACATAAATGCCACCATGAAATCTCTAGAAGTGCAAATTGGCCAACTTGCCAATTTGATCAAGGGCCAATCATCGAGGAAGTTTCCTAGTGACACCGAAAAGAACCCAAAGGACCATTGCAATGCAATCACTTTGAGAAGTGGTAAGGAAGTGGAAGGTCCTAGTTTTCGGGATGATAATGCCGATGAAGAGAAGACTACACCAGTGGAAAAGCCTAAGGAGGAAGTTAGTATTGAAGAGAAGAAAAAGGATGCCTCAAAAGTCAATCCGGGTTCAATATCTTTCCCGGACAGTCCTCCTCTCATTCAACCACCATTATTGTTCCCTCAACAGTTTCAAAAGAAGAAGCTCGATGCAAAATTCTCCAAATCTCTTGATATCTTCAAGAAAATTCACATCAACATTACCTTTGCAGATGCTCTTGAACAAATGCCAAATTTTATGAAGTTTATGAAAGAGATTATGTCTAAGAAGTGGCGCCTGGCGAATTAAGAGACGGTGAAGCTTACCGAAGAGTGTAGTGCCATTCTTCAATGCAAAATTCCCCAAACTCCCAACATGTCTGGAACCTACAAAAAATAAAATAAAATATAATAAAATAAAAATAAAACACAATTGAAATACTAATAAAATACTCTAAAACTAACAAAATACTTGTAATAACCGAAATTTTTACGAACTCGCGATTTCCTTAAAAATAACAGAAATCTAAGTCTATACTATGTATGTCAATATGAAGTTCATGATCTGATTTGATTATCAGAGTATGTTTGAGTTCTTATAAGTATTATGAGACTCAATGATAGTTTATTAAGTCAAGAATAAGGCCTTATGATGAAAAAGGCATAATCATGATTTATGGTTTTGATGAATAACCATGATAATTTACGACATGATTAAGACAGTACTACTGTATAATAAGCAGTATTGAAATTATACTATGACCGACCGTCATTACGGATGTAGAATTGAGAATAAGGATTGGGATCACTCTAGAATAATCAGGAATAATATTTGGAGTTAGGAGGACTAAGTAGTTTCAAGCCCTAAGAAAAACCTATACGCGGTCCAGTTAAGTGCAGATAAAATCTGGATTGCAGTCCAGCAATAGTATAATGTTGATAGTTAAAACAATATTGGTACTATCTGAATTATTAAGAAAATGGATTGCGTATTAGGAGGAATGCCATACATGGCCCTACTTGGAGGCCAGGTAATTGTAGATAAGTATGAAAATATTTTTTATGGTTTAAGCCTCCACATGGCTGGCCATTTTGAGGGACTTGAAAGGAAAAATTTTTGTCTTTAAGGACCAATATGCAATTCAAGGAGAATTTAAGAAAAAAAAACAATAATTGTGGAAAATTATGAATTTTCCACCTATAAATAGGGGTGGGTAGTAGAAACTAGCACTATTTAGTTGGCTTCTCAAACTTCTAGTTCTTTCTGAACTATTCCTCTCTAGCCTTTAGAATAAAAGAGAGAGAGAGAGAGAGAGAGAGAAAGACAAGTGGTGGCCGGTTGTCATGGTGGAGAAGTAGAGAGCAAATATTTCTCTCATCCCAAGGACTAGAATCAACTCTTTCAAAACTCTAGAGGTATTATCTTGATCCTCTAACTAAGATCTTCATTAAGTTTTGATTGAGGAATTTATGTGTATTTCAAGTTATGTGTTGTAAGAGCATAAACTCATGTTCGTATTTTGCTATATTATGGTTTTTATATCGTTGGTTTATGCTAGATCTATGCTTAGGTTATCTTGTTTGCTAGCTCTAAATATGTGTTTGATTTTATGCTCTAGGATGAGTGTTAAGGTTATATGTGCTCACCATGTGTTCATGATTATGCTCTCACATGTTTAAGTATGGAGATTTTATGAATAATGATGATGATGTGCATATTATGGGTATGTTGGTTAAGAAATTAACCTAAAGACACAAGTTGGTAAACAAGTAAGTTATCAATATTGTGTTTTTCAAGAATATGAGATAAATGAATGGTTGAAGTATAAGAATGAAACCAATGCGCTGCATATTGATGTAGGCTCACGGTTTTGACTGTTTGAGGTAGTGTGTGCGGATTTTTAAGCTACGAATCCACAAAATACAAATTGCCGATTTTCAAAAATAGTTGGGACAGTTTTCTGGAAACCCAATTTTGAGCCGTTTAGAGGCTGAATTTGGAAAAAATTATAACTACAAAGTTGTAGAAAACAGAAAATCCTAGGGAACAGTACAAATAGTTTTTGAAAAAAAGGCTCCAAAGGCCTCTATTTATATCAGTTTTCAAAACTGGTCGATCCAAGTAATGTACACTGCCAGAACTTTTCAAGGGGAAAAACGAGTAAGTTAAAGGTAGATTTAAGCTTCAAGAAAACACGAAAGTTGTAGGATTCGATGAGATCTACAACTTTTGTGAAGAAAAATTTTCAAAATTCTAAACCAATATAAAAATAAAACTGGATTTTCAAAACTGTGCATGGTACAGGAAATTTCCTGCACATATACATTCAAGAAAATTAAAAGGGTGTTTTGAATCAGTTTTTAAGGTTTTATGACCTCTTTAAAAAGAGACTATGAATTTATGAAAATAGTTTCAAAAAGGTTTGAATTCATTTGAATTTTACAAGTGAATTTTAATACATACTATGTCTTACAAAAGGCAATTTCATGAAATTTCAAGTATTTATGTTAAGAAATACTTGATTTGTAAAGTTAAGATATTTTCAAGAAAACAAGATATTTTTAATAAAAAGAAAGAAAAATAGAGTAATTCTAAGTCACTTAAGAATATAGTAACAATTCTATGATTACTAATGGTAATCGGATTGGATACCAATTTATTATGTCAGGATTTGTATTTATGATTACCAATGGTAACCGGTTTCATGCTCTATGTCACTCCCCGATTGGGGTTCTTTTCACCCTTCACTCACGGTACTACTTCACTATCGGTCACCCAGGAGTATTTAGCCTTGCAAGGTGGTCCTTACTGGTCGGATTGGATGCCGATCTAGTATGTTATGGTTTGTAGTAAGATAGAACGATTCTTAGCTTACGTCCTATTTGAAAACAGGAATATAACCTGTTGTCTTGCCTTTTTGGAACGCTTGAGCAAGAGCGTAGGACAATTTGTAAGTACAACTCCGCCTACAGCATGGGCAAAAATGTTTTTACTACTTTGCTTGTTTTTCAAAAACTCATGCATTGATTTAAATGTTTTTACTGCTTTGCATGTTTTTCAAAGCATCATGTATTAATGTATGTGATGCATATAATTTATGTTTAATTATTGTGGCATCATGCAAGCATGCTCACTAATAATAAATCACACGATAAGAACAAGATCAAGTTTTCAAGTAAGAAACAGTTAAGATTCAAGTTTTCAAGTATGATCTAAACAAGAACAAGTCTTCACGTAATAAAGCAAGTTTCTAGTGTCGTACCGACCTACCACGAGGGTGGGTTTTGGTTTGGTCCATGGTTTGAGTTGGACAGGGCCGGTCGCCTTAACCACTCTATGGCTACGCGCCACGGTACGTACACTCATGTTCATGATACGTAAGGGGCCCAAAACCAAGTTTACATAAGAAAGCATAATTGGTTCATGCATTATCAATTCATACATTCTTTTACCGAAATTATTTTGCGGAATAGAAAGTTATACTTACTGAGCATAAGCTCATAACTTACATTTATGTTGTAGGTAAGCAACGTACCGGACAAGCTTGATGCAAGACTGTGGAGATATGGCCTTGCAGACTGTAAAATTTGGGCTGGACACCACCACATGTTTTGTAAAATATGTTTATGTTATGATATGATAATATAATGGTACCGGTACTTAAAATATTTAGTACTGGGACAGTATTTAAAGTTTATTACAATGGTAATTATTATGTTTTATCAAATGTGTTAAAATGGTTTTACCACTCTGTACTCGATTGAGTACATATAAATAAGTATGAGAAGTTAAGTTTTAAATTTCAAATGAATAAAGAAAAAAGAAAAATATTTCTTCATTTTTATGAAATACAAGAGTATGTTGAAGTAAGTTAAGTATTTAAGTTAAGTAAGCATGGTATGTAAGCACGATAACGGCCCTACGTAGTCGGGTCGTTACAATACTAATAAAGATAAATTGATAAAATCAGTTTATCAAACAACATAGCCTATGATTCCCAACTCCGAAATATGAACTAATTTCTCCCGAGCATTAATCCACAGATCCAAAATCAACTAGTTCATTTCCCAACAAATTAGAAGCATAAAGTATGGAGAAACATAAATGAATAGAAAATGGATTTAAACTAACAATTAACAAAATAATCAAAACATAGTTCAAATAAAAGCTACATCAAGCCCTAGAATATGACATCTAACTCAACATAGAAGAATCCATAACCAAAAACATTAAAAGATTCATAAATGTAAATTTTGTAGAAGACAATTCTTACAAATATAAATCAAATAAAAATGAAAAGAACTAAAAAGGAAATAAAGGGGGAAGAAGAAACTAATTTTGGAAAAAGAAATATTCAAGGACTTCAATTCTCCAAGAAATCTTTAAGATCTTCAAGAAATGCTCTATGGAGTTTGAGCCTCCATGCTCTCATTCTCTCTAGACATTTTGTGCATCTCTTCCTCTCCAATTTGGGAACTAGGGTTTGCTTCCCTTAAGAAGGCTCAAATCAGGTGAAATTTGGATTGTTGGATCGTCAAGAATTGGCTAATTTGGGCCATCAATAGCGACGGGACGCGGTAGCATTGGCTCAAGGCGTGGAGGCGCGTAGGTGCGCACTTGGGAGGCGTGGCCGCGCAGGGCCTTGGAGGTGCAATGGCACGAGGGCCTCCTAGGGCCTTGGAACGCATGCCTAGGAGGTGAGGCCGCACAGGCCTCTAGGCCTTGTAAGGCCACGAGGTCTTGGAGGTGCAGCCGCGCAGGCCTCTCAGCCTGGCTGAGGGCTGCAAGGCCTTAAGTGCTCAAATGCTCCAATTTTTGTTCCACATTTCCTTTAAGTCCTAATTTCTTAATTTCTGACAAAATATCACAAAGAAATGTCAAAATAACACAAATGTTTGAGGTTTTCATGAATACCTAAGCTCAAAAATACTTGATTTATGAGTAAAATACTCGCTCATCAAATACCCCCAAACTTAAGCATTTGCTTGTCCTTAAGCAAAACAATATGAAAGAAAAATGAAAATCGCCATAGTTTAAACAAACAAGACACTTAAAAAGAAACAAAGTGCGAGTTTTGTACCTATTGGACAACTAGACATTTATCTCAAAAGCCATGTAATGCTCCAAAGCTCCAAAAGAAATGCAAACATTGAGATTATCTATAATTTCAACATCAAACACCAATTTCACCCCACTCAAGACACTCTATATGTAAGTGTATGCCAAATCAATTATCACTTTATCAATTGAACTCCGGATAAACCTATGTGCTTAGATGGGCAATAAGAAATCTCTAGATAATGAAGTTTAGAACAACCATAAGCCCATTTTTCATATTCCTCTTCACTAATGTAGGTTAGTGTCTCATCATAGATCAAAAGGACTTTCATAGCTTGTAATGTAAGGCAAGGTTAAGGGGTAGGTGAGAAGGATACTTTTCGGCTCGGATCACTCTGAACATATTATGCACATTATGGACCTTGCAAGAACTAATGACAAATCACACACTAACTCCCAATCTTTCCTCTATAACCAATCATTCCCACATAACTTTTTTCACAAATTCACAAAGACATAAAAAACAAGAAATTGTAAATAAACTTTATTCTTGTCTTCAATTTTTATTTTATTTTTTATTTTATTTTTGAATTGAAGCAACACCCCCAATCCCCAAATTTATTTGGTTTTATACATTTGGGTGTTAGGGGTGTCATCATCAACAATTTTCATTCTTTTCCATTTTTTTTTCTTTTCTCTCTTTTTTTTCTTCCTTTTTTTTAATATATAAAGGCTATTAAGAAATAAAAAAGATAACAACAAGAACAAATTAAAGATACAACCAAGCCGCAAAATGAAATTCACACCACTTTTATGCTTGCTTTCAACAATCAATCTCCAAATTCATGCAATGATGCAAACATGCCTATTAGCAATAGGTTAAGTGAATGGAATTCATGAAATGGCTAGGTTAGGCTATGTGGCTAATGAAAGAAATAGGTCTAATTGGCTCAATGGGGGAAACAATTGGTGAACTTTGCCATACGTTAGCTTGAAAGGACCAATCGATCTAAGGAAATGCCTATATTATTTCCTCAATGACACCTAACCTAGAATTTCTCCTCGAGGTCCACTCAAATGAGTTCTAGAGTTCATGAGATATCAATTAAGCATATCTAATGCACACAAGTGTTCTCAAAATGCTCAAAAGATCAAGTGATCATGATTCATGATGCTCAAATGTAAAGAGCTAAGAGTGAATTTCAATCAATGCGAGTCAAGCACAAAAAAAAATCTCAATGAATTTCATTTCCAAAGACCTAAGAGAACATAGTAGCTATATTTATCATCAATATCAAGTCATCTCATCTCAACAAAACTCACAACTTATTCAAATAAATTAAAAGAAAAGCAAATAAAAGTATGGCCAAAAGAACACAACTCATAGGAAGAAAAGTCATGATAACCAACACATAAGCAAAGCCAAAACCCAACATAAATCAACCAACAAGTGTTCCCACCCCAAACTTCAAGAGAAACATTGTCCTCAATGGTTAGATATTCAATTTAAGCACAATGGAATAAGAACACGTATTGGGGAGGCGAGAAAATCTCGCGTCCTAGTGTGGTTGGAGAAGATGCTCCAGGCATGGTGGCATATACTCGGGTTGGTGCGGGCTTTCCTCCATAAGTTGTGTCTTTAGGCTCAATTATTTCGATGCCTAGCAAGCTCATTAAAAAGTGGCTTCCGTCCATATATAGTACGTGTCGTACAATACATCAAATGGGTCTTGATTTTGGATGCCCTCAAGCTTGGCGTGATATGGATGTTATCAGCTTGTACGCTCAACTCTACTTGGCTTTGGTGCATGTGCTTGGTGGGCTAAAATGAACAGTGTGAAAAATGGTGGAGGAGGTGTTGGCCACATCAGATCTTCATAGATGTGATCATGTTTCTTCATGATTTTCTTCATGAGTTGTTGAAGACTACAATGGAGATCTCAAGAGGTCAAGACTCATAGACTTCTTCTTGAGTTTCTTCATCAATATACAAGTCTTGAGTCTCTTCGTCTCTCGAAGAGTCGTCTTCAACAACTCTCATTCCTTCTTATGTTGTGTCGGCTCATCATGGTGGATTTCACTAGATGCTTTTAGTTCTTTGTAGAAGTCCACCATTAATGCCTTCCTTTTCATGGCTTCAATTGATTCATTTGGAGGTGCATTCATCCTTGACAACTCCACTTGAATTTGAGTCGATTCGGCTTGTAGTTGATGGGTACTTTCTGCAAGTGCACGAGCTGATTCAAGTAATGAAGTGATAAGACAATATCATTCCCAACAAGTACTATTGACTACTAAGTACCAAATTACTTTAACCCCAATTCTATTTGAACAATAAACTTATGAGATCGAATAAAATAAAAACAAATTAAAATAAACACAACGCACGAATTTAGTAAGGAGAAATTCAATGTATTAGGACATCTAGGGTTTTCGATTTCACCCGATTAATCCTGCTCAAAGCACCAAATTTAATCAACCAACGCTTATTCCTATGCTTATGACAAACTTCCCTAATGTAATCACTAATCTTTCTCAAGCATTAGCAAACTACCACAACAAGCCAGTTTTCACCTATCGGTCTCAAACTCCAAACCTATCATGATTTATTAAGAACAAGAAATTCAAAGTATCACACAAGCCTCATAGATATCTCTATCCTACGACAATCTCATAGCATTTAATCAAAGTCTAATCCAACTATCACTTCTCAGTCTCAAATTGGATCACAATTCAATAGGAAAGGGCGCACATACTTTCACAAGCATTAAGAATAGATTAAACACTCAGCATAAATATGAATAAACATCAAAATTGAATTAAACTATGATAACTTTGAACATTCATAATCCGGCTACATCATAACCCTAGAAAAAAGAAATTTAGTTCATAATCAAACTAAACAAAATCCTAATTAAAGTCCTAAACATGATGAGAAAAGGAAAGGAACTGGTTTATAAATCGGAATTGCCACGTTCCATCTTTGGAGTTGCTACTTTTCTTCTCCAAATCACCAATTGCTCCCTTCTCCTTCACACTTTCATTCTTTCGTGCTAGAAAATGTCTCTTGGGAACCCTAAAAGGATTCTATTTATATTCATGGGCCGAAAGATCTCCTTTTCAAATCAACAAATTCGAGGAATTACGAAAAATCCAGCTCTGTGGCTTGGCCCTCTTTTTTCTGGGCCTAGGCACAAAACTATTGTATGCACGCTTGCCTGAGGAATCACGATCTACGCCTAGGCACAAATTTATCAACGCCTAGGTACAAAGTTACGTAGACGGAAGTCTCTTTAGGCGTCCAAGCACTACTAAAACAATGCCTTGGCCTTAAGCTCTCAAGTTTTTGTACTGGAAAATTCAATTCAAGCGCCCATGCACCTAAAAAATTGATGTGTAGGTGCCCATTTGTTTCAAAATGCACAAACTTCACACCAAAGTATGCCAAGTGCTCCATTTTAGCTCCATTTGCACCAAAAAAAACATTGAACCCACCTTTTTACCTAAATCCTACAAAAGAGAATAAAACGAAATGAAAGAACCTTCAAATAATTTGAAAACTAATTAAATAATAAGTTAAAAGTACACAATTAATTAGTATTAAACTAACTTATCAAATACCCCCAAACTTGAGAATTTGCTAGTCCTCGAGCAAAAGAAAAAAAGACACACAAGGAAAGACATAAACAAATATTTGAGCATTAAATTTAAGTTTTTTTATCATAATGGCCTCAAAGATTGCACAAAGTATATGATTCAATTGAAACTCTAACCTCACAATCATGTAGAATTTCAATTCAAATGATCACCTTGCCATACCTGAATTCCTTGAGTGTGTGTGTGCAAAGCTTTTAACACTTACTCATCTGCCTTCGGATTGGTTTATGTCAGCCAATGACTTTTGAGAAGATCTCAGGATAAGGAAAAATTTTGAACTCCATAAGCCTAATTTTCAACTCACTCTCCACTAACGTTGAGAAACACATTATCAAGAATCATTAGGACTTTTTAAGCTTGTAGTATTAGGCTAGGGTAACAGTAGGACACGGATAATAATGAGGCTCAAATCACCCTAAACACGTAACCATTCTAGGATCTTTTGTAGAGCTTTCTTAACGCTCCCAATAACACCCACAAACTTGATTTCAACTTACTTTGTCATCCACTTTTTATTTTTTTTATTTTTTTGTTTTTTATTTTTATTTTGTGTTTTTTTTTTTAATTTTTAATTTTTGAATAATCTAGAAAACAATTGCAAGCTTTTTACAACTCCACCCATCCTCCTAAACTTTAGCATAGCTCAAGATAATTCCTAGAATGATCAACATGCTTAAGGTAAATGGTTCAAATGTTGGAAATTATTAAAAAGCCAGGCTAAAAGATGTGAGAAACAAAGAAAACGTAAAAATTAGGTTCAAATGGGTGACTAGGGATATGCATATATAAAAGGGTCAACTCAAAAGGCTCAAATGATCCAAAGATGGTTTAAATCATATCGTTGGCAAAATGTAGTATGGGATTTCGCCCCAAGTGAATATCAAATAGGTTCCAGAGTTAGTTTTGAGACTAAGAAGTTATTAAACAATATAAACTTCATCTAAATAACAAACAATCTAAGTGATTATAGCTCGGGTGCTCAAAAGTGTCAAAGAATTTAGGGCATATCAAAACCACACAAGAACCAAGCACACACACAAAAGCAACAGTTTTCATTTTCGCAAAACCATATCCAATTTCAATCAGTTTCATATCATCGGCCTTTTACGATTCAAACTAAAATTAATGCTCAAATGACACACACACATACATATATATATATATATATATATAACAAAGGAAAGACTCACAAACAACCTATCTAAACATCAAAGAAAATTAAAAACAAGCCTAAATGACTAAATACACAAAACAACAACAAATACCAAAGTAGAACAGCTACCCCCAAACTTGAATAAAACATTGTCCCCAATGTGAAGAGAAACGAAAAAAAAAAAAGGAGAAAAATTACTCCCTCAACCGAAGGGTGTGAGTGCTCAATCCTCTTCTTCCTTGTCGTTCTCGTCATTGATGTGTAATGAGGTAACAGGACGAAAGTTGTCTATATTGTTGTTCCAATGCGCAGCCATTTGTCGCAATAAATCCACCAAATTGCATCGGTTCTCCTCAATATGGTTGAGCTGATCATTCATATACTCCCAACGTTGCACTACAAACATGGTGCTAACTGGACGGTATGGCTGAGGCAGTTCATCTTCATTATTTTCATCCCCTTCTTTATAGCTAGCTATAACTCCATCATCGATGGGGTGACGTGGGCCTTCCCAAATCTTGTGCCCCTCCCAAGTAACCTCCGCTTGCTTGCATAAGTCGTTAATGAGAGATGAAAAATACAAGCCAAGCTTAGGATGGCGCATACTCTGTGTAATTTGATAGTAAAGCACTCGACCTACATCAATAGATTTGTTGGTCAAGATTGCAAACAGTAAGATTACCCTCTCTTTAGTGATGCCAAGCTTTCCCATATTTGTCCAAGCCATGAGACGAAAGTTTGACTGGAATACCATTTCTTCTAGTTTTCCATGCCGTGTTAAACGTGCAAACGGATGACTTAATCTCATAATTACCAACATTCTCCAAATATCTTTGATAACCATCTCTTTTAATATCATGGAGCCCATAATACTCATTAATGATTGGCTGATTTATTGGCACCCATTTCCCTTTGACATATACTACATTCCTTGGGGAATAAGCATTAGCATAAATTCATAAACCACTACTGGTATGCTTGATTATGGGTGCTTTGCAAAGTTTTCTCATCCTCGATCCACAACGATGTCCATTATACGCCTATTTCTAATAAGGAAGCCTCTCTCTGGAATGGAAAATTTAGTTTCTAAAAACTTCGTATGCTGGTCAGCAGTAGCCTTAGAGACAAACCTAAAAGTGTCGTAACCGGCCGATGCCGATGTGGATCCCTTGGAATGTTTTTTTGGAGGCATCACTTTTTCACCCGTTCAAACACAACCAAGCAAAATAACACTACCTCCAAAACACCACTCCTACCAACCAAACTACCAAATCTACCCAAAATTTCTCACACACCATCACCAACGTTAAATACACCCAAGCCTTCTTCACAAATTCACCAAAATCCCCTAACACTACCTAATCTTGCACTCAAATTATCACCTATGCTTAATCAACCAACCACAATAACTAACAGTCTCACAAAACTTTCATCAAACACATGGTGTGCATTCAAAGTGTTCACCCATTCAAATTGTGTGTCTTCCACATACTAGCCAAGAAAATCCACAAATTCACACAAAGACACAAGGTTGAAGAGGATAAATGTTATGCCCTAGAAATTCATAAACTTGATTTTATGAATTGTTATCGTGGATTTCTTTCATTAATATACTTCTAATGAATTATTTTGATGAATATGAAATTTCAAGATCATGAACGATTGGATATGTATCATCAATATGATGATGTCAATGATCTAACAATGTTGAGCGTCTCTATTTAAATGAAAAATTATAAATACATAGAAGATAAGTTGAACGACATATAAATTTTTACGAAGAACTTATTATGTCGTATTAGAGGGATAAATATTAATTTTTGGGAAAGAACCCCGTTTTTATTAGTAGGTCAATTTGATGAACTTAGAATTTATTATTTTCATATCAATATTTAAGTTATGAGAGTATATTGGGATAATTAATCTGTCACATAGATATAAGATAAATAATTAGAATTTACTCTCAGAAGATCCAAAGGTCGAATATTGATCAAGAATTGTGCTTAGATTTGAAATAAATGGTGTAGATTTTATGTTAAAGGAACATAGGTAAATCAATGGCCAAGCTTTGGATGATAAGTGACCAATGAGAGCTTAAGGTAATGATTGGTGTAATGGAAGATCCAATGGATGAGAATAAGGATGACAACCTTTGATCAATGGTGGAAGAATTGGAAGAAAGAAAAAAAAAAAACAAAAATGAGAAAACAAAGGGGAGATTCGGATTTTATGGTCAAAAGCAAGAAGAAATTTGAACAATTGAGGGAAAAAAAAAAAAGTGGTGTATGCATTCAACCTCATGTAAGAGATGGCATAACTTGTTTTGGCAATATGACACAAAAAAGGGACAAGTGAAAGTGACCCCTTTTATCCCCCACTTTGAAGAAAATGTTGACTAAAAACAAGCCCCCATCATCTCATTTTATTCTCACATAAGTTAAGCTCAAAAACCATAGCTTCTCTAGCCAACACCAAGCTCCAAAAAAAAAAAAAAAAAAAGCCACCAACACTATTTTTCATCTCCAACACCCCTCTGGCACCCTCCTCTCTCCATTTTCAAGCTCCAAGCAACCCCGTTACCAAGTTTGAAGAAGTGTAAAGCGGAGTTAGAGAACGTGTAATTAGAGGTAACATAGTGGTTTTCTCTGTGTTTTAGTCCTTTTTTGGAGTACTGAAGCATAATATTTAGTTAAAATCTTAATATTAGACATCTTCTTACCTAGGAAAAGGTTTTGAGAAGAACTTTGGAGGTCCAAGATTTTAAAATATCCACGGAGCATTTTGGTAAGATCTACGAACTTTGTTAGAGCTTGTGGTTGTTGTAGTAATATGGCATACATTAGAAAATTTGATACGAAAAATAAATTATATCATAAGATTTTGCAGAGAATAAGCTTCATTTTATACTTTGGAATCACTTGATTTGCTTTTGTATATCTAAAGTTATGTGCATTTGAGTTATGACACAAAACTAGAGAGAAAATGAACCTCTAAAGAACAGTCTAGCCACGCGTTTCATGTACTCCAAACCCTTTAGTCTCAAAATTTTAGATTATAAGTTATTGTTCTAAAAACTATATTCTTTAATCTTTCCAACAAGGTATCATTCGCCTCAAACGGATAAATGTGCAGTTTTTTGTGAATTTTACAAGTTTAGACTACAAACCGAGAGTTTTTATTGGAACCCTATACCAGCCACGGGTTTTGTATTTTTTGGGTTAGTAAACCATAATTTTTTATAAAACAATCATATTATATGAACTAGACACTACAAGCTTTCCAATGACATATTTTTTTACCTTATTTGGACATGTAAGTGAATTGTTATGATTTTTCTAAGTTTACCCATATATCTGGACATATAGTATGTACTGTTGGGATCTAAATGTGCCCTAAGGATAGAAAATCAATATTATGGATTTTCTGTAAATATGACATTTTGATATTAATAAGAGGAGGTTATTCATGTTTAATAAGATGTGTCCTATTTACTTTCATTTGTTGATTGTATGGTTATTTTGAACAAACATAAAATACTCCTTGACTGTTGGTAATATATCAGATTACCATATGTATACGGGGTATACATAGAAGACGTGATAATTTGATAACAGTCTAAATAAATAGTCCGCAATCGATGGAATAAGATTTAGGGATCTTATTCATGATAAGATTGTACAAGTTGTCTACTTCCTTGGAGGGATGGTTTGTCTTGACCATCGGATAAGTTCCGAGTAGAAACTTTAATGTATACCAGTATTGAGGTATGACATTGGACTGGACCTAAAGTGTTAATTGATTCGGTTTAATAATTCCGTTTATAAGAATCAATGACACTTTGATTATCATCCTGCATTAATCTTAATCTTGAAATGATTACTTGAATTCGCATCCATGACTTTTGTACTTTAATGCACTAAAGGTGAGACACTGTTAATTCATGGTCAATATACTTGTGTTTTGGGTGCATGACTTATGGATGGAGAAATCAAGATTCATAGATACGGAATCCATAGCTATCTTAACGATAGTAAATGTTATCTACTTAAAGGCATTATTCGGGGATTGAAAGATAGTATAACAAGATCTTGGCCATCGGTTTACTTTGTGTTCTCTGGTGGTTTACCAATTGTATGGTTTTATAATTGGTGATTCTTTCAATAGAGAATAATGGAACTTTAAGTTAAAATGATTGAAAAGGTAAAACGGAAAAAGTCCTTAATTCAATCATGGATGACATATGGGGATTAAGCAAGCGATGAATAAATCATGGAAGAAGCACTACGTGAGAGAGCTTTCGTAATACGGTATGTAAACAGGAGTTCAGCTTCAAACTTTTAGTGGAATAGTTTTGAAGTTGATAATTGATGAATAATTAATCTGGGATTAATTTTTCACAATTATAGGAGCCTCTTTACATATTTCCATCGGGTCCCTCTATTAGCTCACATAGTTCCATAAAGCGTATCGGGATTTGTTCCTTATGAGATCGGTAAATTTAAATAGAATTTAGTAATGTCTATTAAGACATGTTACTCTCTAACATGCAATTCAGAAAGGATTGGACATGTAAAATTTGTAGACAAATGATTTGTCAACATGTGATTGGTTAATTTGAATTTTAGAAATAAGATTGTGTTTGGATTATTTAATTTTGGAAAAACAAATTTTTCTCTCCTAATCTCAATAAGGTGCACGGTTTTTAGATAGGTGGAGGGAAGAAAAATTTGTTTCAAAATTATTCAAATAAATTCCTAACATTAAATTATTAATTGATTTAAATAATGGAGATTATTTCATGTATTTTTCTTTCCTAATTAAAAGTGGTTCACGTTTTTTTGAGGAAAGGAAATTTGAAATATTTCATTGATTTAAATTAATTAATATGGTCAATGTTTATGGAAAATATTAATTCAAATAAGTGAATCTTATTTAAATTCAAAAAGGTTTAAAAGAAATTTGAATCTAGATAGGACTAGGATCTTTTGACTAGTCTAGATTCTTGATTTAAAATTTGAATCACCAATCTAGCTTAACAAACTCAATGTGGCCGAATTTTTTGAGGAAGATTTCCTCTTTGAAAAACGTTTTTAGGGTCAATGAATCTAGCCCTAAAGTTGTATGATCTTTTGATTCAAAATTTATCCAGAAAAATAATAATTATTTTTTTTAGATGAATTTTGAAAAAGGATTGGACTTCTATATAAAGGCTAGGGATTCATGGAAAAAAAAATTTGGTAAAGAAAAAGAGAGAAAATTTTATTGAACCAAAACTGAGAGGAAGGTTAAACCGAGTGATTATTTTCATAAGGAGGTTAACCGGTTCCTGTTTTGCAGTTTTGAAGGAAGAAGGCTGATCATATTCTCAACGAGGTACATCGGAATTGAGAAGGAGGGATCTAGACTTCGAAAAGCATTACCGGTCGCTTGGATTCATAAAACGTGTGCCCACACACACTCTGAGACTTGGAACTCGAGAATAATAGAGAAGACACGTTGGTTAAACGCTCTAGTAATTCCGGAATCCAAGAATAAATGTACGCTTGATCATAAATTTAATTTATTGTTATATGCATCATGAGATTCTTTTCCGGAAACGGCATAAAAATTTTAAAACTTCCGCTGCGCCGTAACTCTGATTACCGATCCGATTTTTGCAACAACTGGTATCAGAGACAACTCATGATCATGTATATAACATAAATTATTTGATCAAATAAATTTCTCTCTATGCATGAATGAAATATTTTAGAGAGTTGGCACTCTAGGTTTTATTTTGAGTATGTTAAATATATTATGAATGGATGTATGGATGAATGAATGCTTAATATTATTTTTATAATATTTGATGCTTGTTCAATTTTGCACATAAACATTTAGATTGCATATAGATCTTTTTGTTTAATTACAAAACCAAATTTTATAAACTGATAGGATGTTTGCTCGTACTTATTACATGTTTTCTTATTATAGATCAAAATGTCGAGCCATTTATCTGTGATACTTACGCAAAACAAATTAACCGGCGAAAATTTTAATGACTGGAAAAGGAACTTGCTTATCGTCCTAAACTTTGAGAAACACAGTTTCGTCCTAACCCAGCCTAGACCACCCACGCCTGCGATCGATGCTCCTGATAGGGATTTTGTAGCGCTTGAGCGCTGGGACAATTCCAACCTAAGTGCTATGTGCTATATTCGGGCGAGTATGTCTAACGTGCTTTAGAAACAGCATGAAGAGCATCAAACTGCTAGGCAGATCATGGATAACCTGGAGGAAATGTTTGGTGAACAAACTATCCAAGCTAAGACCGATGCTATCAAAGGTCTCATGAACTGCAGGCAGAAGGTTGGAACTCCCATCAAGGAGTACATGATGAAAGTCATGGCTTATTTGTCTGAAGCTCAGACAAATGGGGCTGAGATCGATTCTGCAACTCAATTGGTTATGGTTTTCCAAACCTTGTCCAAGGATTTCGATTTGTTTCAGGCATCTTACAACCTTAACAGGAAGGAGATGTCTTTAACGGAATTAATGAAAGAGTTGCAAGCCTTTGAGAACATTTTTAAGGGTTCTGGATCTAAGGCTGAGGCGAATGTGGCTGAACCTAGTTCGCCTGCTCTTAAACCCAAAAGGAAGAAGGAAAAGGAGAAGAACAAGGGGAAGAAACCTGCTGTGGATGCACCTGCTACTAAGAAGTCTACTAAGACTAAGAAGCGGAAGGTGGATCCCAAAAAGGTTAAGTGTTTTCACTGTGGGAAGAAAGGACATTTCAAGAAGGATTGTCGAGAATACCTGTCCATGCTAAAGCAAAAAGGTAATTTCGATGTTCTGTATCTTGAGGGTTGTTTAGTGGAAGAATCTAAGGACAATTGGTTTATAGATTCTGGAGCTACTAACCATGTTTGTATTTATCTACAGGGGTTCAAGGTAACGAGAAGTCTGCATGAGGAGAACTTCACGTTAAGAACCGGTGATGGGACGTTGGTGCGAGCTGAAGCAGTGGGAGAAGTGCATCTTTATTTTGATGAATTTAGGTTTATTGTTTTGAGACATTATTTTTATGTTCCTAGTTTCAAAAGGAACCTAATTTCGGTAGCTTGTTTGATTAAAGATTCTTATTCAGTTTCTTTTAATAATAAAGTTGTTATTAGGAAAAACAATTCTCTTATCTGTAATGGATGGATGCATGAAAATCTTTATTTTATCAAACCTAAGATGCACTAACTGCTTGATACAGAATTGAAAAAGAACTCAAAAAGACATAAGTCTTCTCACTCTAACAAATCATATCTTTGGCATTTACGACTTGGTCACATAAGCCTTAACAAAATTCAGAGGATGGTAAAAGAGGAATGCCTTGACTTGTATGAGGTTGAACCTTGGCCACAATGTGAATCTTGTTTGGAGGGCAAGATGACTAAACGGCATTTTGCTGTCAAGGACAGTCGTGTTGAGGAACTTTTAGAACTAGTGCATACGGATGTTTGTGGTCCCATGAACATAGAAGCACGTGGTGGGTATGAGTATTATATCACTTTTATTGATGATTACTCGAGGTATGGATATGTTTATTTGATGATCCGCAAAAGCGAAGCCTTTGACAAGTTCAAAGAATTTCGAGCTGAAGCGGAGAAACAATTAGGCAAGTCCATTAAGACACTTCGATCGGATCGAGGTGGGGAATACCTATCGGATGAGTTCTTAGGATATTTGATAGAGAATGGGATACAATCCCAATTAACTGCACCTGGTTCCTCAACAGAATGGTGTAGCTGAGAGAAGGAATAGGACTTTATTGGATATGGTCCGGTCTATGATGAGTTACTCCACATTACCTTTGTCATTTTGGGGGCACGCCATACAAACTGCATGCTATCTTTTGAATAACGTTCCCTCCAAATCGGTTCCTAAAACTCCTTACGAGTTATGGACGAGTAGGAAACCTAATTTGAATCATATTCGAATTTGGGGTTGTCCAGCACACGTCCTGGATAAGGAAGCGAAGAAGTTGGAGTCGCGATCAGAAGTGTGCTTGTTTGTTGGCTATCCAAAAGGGATAAAAGGTGGTCTGTTCTAAATCCGAAGCAAAATAAAGTCTTTGTTTCAACACATGCAACATTCCTGGAGGAAAGTTACATAGAAGACTTTAAACCTCGTAGCAAAGTAGTGCTTGAGGAGATGACTTCGGGTTTGGATGTTCCTAAAGTCACAGAAAACTCTGTGGAAAAACCGCTAAAGAATCAACAACCAGGGGAGCTTCGTCGTAGTGGGAGGATTATCAGGGAACCTGAAAGGTACATGTTCAATGGTGAAGTTTTTGAAGCAGAATCCATAGAACATGATGATCCGGCTACGTACAAAGAAGCTATGGAGGATGTTGATTCTAGTATTTGACAAATAGCTATGAACACCGAGATGGAATCTATGGATTCCAACGGGGTTTGGATACTTGTAGACTTACCCCAAGGCATAAAACCGATTGGGTGTAAGTGGGTATACAAGAGGAAGAGAGGTGTGGATGGGAAAGTTGAAACTTTCAAGGCAAGAGTTGTAGCGAAGGGCTATACACAGAAAGAAGGAATCGACTATGAAGAAACCTTCTCGCCTGTAGCAATGCTCAAGTCAATCCGCATTCTTTTATCCATTGCGGCTGCTCTCGATTATGAGATCTGGCAAATGGATGTCAAGACAGCTTTCTTGAATGGCTCTCTTGAAGAAGATATCTATATGATACAACCAGACGGGTTCAAGACAAAAGGCCAAGAAGATAAAGTATGCAAGTTGCTTAAATCCATTTATGGATTAAAGCAAGCATCTCGTTCTTGGAATATTAGGTTTGATCAAGCGATTAAAACCTATGGATTCGAACAAAACATTGATGAACCATGTATTTATAAATGTATCAAGAATGAGAAAGTGGTTTTCCTTATACTTTATGTGGATGATATATTGTTTATTGGAAACGATGTGGCAACATTATCATCTGTCAAAGTTTGGTTAGCCAAACAGTTTGACATGAAGGACTTACACTACTACAAAATGTGGATTCCACGACGGAATATCCACGACCGTTTTTTAAAAAACCGTCGTGAAAAATACGGCAAAAACACGGAGCGGAACAGAGTTTCCGAAAACCGTCGTGGAAGTCGAAGCTTCCACGACGGTTATAAAAAACCGTCGTGGAAGAGCAAACCGTCGTGGAAGCTTGCAAAAAAAAAGAAAAAAATTTTTTTTTTTTTTTTGCTTCCACGACGGTTTTAAAAACCGTCGTGGAATCCCGTTCTTCCACGACGGTTTTAAAAATTTTTTTTTTTTTGTTTTTTTTGCAAGCTTCCACGACGGTTATTAAAAACCGTCGTGGAAGCAAGCTCTTCCACGACGGTTTTCGGAAAACTTTGTTCCGCTCCGTGTTTTTACCGCATTTTTCACGACGGTTTTTTAAAAAACGGTCGTGGAAGGGTCTTTTTTCAAAAAAAAATTTTAAATTTTTGGACTCTACCACGACGGTTTTCCTAAAAAACCGTCGTGGTAGGTACTAAGGCGGGAATTTTGAAATTTTTTAAATTAAATTCAATTTGTTGGAGCATGTATTAAAACCCAAAAAAATGTCCTCTTTCCCACCCCATTGCATTCCGAGCATTTTTCACTTTTTCACTCTCTAACTCCATACCCAAAGCCACCCAATTTCTTCCCTCTATTTCTCTCTCGCCACTCCCTCCCTACTTAAAATCTCCAAAAACTCACTCTATCTCACCGCGCCTCCTCTCTCTATCTCACCTCTCAAATTTTTCTCTTGGCTCTATTCTCCGATGGCCTCCTCCACCACTCACGCGGCCTCCTCCATTCTCCGACGGGTCCACCAAGGAACTCACGCGGCTTTCCCTCTCTCTCTCGCCACACTCCGCCCATACCGACGCTCGACAAGCCGGAAAGTTGTAATGTATATTGCTTGGGTAATGCACGGATTTGAGAATTTTTCGTCCAAAATGTTGATTTTGTTGATTGTGGTTGTTGATAAAATGTTCCGTCCAAAATGTTGATTTTGTAGATTGTTGAGTTGGGAAGATTCCATCCGAAATGGTCAAAATCCGTCCCCTACATTTTCGGTGATTGTTCATTGTGGTTGTGTTTTAAATTGAATTAAATTGGTTGGGTAAGGCACGGATTTGGGAAATTTCCGAAAAAAAGTGTTGATTTTGTGATTTAAATGTGTTCCGGAAAAAAGTGTTGATTTAATGGGAATTCGTAAATTTTTTTTTTTGTTACCTACCACGACGGTTACTCGACCGTCGTGGTAGCTCCATTCGTAAATTTTTTTTTTTCGTTGTTACCTACCACGACGGTTTTCAAACCGTCATGGAATCCAAATATATACCACGACTGTGGATTCCACAACGGTTAAAAAACCATCGTTTAAGTATTATCACGACGGTTTTTAATCGTCGTCGAATCTCTATTTTGTAGTAGTGTTAGGAGAGGCTAGTTATGTTCTTGGTATTCAACTCTTTAGAGATAGAAAGAACAAAACGATAGCACTCTCTTAAGCTTCATACATTGACAAAGTACTTGAGAGGTTTTCTATGAAAGATTCCAAGAAAGGTGCCCAACCTTTCAGGATTGGAATCAAGCTTTCTAGAGATGACTGTCCCAAGACATCGGAAGAAAGGGAGCGTATGAAAAACGTACCTTATGCATCAGCAGTAGGTAGTCTTATGTACGCTATGTTATGCACTAGGCCTGACATTTGTTTTGCGGTTGGTATGGTAAGTCGATATCAGTCGAATCCGGGACCGAACCATTGGGGTGCGGTCAAGCATATACTCAAGTATCTACGGAGAACGAGGGACTATATGCTTGTGTATTCCGGTCAGAACCTTGTTCCTAGAGGATACACTGATTCTGATTTTCAATCAGATCAGGATTCAAGGAAATCGACTTCAGGATCTGTTTTTACCCTTGGAGGTGGTGCCGTTGTGTGGAGGAGTATTAAGCAATCTTGCATTGCTGACTCGACCATGGAAGCCGAGTATGTGGCAGCCAGTGAGGCATCAAAGGAAGCGGTATGGCTCCGTAGGTTCCTTGGTGATCTTGAGGTCGTTCCTGGTATGGATAAAGCTATAGTGCTCTACTGTGACAACAGTGCAGCAGTAGCTAATACCAAGGATCCTAGGCATCATAAGAGGAGTAAGCACATTGACAGAAAATATCACATCATCAGAGGCTTTGTTGAGAGTGGAAATGTGACGGTTTGCAAAATCGCATCAGAGGACAATCTTGCTGACCCGTTCACGAAGACTTTGGTGGCCAGAAGATTCGAAGAACACGTTGAAGGCATGTGGATGCGTAATATGTCACATTTACTCGCTTAGGGCAAGTGGGAGATTGTTGGGATCTAAATGTGCCCTAAGGATAGAAAATCAATATTAGGGATTTTCTGTAAATATGACATTTTGATATTAATAAGAGGAGGTTATTCATGTTTAATAAGATGTGTCCTATTTACTTTCATTTGTTGATTGTATGGTTATTTTGAGCAAACATAAAATACTCCTTGACTGTTGCTAATATATCAGATTACCATATGTATACGGGGTATACATAGAAGACGTGGTAATTTGATAACAGTCTAAATAAATAGTCCGCAATCGATGGAATAAGATTTGGGGATCTTATTTATGATAAGATTGTACAAGTTGTCTACTTCCTTGGAGGGATGGTTTGTCTTGACCATCAGATAGGTTCCGAGTAGAAACTTTAATGTATACCAGTATTGAGGTATGACATTGGACTGGACCTAAAGTGTTAATTGATTCGGTTTAATAATTCCGTTTATAAGAATCAATGAAACTTTGATTATCATCCTGCATTAATCTTAATCCTGAAATGATTACTTGAATTCGCATCCATGACTTTTGTACTTTAATGCACTAAAGGTGAGACACTGTTAATTCATGGTCAATATACTTGTGTTTTGGGTGCATGACTTATGGATGGAGAAATCAAGATTCATAGATACGGAATCCATAGCTATCTTAACGATAGTAAATGTTATCTACTTAAAAGCATTATTCGGGGATTGAAAGATAGTATAACAAGATCTTGGCCATCGGTTTACTTTGTGTTCTCTGATGGTTTACCAATTGTATGGTTTTATAATTGGTGATTCTTTCAATAGAGAATAATGGAACTTTAAGTTAAAATGATTGAAAAGGTAAAACGGAAAAAGTCCTTAATTCAATCATGGATGACAAAGCTAACTTTATGATCTTTTGATTCAAAATTTATCCAGAAAAATAATAATTATTTTTTTTTAGATGAATTTTGAAAAAGGATTGGACTTCTATATAAAGGCTAGGGATTCATGAAAAACTAATTTTTGGTAATTTTTCAAGAGCCAAAAATGTTTTTGGAGAAAAGGAAAAAATTTAGTTTTTCCCGAACATCAAAAATTCGGCTATCTTGTGAGAAAGAAAAAGAGAGAAAATTTTATTGAACCAAAACTGAGAGGAAGGTTAAACCGAGTGATTATTTTCATAAGGAGGTTAACCGGTTCCTGTTTTACAGTTTTGAAGGAAGAAGGTTGATCATATTCTCAACGAGGTACATCGGAATTGAGAATGAGGGATCTAGACTTCGAAAAGCATTACCGGTCGCTTGGATTCATAAAACGTGTGCCCACACACACTCTGAGACTTGGAACTCGAGAATAATAGAGAAGACACGTTGGTCAAACGCTCTAGTAATTCCGGAATCCAAGAATAAATGTACGCTTGATCATAAATTTAATTTATTGTTATATGCATCATGAGATTCTTTTCCGGAAACGGCATAAAAATTTTAAAACTTCCGCTGTGCCGTAACTCTGATTACCGATCCGATTTTTCCAACATCTACGTGAGACCAACAGTAAGAAAACATAAGTACACGGTATGCAACACTCAAACACTAAAGGAAATAATTTTATGACTATAAAGTAACAAATATGCACATAAGTTTTAATAAATCACATAATATTGTATTGTAATCTAGTAAACTGAGATTTCACTATTAAGACACTAAGGAAAACGTCAACATTAATGTTTGAAACGCTTAAAATCTTGGAAAACAAATTATAAAGATAGAAACTAGATACTTTAAGCTTTCCTACGAGTTATCAAGTGTCTAAAACGAGATTATACTCAAATTTAAATAAATTTTACAATTTAAAATCTCACACCGATAAAACGATTAAATATTAAAATGTGATATAAAGGTAAGTCATACATATGTACATAATCGGATTGGGCCTTACAAACTCAACACTAGATGGAAAGTATATACTTAGGTGACTACTTGTCACCTTGATTGATTAATTAATTAAGAAATAAATAAATAAATAAACTAATAAATATTTAACAAAATGTAATTATGCTAAGAAAGTTAATTAATAATCAATAAAGTAATAAATTAATAAATTAATTATAAGAATTAATAAGTGATAATTAGCTGTGTAAGTAAGATTATCATGTTCAGTAACTACATAATTATAATACATGATTAATTAGAGATTAATTTATATTAATCATTGATATAATTATTAATAAAACTATAGATAATTAATTAGAGATTAATCAAACATTAATTATTAGAATAATCTAATTATTAATTATTAATATGAGAATTAATAATTGATAATTATTATATGAAAAATTAAATTATTAATGATATAATTATTAATTAGTCAATTAAAATTATGTAATTTAATTATAATTACTCAATTAAATAAAGTAATAATTAACTACTACCTAATTAATTAGTTAATTGATTAATTAATCAATTAAATTAAATTAAATTAAATTAAGTAAATAATAATAAGCCAAAATTTATTTAACACTTAATAATTAATATGAATTAATTGTTAATGTTAATTATGATATAAGTAAATTAAGCTAACTTTAATTTATAAAATAAATAAATAAATAAATAAATAAAGTAATATAACTATAATTCTATCCAATAATGAGATATTGTTAAATCAAGACAATTTCTCAAACTTACATAGTAGGAGATATAACTCCAGAAGTTTAAGCACATAAGACAAGTAAGTACAAACCTGACCTATAACATGCAACAAAATGGTTTTATTTGTTGATGTTCTATATTTGCTATGATTTGCCTTGATGATATGATGAGTATATGAGTTATATGTATTGTTTTGATTAAGCATTTGACATGCATAATTTATAATGCACTGATATGATCGACATACTTTATAAATATTTATACCATAATGATAGATGCATCGTATCATGTAAATCTACACATTGTCACAATTAATAAGAATGAAGCTAACGAAAGATAGAATTAAGTGTCGTACCAACCTCTAATTAGTGAGAGGATATGATAAGAATGAAAGTTATAAGTTATGATCTTGGAGGTTATTGGAGGGCCACTCCCCCAACTCCCCATTGGTTGTGCACGTATGGGTACGACATAGGGACCTTTAAGTAAACAAGACATATACATAATGAAGCATAATTGAACACATATAAATCACATGTATTTTTGCACATGCATGATGTTACGTGTGATGATATGATTTTATGAAAAAGTTTTGTGAGATATTGTTTGTACTTGCTGAGCGAAAGCTTATACGTGTGTGTTCGTACTATAGGTAACGCAGGTAAGCAGCCCGCTACTTAGATGTTTTATGGACTGGCAAAGCTGTGCGGAGGCAATGAAGGAAGGAAGTGGGATACCACCACCAATTTATTTTTTGCATTTAGACTTCTTAAATTATTTTGTATCGACTATATTTATAACAATGTTTTTAATATTTTGGTACTACTAAACTAGCATGAATACTTTATGAGAAAAAGACTTTAGAGTCTTTTCTTTTAACTCACATGACGTTATAACTTTTTAAATATTATCTAAGTACGAATTTGTAAATGATATTTATTATAGATAGATTTTTAATTAGATTTTTAATTTTCTCAATTAAAAATTTTAGTAAATTTAACTCTTTTAGTATGAATATGGTTTATTTAAAAAAAATTATGTATTTTTGAAACCTAACATAAATAAGTGTTAAAACTAAATGAATTAAGAATAAGTAAGTTAGTTAACGGTCTGAAAAGTAAGGTCATTACAATTGGCATTAGAGAGGTATCCTGCCATCATATCTTATGGCGTTTCCACATCAGTTTCAGCCTGTCCAAATAAGTTAGAATTTTATTATTTATTATTATTATTATTATTATTTACTATTAGTGGTTGTTATTGATCTTATTTTATAAATAGGCATCCATATACTATTAGTATACCACCGATTAGAGGATCATCATTCGAAAACACACTTCTTAGTAAACTCGATACCAAAATAATGACTACATTTCGGAGAGCTAGACCAGAGCGCTACTATAGAGAAACTCATTTGGGAGATTGGCTACATCACATAGAGTCCTTACGTAGCTCGTGTGGCATAACACGGGAGACATGGTCAAGACTAGCAGTAATTTAGCTGAGGGTGCTGCTAGGCGTTGGTGAGAGTTTATTGGGCAAGACTTGAACCTCGTACGTTGGAGGGATTTCCGTCGCAATATTACGGAGCACTTTGTAGGTCATTTCCTTTACAAAGAGAGGATGGCTGACTCGAAATATGCACAAGGACGTCGTTTCTTCACTCAGCGGCGGGATGGGCACCTGTACAGGATGAGAGCATGCAGGAGTACAAACGTCGATTCGAGGAGGATCTCCTAGCCGAGTGCCCTTACGAACTGTGCCAAGAGAACACATATAAGCTATTCTGGCATGGAGTTCCCTACGAGATACGAGCATTTTTCTACTTTCACCGACCCTATCCGGATTATGATCACTTATGTTCAGAGGTCATTTACGCCGAGATGCATCTAAGAGCGGAGAGGGTAGACATTCCTCCAACAGGGGGATTGGAGGATGCAGAGGATGCCAGTAGCCATGTTGAGGCACCAGCCCCACACCAACCAGAAGCCGTAGGAGACGATGATGTTCGCATTGATCCAAAAGAGGAGGACCCCATTGAGGTTTTCACTGAAAGAAAAGATGACGAGACGGACGGTCCATGAGTATTAGTAGAAGATCGAGTGTAGTAATTTACTATCGGATAGTTTACCTACAGTTTGTAGATGTTTTATATATTATCTATCTAATGTATTTGGTGATACTTGTGTTATGCTTATGATTTATGTATTCTCTAGAACTGATTATGACCAATATGGTTAATTGTTATGTGAACATATGACTATGTGATGTTATGACATGATGCTTTTAAGATATGATATGTCATGATTCATGGGTTGTACTTTTTTATTTTTAAATGAAACTCACGTCATAAATCTATGCTTAAGCTAAAATAGCAACGCGCGAGATATTAAACAAGCATGGTTCTTTTAGGTTGAACACTAGAGTTATATATAGAGCCATGGTACGTCCTCGAGCGGCAACAGCAAGACGACCACAAGAAGCGAACCTAGTTGAAATGGTCGTTAACCTACAGCGCATATTGAAATTCCAGGAGCGCGAGATGCAGAATATCCGTGAGCAGCTTGCTCAGCAAAATCAAGAACTACCCCTTACACCAGTTGTTCCAGCTCAACCTGCAGCACTAGCAGTGCCTGCGGCACAAGTCGACCAATCTGTGGTCTGGCAAGAATCGTTGTATGAGAGGTTCTAATGTATGAAACCACCAGAATTCGAAGGATCAACTAACCCTTTAGAGGCTGATATATGGTTAACCTCCCTTCAAATAGTATTGAACTTTATAGACCTCACTGAACAAGAAAGTTTTGTGCTTCCTATGTCATAAGAATAATGCTCGTTATTGGTGGGAAACTGTGCAAATGAGGAAGAATGTACTTGAGATGACATTGAATGATTTCATTCAGGAATTCAATGACAAATTCTACAATCGGATGGCTATGAAAGCACGACAGGATGAATTCAACAACATCAAGCAAGGCTTTATGTCAGTAACTGAGGCTGTCCGCAAGTTCAATCCACTGGCACGACTTTGCCCTCACCTTGTGCCAACTGAGGATGAAAGGGTTAGGCGAATGTTGGATATGTTTCTCCCTGAGATAACACTTGTGATCGATAGTGGCGAGAGATCGCCTACGACTATTGCTGAATGTGTCGAAAGAGCACTACGCGCTGAGTATCGTCTTGCTCAAGCTAAGCAAGAGAGGGCTAAGTTCTTTGAAAAGAAGAAGAAAAATAAGTCGTAATCGAAGCAAAACTAAGGAAATCAACCGAACAGCCAGAGAAACAGAGCCAATCTAAATGGCAATCACTCCAAACAAAACCATAACAAGTGAAAGGGGAATATTAATGAAATAAGAACCAGAAGAACCATCCCCTGAAGAAGAACAACACCGTTTACCGTACATGCCCTAAGTGTGGGAAGAAACATCAAGGTGAATGCAAACTCGGCTCAAATACTTATTACTTATGTGGTAAGGAGAGTCACTTTGCCAAGAATCGTTATACCAATAAGCAGAATTAGACTGGGCAGAATCAGCTAAAGCCATAAGAGACTCAACTCCATAACATGCAAGCCAAAATCGAGGGTCCGTAGATTAACCAAGGACGTTTGGAGGCCCCGCCAAAATCGAATGCTCACATTTTCGCCTACACAAAGAATGATGTTGAAGCTGGAACCTCGAATGTGGTGACGGGTTAGCTCTTTGTGACCAACCAAGATGCACATATTTTATTTGATTCTGAAGCAACTCATTCATTTGCATCACATACGTTTGCTAGGAAACTCACTCAATTTAGGGATAGAATTAATCATACCTTTAGAACGGCCCTGCCTTAAGGACAAACCTTATTGTCAAGTTATTGGTTGCGTCATGTGCCAATAATTATTACTGGTAGAGAACTGTTCATTAATCTAGTTATTCTAGAAATATTCGACTACGACATCATCCTAGGGATGGACTTTCTAGGAAAATACAATGCGAACATTAACAGTCGGGCGCGTAAAGTGACATTCAAACCTGATGGAGTAGAAGAGTTTATTTATGTCAACATTTATAAGAAACAACCTAGGGTGATGATTTCTGCCATGAGGGCACGAAGGATGCTACATAGCGGATGTGTTGGATACCTAGCCAATATCATAGATACGACGAAAGAATAATGATCCAAACTAGAAGATGTGGCAGTAGTCAGAAATTTTGTTGAGGTCATCCCAGAAGACTAAACTAGAATACCTCCTAATTGTGAAATCTCATTTGAAATCGAATTGATGCCCGGCACAGCACCGATATCCAAGGCTCCATACCACATGGCCCCAGCCGAACTCAAAGAATTGCATACGCAACTTCAGGAACTTTTGGACAAAGGATTCATACGTCTGAGTTACTCACCTTGGGGTGCATTTGTCTTGTTCGTCAAGAAGAAGGACGGCACGTTAAGGATGTGAATTGACTACCGTGAGCTCAACAAGGCGACCATCAAGAATAAGTATCATCTTCTAAGAATCGACGACCTCTTTGATCAACTTAAAGGAGCATCAGTCTTATCCAAGATCAACTTATACTCGAGTTATCACCAATTGAAGATCAAAGAAAGTGATGTGCCAAAGTCAGCATTTCGTACACGCTACGGTCACTACGAGTTTTTAGTCATGCCATTTGGATTGAAGAATGCACCTGCAGCTTTCATGGATTTGATTAATTGAGTATTCAAGGAATATTTGGACAAGTTTTTCATTGTGTTCATTGATGATATCTTGATCTACTCAAAGACCCTAGAAGAGCATGAAGAGCATTTGAGGATCGCTCTCCAAACTTTGAAGAACCACCAGCTTTATGCAAAATTTTCTAAGTGTAAATTTTGGCTTGACAAGGTTCAATTCCTCAGACATGTGATCTCCAAGGACGGAGTATCTATCAACCTATCCAAGATTGAAGCTGTGAGCAAGTGGCCAGCACCGAAGAGTGTGACTAAAGTGCGAAGCTTTTTAGGTCTAGCCGGTTACTACAGAAGATTTGTTGAGGGATTCATGAAATTAGCCGCACCTCTTACCGCACTTACTTGGAAGGGAAAGAAGTATGAATGGACAGAGAAATGCCAGGATAATTTCCAAGAATTGAAGAAAAGACTCACTAGTTCTCTTATTCTCATGATTCCATCAGATGAGGGAGAGTTTGATATCTACAACGAAACATCTAAGATGGGCTTAAGAGCAGTTTTGATGCAGAATAGGAAAGTCATAGCTTATGCCTCACGGCAATTGAAGGAGCATGAAAAGAACTACCTGACCCATGATTTAGAATTAGCAGTTGTGGTGTTGCCTTTAAGATCTGGTAATACTATCTTTACGTCGTCAAATGTCTGGATTTTTACAGATCATAAAAGTCTTTAAGTACATCTTCACCTAGAAGGAACTCAACATGAGACAAAGAAGATAGTTGGAATTGGTTAAGGATTATGATTGTGAAATTCTTTATCATCCCGAAAAGGCCAACAAAGTTGCTGATGTACTAAGTAGGATGTCGTCTGCCACCCTCATGGCAATTCAATCACTACCACAATCGCTTCATGAAGATATTTTCAAGCTTGGAATTGAGCTTATTACAGGAAAGCTTTCGTCATTGACTCTCCAACCTACAATTCTTGATGAAATCAAGGAAGCTCAGGGGCTCGATCCTAGTTTGGTCATGATATGAAAAGAAGTCATGGAAGGGAAAGAAACTAATTTTGGTGTGTCAGATGAGGGTATTATTTATTTTAACTCCGAAAGCAGATTTCATCTGAGGCCCACGACACTCCATACTCCATCTATCCCGGAGTGACTAAGATGTATAAAGACTTGAAGGAGCATTTTTGGTGGAACAAGATGAAGAACGATGTGGCTGAATTCGTGAGTAAATGCCTAACCTGTCAGAAAGTTAAGGCAAAACACAAGCGACCAGCTGGGAAATTGCAACCTATTGAAGTTCCAGAGTGAAAATGGGAACAAATCACTTTGGATTTTGTGGTCGGATTGCCAAAAACCAGTGAAGGTTATGACACCATCTGGGAAATTGTTGACCGTTTGACTAAATCAGCACGTTTTATTATCTGGAAAAGTTGGCGGAATTGTTTGTATCCAATGTTGCTAAGCTACATGGCATTCCTTTATCAATCATTTCAAACCGCGACAGCCGTTTCACCTCCACTTTTTGGAGAAATGTTCAGTGAGCGATGGGAACTGAGCTCAAGTTTAGCATTGCTTTTCACCCTCAGATTGATGGTTAATCCGAGAAAACCATTCAAACCTTAAGAGGATATGCTTCGTGCTTGCATTATGGACTTCAAAGGTGCATGGAATAAGAAGCTACCATTGATTGAATTCTCCTACAACAATAGTAATCAGGAAACTATCGGGATGGCACCCTATGAAGCACTCTATGGTAGGACGTGCCTATCACTGGTACACTGGCATTAAACCAGGGAGAAGCAATTGGAAACCATAGATTTCATTATCAAGACCACTTAATCAGTCAAGAAAATATGATGATGAATGGAAGCAGCTCAATGTCGACAAAAGAGTTATGCCGACAAGGGAATGAGGCACCTTGAATTTCAAGAAGGAGACTTCGTTTCTTGAAGGTAGCACCGATGAAGAGCGTGATGCGATTCGGAAAGAAAGGCAAGTTGAGCCCAAGGTACATAGGACCCTTTGAGATCATAGAACATGTTGATAAGGTAGCTTATAGATTAGCATTACCATCAAAATTGTCAGCAGTGCACAATGTATTTCATGTCTCAATGCTGAAGAGATATGTCTTGGATCCATCTCATGTAATAGAGCATGAACCAATCCAAGTTCACGAGGACCTCACTTATGAAGAAAAGCCTGTGCAAATTCTGGCTCATGAAGAGAAGACTCTCAGAACCAGGACCATACCCCTTGTCAAAGTGTTATGGCAAAATCACAAGATCGAGTAAGCCACTTGGGAACGTGAAGATGAAATGAGAAAAAATTATTCATTTTTGTTCAAATTTTTCAAAGACTAAAATTTTGTAAGGAGGGTAGATTGTGACGCCCTAGAAATTATAAATTTTTATCGTGGATTTCCTTCATTAAAATACTTCTAATGAATTATTTTGATGAATATCAAATTTCAAGATCATGAATGATTGTATATGTATCATCAGTATGAAGATGTCGATTATCTAACAATGTTGAGCGTCTCTATTTAAATGAGAAATTATAGATACATAGAAGATGAGTTGAACTACATATAAATTTATACAAAAAACTTATTATGTCATATTAGAGGGATAAATGTTAATTTTTGAGAAAGAACCCTGATTTTCATTAGTAGGTCAATTTGATGACCTTAGTAATTATTATTTTCATATCAATATTTAAGTTATGAGAGTATGATTGGAAAAATTAATGTGTCATATAGATAGAAGATAAATAATTAGGATTTACTCTTAGAAGATCCAAAGGTGGAAGATTGATCAAAAATTGTGCTTAGATTTAAAATAAATAGTGTAGATTTTATGTTAAAGGAACTATAGGCAAATCAATGGCCAAGCTTTAGATGATAAGTGACCAACGATAGCTTAAGGTAATGATTAGTGTAATGGAAGATCCACTGGATGAGAATAAGGATGACAACCTTTAATCAATTGTGGAAGAATTGGAAGAAAGAAAAAAAAAAACAAAAATGAGAAAAACAAAGGGGAGATTCGGATTTTATGGTCAAAAGCAAGAAGAAATTTGAACAATTGAGGAAAAAACAAAAAAAGAAAGTGGTGCATGCATTCAACCTCATGTAAGAGATGTCATGGCTTGTTTTGGCAATATGACCCAAAGAAGAGACAAGTGAAAGTGACCACTTATCTCCCACTTTGTTGAACAAAATTTTCACTCCAACTCCCTCCCTTAAGTGGCAGCAATGCAAGGGGAGAATCAGCCAAAAATTTTTCATTTTTACCCTACAAAATACAGCTCCTTTAAAGAAAATGTTGACTGAAAACAAGCCCCTAACATCTCGTTTTATTCTCACACAAGTTAAGCTCAAAAACCCTAGCTTCTCTAGCCAACACCAAGCTCAAAAAAAAAAAAAAAAACATTACCGACACTATTTTTCATCTCCAACACCCCTCTAGCACCCTCCTCCCTCCATTTTCAAGCTCCAAGCAACCCCGTTACCAAGTTCAAAGAATGTGATGCGGAGTTAGAGGACGTGTTATTAGAGGTAACATAGTGGTTTTCTCTATGTTTTAGTCTTTTTTTGGAGTCCTAAAGCATGATGTTTTGTTAGATTCTTAATGTTAGACCTCTTCTTACCTAGGAAAAGGTTTTGAGAAGAACTTTGGAGGTCCAAGAATTTAAAGGATCCATTGAGCATTTCGGTAAGATCTACAAACTTTATTAGAGCTTGTGGTTGTTGTGGTAAATATGACATGCATTAGAAACTATCATAAAATTTTGCAGAAGATAAGCTTCATTTAGGCTTTAGAATCACTTGGTTTGCTTTTGTATGTCTAAAGTTAAGTGTATTGAAGTTGTGACACAAAACTAGAGAGAAAAGAAACCTCTGGAGAACAATCTAGCCACGGGTTCATGTACTCCAAAACCTTTAGTCTCAAAATTTTAGATTAAAAGTTATAGATCTAAATACTAGATTCTTTAAGCATTCCAATAATGTATCATGCACCTCAAACGGATAAATATACAATTTTTGGTGAATTTTACAAGTTTAGACTACATACCGAAAGTTTTTGCTGGAACCCTGTACCAGCCACGGGTTTTGTATTTTTTAGGTTAGTAACCCATAACGTTTTGTAAAAATATTCTTCTTTTATGAACTAGACACCATAAGCTTTCCAATGACATATTTTTTTTTCCTTATTTGGACTTGTAAGTGAATTGTTATGATTTTTTTAAAATTTACCCATAAATTTGGACATATGGTGCACTCGTGGGACCAACAGTAACAAAACCTAAGTATATGGTATGAAACACTAAAACACTAATGGAAATAATTTTATGGTTATAAAGTAGACATTTTAAGATTCGAAATGAGTTATCATTCGTTTAAAACAGATATGCACATAAGTTTTAATAAATCACATAATATTGTTTTGTAATCTGGTAAACTGAGATTTCATCATAAGACACTTAGGAAAACATCCACATTAATGTTTGAAAAGCTTAAATCTTGGAAAACAAATTATAAAGACGATAACTAGATACTTCAAGCTTTCCAATGAGTTATCAAGTGTCCAAAACGGGATTATACTTAAATTTAAATAAATCTTACAAATTAAAATCTCACACCGAAAAAATGATTAAATGTATTTAGAGGATAACATATGGACATATTTATTTATGAAATGAGTTGGTATTAAGTGTATGATCAAATAATGTGAAAAACCCTAACTTTATAAAGTTAAATCATAAGTTTTAAATGTACTAAGATAAAATACACTGGAGGATTACTGGGCATATACCAAGAGACTACCTTAGCCCAACTAAATGATCATAGTGAATGGGATTGGACCTTACCATCCCAACACTAGATAGAGGGTATACAGTTAGGTGACTCATTGTTACATTGATTGATTAATTAATTAAGAAATAAACTAATAATAAACTAATAAATATGTAACAAAATGTAATTATGCTACGAAAGTTAATTAGTAATTAATAAAGCAACTAATTAATTAATTAGAAGAGCTAATAAGTGATAATTAGCTATGTAAGTAAGATTATTATGTTGAGTAACTACATAATTATAATACATGATTAATAAGAGATTAATTGATCATTAATCAATGATATAATTGTTAATATAACTATGGATGATTATTTAGAAATTAATTAAGCATTAATTATTAGAATAATCTAATTATTTATTATTAATATGAGGATTAATAATTGATAATTATTATATGAGAAATAAAATTATTAACAATATAATTATTAATTAGTAAATTAAAATTATGTAATTTAATTATAATTACTCAATTAAATAAAGTAATATTAATTAGTTTCTTCATTACCCAATATGCTTCATGCTCCAATTTTACCGAAAGATGGCAAGCTTTGCAGCCAATCTATAGGGAGACATTCCAATTGGTATTTCGAATTCAGTTCAATATGCCAATAATGCATCTTCTAGCTTCTTGGCTCAGTCTTTGCGAGAGCTATGAACCGTTTTCTCCAAAATCAACTTTACTTCTTTGTTGGAGATTTCTACTTGCCCATTAGTCTGAGGATGGTAAGCAAGTGCAATTCGGTATCTGACTCCATATTTTAGAAAAAGAGCCTCAAATTGTTTGTTGCAAAAGTGCGATCCTTCATTACTTATTATAGCCCTTGGAGTGCTAAACCTCATGAAATTGTTTTTCCGAAGAAAATTAAGCACAACCTTACCATCATTTGTCAGAGTTGTCGTTGCTTCAACCCATTTTGTCACATAGTCTACCGCAAGGAGAATGTATTTATTGTTGTAGGAAGAAGGTAACGGTCCCATGAAGTCAATGCCCCACACATCAAACAACTCCACTTCAAAAATATTCTTCAAAGGCATCTCGTTCTTTTTGGAAATATTTCCCATTCTTTGGCATTTATCACAAGTGGCAACAAAGGCCTGAGCATCCTTAAACAAAGTAGGCCAATAGAAGCCCGATTGCAAGACTTTAGCAGCCATTCGGTTTCCTCCAAAATGTCCACCACATTCAAGTGTGTGACAATGGCATAATATGTCCCTTATCTCTTCTTCCGGTACATATCTCCTTATGATCTGATCTGTACAATGCTTGTATAATACCGATTCTTCCCAATAGTAGTGCTTCATATCAGAAAAGAACTTCTTCTTTTGTTGTTGTGAGAGGTCCGACAGAAAAATCTTTTATGTGAGGAAGTTGACATACTCGGCAAACCAAGGAAGATTCTTTGTAGAAGAAATAGCAAAGAGCTGCTCATCTGGAAAGTGGTCATCAATGGGAGGCTTTTGCAACTCTTTCTCTTCTAGTAATTCGAGCCTAGCGAGATGATCCGCTTCAAGATTCTCTGTGCCCTTCTTATCTTTAATCTCCAAATCAAATTCTTGAAGCAATAACTGTTGGAAAAATCGGATCGGTAATCAGAGTTACGGCGCAGCGGAAGTTTTAAAAATTTTATGCCGTTTCCGGAAAAGAATCTCATGATGCATATAACAATAAATTAAATTTATGATCAAGCGTACCTTTATTTTTGGATTCCGGAATTACTAGAGCGTTTGACCAACGTGTCTTCTCTATTATTCTCGAGTTCCACGTCTCAGAGTGTGTGTGGGCACACGTTCTATGAATCCAAGCGACCGGTAATGCTTTTCGAAGTCTAGATCCCTCATTCTCAATTCCGATGTACCTCGTTGAGAATATGATCAATCTTCTTCCTTCAAAACTGCAAAACAGGAACCGGTTAACCTTCTTATGAAAATAATCACTCGGTTTAACCTTCCTCTCAGTTTTGGTTCAATAGAATTTTCTCTCTATTTTTTTTTTTTTTTTTACAAGATAGCCGAATTTTGATGTTCCGGAAAAACTAAATTTTTTCCTTTTCTCCAAAACGTTTTTTGCTCTAAAAAAATTACCAAATTTTTTTTTTCATGAATCCCTAGCCTTTATATAGAAGTCCAATCCTTTTTCAAAATTCATCTCAAAAAAAAATAATTATTATTATTTTTCTGGATAAATTTTGAATCAAAAGATCATACAACTTTAGGGCTAGATTCATTGAACCTAAAAACGTTTTTCAAAGAGGAAATCTTCCTTAAAAAATTCGGCCACATTGAGTTTGTTAAGCTAGATTGGTGATTCAAATTTTAAATCAAGAATCTAGACTAGTCAAAAGATCATAGTCCTATCTAGATTCAAATTCCTTTTAAACCTTTTTGAATTTAAATAAGATTCACTTATTTGAATTAATATTTTTCATAAACATTGACCATATTAATTAATTTAAATCAATTAAATATTTCAAATTTCCTTTCCTCAAAAAAACGTGAACCACTTTTAATTAGGAAAGAAAAATACATGAAATAATCTCCATTATTTAAATCAATTAATAATTTAATGTTAGAAATTTATTTGAATAATTTTGAAACAAAATTTTTCTTCCCTCCACCTATCTAAAAACCGTGCACCTTATTGAGATTAGGAGAGAAAAATTTATTTTTTCAAAATTAAATAATCCAAACACAATCTTATTTCCAAAATTCAAATTAACCAATCACATGTTGACAAATCATTTGTCTACAAATTTTACATGTCCAATCCTTTCTGGATTGCATGTTAGAGAGTAACATGTCTTAATAGACATTACTAAATTCTATTTAAATTTACCGATCTCATAAGGAACAAATCTCGAGACGCTTTATGGAACTATGCGAGCTAATAGAGGGACCCGATGGAAATATGTAAAGAGGCTCCTATAATTGTGAAAAATTAATCCCAAATTAATTATTTATCAATTATCAACTTCAAAACTATTCCACTAAAAGTTTGAAGCTGAACTCCTGTTTACATACCGTATTACGAAAGCTCTCTCACGTAGTGCTTCTTCCATGATTTATTCATCGCTTGCTTAATCCCCATATGTCATCCATGATTGAATTAAGGACTTTTTCCGTTTTACCTTTTCAATCATTTTAACTTAAAGTTCCATTATTCTCTATTGAAAGAATCACCAATTATAAAACCATACAATTGGTAAACCACCAGAGAACACAAAGTAAACCGATGGCCAAGATCTTGTTATACTATCTTTCAATCCCCGAATAATGCTTTTAAGTAGATAACATTTACTATCGTTAAGATAGCTATGGATTCCGTATCTATGAATCTTGATTTCTCCATCCATAAGTCATGCACCCAAAACACAAGTATATTGACCATAAATTAACAGTGTCTCACCTGTAGTGCATTAAAGTACAAAAGTCATGGATGCGAATTCAAGTAATCATTTCAGGATTAAGATTAATGCAGGATGATAATCAAAGTGTCATTGATTCTTATAAACGGAATTATTAAACCGAATCAATTAACACTTTAGGTCTAGTCCAATGTCATACCTCAATACTGGTATACATTAAAGTTTATACTCGGAACCTATCCGATGGTCAAGACAAACCATCCCTCCAAGGAAGTAGACAACTTGTACAATCTTATCATGAATAAGATCCCCAAATCTTATTCCATCGATTGCGGACTATTTATTTAGACTGTTATCAAATTACCACGTCTTCTATGTATACCCCGTATACATATGGTAATCTGATATATTACCAACAGTCAAAGAGTATTTTATATTTGCTCAAAATAACCATACAATCAACAAATGAAAGTAAATAGGACACATCTTATTAAACATGAATAACCTCCTCTTATTAATATCAAAATGTCATATCTACAGAAAATCCCTAATATTGATTTTCTATCCTTAGGGCACATTTAGATCCCAACAATCTCCCACTTGCCCTAAGCGAGTAAATGTGACATATTACGCATCCCCATGCCTTCAACGTGTTCTTCGAATCTTCTGGCCACCAAAGTCTTCGTGAACGGGTCAGCAAGATTGTCCTCTGATGCGATTTTACAAACCGTCACATTTTCACTCTCAACAAAGCCTCTGATGATGTGATATTTTCTGTCAATGTGCTTACTCCTCTTATGATGCCTAGGATCCTTGGTATTAGCTACTGCTGCACTGTTGTCACAGTAGAGCACTATAGCTTTATCCATACCAGGAACGACCTTAAGATCACCAAGGAACCTACGGAGCCATACCGCTTCCTTTGATGCCTCACTGGCTGCCACATACTCGGCTTCCATGGTCGAGTCAGCAATGCAAGATTGCTTAATACTCCTCCACACAACGGCACCACCTCCAAGGGTAAAAACAGATCCTGAGGTCGATTTCCTTGAATCCTGATCTGATTGAAAATCAGAATCAGTGTATCCTCTAAGAACAAGGTCCTGACCGGAATACACAAGCATATAGTCCCTCGTTCTCCGTAGATACTTTAGTATATGCTTGGCTGCACCCCAATGGTTCGGTCCCGGATTCGACTGATATCGACTTACCATACCAACCGCAAAACAAATGTCAGGCCTAGTGCATAACATAGCGTACATAAGACTACCTACTGCTGATGCATAAGGTATGTTTTTTCATACGCTCCCTTTCTTCCAATGTCTTGGGAAAGTCATCTCTAGAAAGTTTGATTCCAATCCTGAAAGGTTGGGCACCTTTCTTGGAATCTTTCATAGAAAACCTCTCAAGTACTTTGTCAATGTATGAAGCTTGAGAGAGTGCTATCGTTTTGTTCTTTCTATCTCTAAAGAGTTGAATATCAAGAACATAACTAGCCTCTCCTAAGTCCTTCATGTCAACTGTTTGGCTAACCAAACTTTGACAGATGATAATGTTGTCACATCGTTTCCAATAAGCAATATATCATCCACATAAAGTATAAGGAAAACCACTTTCTCATTCTTGATACATTTATAAACAAATGGTTCATCAATGTTTTGTTCGAATCCATAGGTTTTGATCGCTTTTTTTAAACCTAATATTCCAAGAAAGAGATGCTTGCTTTAATCCATAAATGGATTTAAGCAACTTGCATACTTTATCTTCTTGGCCTTTTGCCTTGAACCCGTCTGGTTGTATCATATAGATATCTTCTTCAAGAGAGCCATTCAAGAAAGCTGTCTTGACATCCATTTGCCAGATCTCATAATCGAGAGCAGCCGCAATGGATAAAAGAATGCGGATTGACTTGAGCATTGCTACAGGCGAGAAGGTTTCTTCATAGTCGATTCCTTCCTTTTGCGTATAGCCCTTCGCTACAAGTCTTGCCTTGAAAGTTTCCACTTTCCTATCCACACCTCTCTTCCTCTTGTATACCCACTTACACCCAATCGGTTTTATGCCTTGGGGTAAGTCTACAAGTATCCAGACCCCGTTGGAATCCATAGATTCCATCTCGGTGTTCATAGCTATTTGCCAAAGACTAGAATCAACATCCTCCATAGCTTCTTTGTACGTAGCCGGATCATCATGTTCTATGGATTCTGCTTCAAAAACTTCACCATTGAACATGTAACTATCAGGTTCCCTGATAATCCTCCCACTACGACGAAGCTCCCCTGGTTGTTGATTCTTTAGCGGTTTTTCCACAGGGTTTTCTGTGACCTTAGGAACATCTAAACCCGAAGTCATCTCCTCAAGCACTACTTTGCTACGAGGTTTAAAGTCTTCTATGTAACTTTCCTCCAGGAATGTTGCATGTGTAGAAACGAAGACTTTATTTTACTTCGGATTATAGAACAGACCACCTTTTGTCCCTTTTGGATAGCCAACAAACAAGCACACTTCTGATCGCGACTCCAACTTCTTCGCTTCCTTATCCAGGACGTGTGCTGGACAATCCCAAATTCGAATATGATTCAAATTAGCTTTCCTACTCGTCCATAACTCGTAAGGAGTTTTAGGAACCGATTTGGAGGGAACGTTATTCAAAAGATAGCATGCAGTTTGTATGGCGTGCCCCCAAAATGACAAAGGTAATGTGGAGTAACTCATCATAGACCGGACCATATCCAATAGGGTCCTATTCCTTCTCTCAGCTATACCATTCTGTTGAGGAGTACCAGGTGCAGTTAATTTGGATTGTATCCCATTCTCTATCAAATATCCTAAGAACTCATCCGATAGGTATTCCCCACCTCGATCCAATCGAAGTGTCTTAATGGACTTGCCTAATTGTTTCTCCGCTTCAGTCCGAAATTCTTTGAACTTGTCAAAGGCTTCGCTTTTGTGGATCATCAAATAAACATATCCATACCACGAGTAATCATCAATAAAAGTGATATAATACTCATACCCACCACGTGCTTCTATGTTCATGGGACCACAAACATCTGTATGCACTAGTTCTAAAAGTTCCTCAAGACTACTGTCCTTGGCAGCAAAATACCGTTTAGTCATCTTGCCCTCCAAACAGGATTCACATTGTGGCCAAGGTTCAACCTCATACAAGTCAAGGCATTCCTCCTTTACCATCCTTTGAATTCTGTTAAGGCTTATGTGACCAAGTCGTAAATGCCAAAGATATGATTTGTTAGAGTGAGAAGACTTATGTCTTTTAGAGTTCTTTTCCAATTCTGTATCAAGCAGTGAGTGCATCTTAGGTTTGATAAAATAAAGATTTCCATGCATCCATCCATTACAGATAAGAGAATTGTTTTTCCTAATAACAACTTTATTATTAAAAGAAACTGAATAAGAATCTTTAATCAAACAAGCTACCGAAATTAGGTTCCTCTTGAAACTAGGAACATAAAAAAATGTCTCAAAACAATAAACCTAAATTCATCAAAATAAAGATGCACTTCTCCCACTGCTTCAGCTCGCACCAACGTCCCATCACCGGTTCTTAACGTGAAGTTCTCCTCATGCAGACTTCTCGTTACCTTGAACCCCTGTAGAGAAATACAAACATGGTTAGTAGCTCCAAAATCTATAACCCAATTGTCCTTAGATTCTTCCACTAAACAACCCTCAAGATACAGAACATCGAAATTACCTTTTTGCTTTAGCATGGACAGGTATTCTCGACAATCCTTCTTGAAATGTCCTTTCTTTCCACAGTGAAAACACTTAACCTTTTTGGGATCCACCTTCCGCTTCTTAGTCTTAGTAGACTTCTTAGTAGCAGGTGCATCCACAGCAGGTTTCTTCCCCTTGTTCTTCCCCTTTTCCTTCTTCCTTTTGGGATTAGGAGCAGGCGAACTAGGTTCAGCCACATTCGTCTCAGCCTTAGATCCAGAACCCTTAAAAATGTTCTCAAAGGCTTGCAATTCTTTCATTAATTCCGTTAAAGACATCTCCTTCCTGTTAAAGTTGTAAGATGCCTGAAACAAATCGAAATCCTTGGACAAGCTTTGGAAAACCATGACCAATTGAGTTGCAGAATTGATCTCAGCCCCATTTGTTTGAGCTTCAGACAAATAAGCCATGACTTTCATCATGTGCTCCTTGATGGGAGTTCCAACCTTCTGCCTGCAGTTCATGAGACCTTTGATAGCATCGGTCTTAGCCTGGATAGTTTGTTCACCAAACATTTCCTCCAGGTTATCCATGATCTGCCTAGCAGTTTGATGCTCTTCATGCTGTTTCTGGAGCACGTTAGACATGTTCGCCCGAATATAGCACTTAGGTTGGAATTGTCCCAGCGCTCAAGCACTACAAAATTCCTATCAGGAGCATCGATCGCAGGCGTGGGTGGTCTAGGTTGGGTTAGGACGAAACTGTGTTTCTCAAAGTTTAGGACGATAAGCAAGTTCCTTTTCCGGTCATTAAAATTTTCGCCGGTTAATTTGTTTTGCGTAAGTATCACAGATAAAGGGCTCGACATTTTGATCTATAATAAGAAAACATGTAATAAGTACGAGCAAACATCCTATTAATTTATAAAATTTGGTTTTGTAATTAAACAAAAAGATCTATATGCAATCTAAATGTTTATGTGTAAAACCCTTAAAACACATACCTTACAACGATAATTCCTAGATTTCGCTTTCTAAGCTACCGAGGGGTAGTCATAGAATAACTAGCCAAGAACATGGATCCCTTCCGATTAATACATATTTGTCTATGAAACAAATTCCATTGAATATATATTAACTATCGTTTATTTGGCCACTACTTTATATAACAGAGCCTCAAGGGAGGGTTAATAAATAAAGTAGCATGAGTGTGTAACCATCGTTTTCAATTTTGAATCCATATTTTACATCCGCCACCGAGGGGTGATCTAAACATAAAATATGCCCAAAACCGTTATCCTTTCGGAAATCCAAATCAGTGTGCGCTCTAGGTAAGATACCTATCCGAAGGGAATTCCCGGGTCAAAACCGAGTAGTAGGCACTACCATGCGTAACTATTGGACCAACGATGAAGGCCGTAGGTCTTAGTGTGTAAAACCTTCTCCCACTCAATCTTTTAAATTAGGGTTTTTGTTTTTCATGCATAAACAATATTTATTAAGTGGCACTCCCTAGTCTATATGGCATATTATCAATACATCATGAAATAGTATAACATATTCATCTAGCAATTCATCATCTATGATTTGCAAAATATGTAAACAGCCGTGGATCATGATTCCATCCTAGAAAAAAGAAAATTGTAAAATTTACAAAAATTAACCGAAACATATATCGGCCTTCATTTGTAGATCCATGCCTTGTATCCTTTTTCAATGCGTCTTCCATCCCCAATGTCACATCTTTTTAAATTTAAATTTCAAAAAAGATTATATGTGATTTTTAATTTTAATCAAAATTATAAAATCTCAAAATTTAAATAAAAAATCCGGTTATTTAAATTTTAAAATTCAAAAATTTGAAATTTCAAAATTTCAAATTTAAATTTCAAAATTTTAAAATTCATAATAATATCCATTAAATTTAAATTTAAATTTTTAATTTTGATTTCCAAATTATCAAGATCACATATCATAGGAAAATTAAATTTTCAAAAAGATTTTGTGATTTTTTTTATTTATTTTTATTAAAAATGTTTTTTAATTAAAAAACTCCAAAAAATAAAAAATCACATCCTTTGAAATTTCCATACTTTCGTTCATCTTCAATATCTTCGAATCCATTGTAGCCCGAATTTTACAAAAAAAAATTCCTACGCCGTTTCCGGCTTACAAAAATTCTAGGAATTGAAAGAACGACCTAGCGGTGATAATAGACCGCATCTATTACACTTGAAAAACCTAGATACAAATTCTAACCTCTATGGAATCATGACCGGCAAAATTGAACAAGCATCAAATATTATAAAAATAATATTAAGCATTCATTCATCCATACATCCATTCATAATATATTTAACATACTCAAAATAAAATCTAGAGTGCCAACTCTCTAAAATATTTCATTAATGCATAGAGAGAAAGTTATTTGATCAAATAATTTATGTTATATAAATGATCATGAGTTGGCTCTGATACCAGTTGTTGGAAAAATCGGATCGGTAATCAGAGTTACGGCGCAGCGGAAGTTTTAAAAATTTTATGCCGTTTCCGGAAAAGAATCTCATGATGCATATAACAATAAATTAAATTTATGATCAAGCGTACCTTTATTCTTGGATTCCGGAATTACTAGAGCGTTTGATCAACGTGTCTTCTTTATTATTCTCGAGTTCCACGTCTCAGAGTGTGTGTGGGCACACGTTCTATGAATCCAAGCGACCGGTAATGCTTTTCGAAGTCTAGATCCCTCATTCTCAATTCCAATGTACCTCGTTGAGAATATGATCAACCTTCTTCCTTCAAAACTGCAAAACAGGAACCGGTTAACCTTCTTATGAAAATAATCACTCGGTTTAACCTTCCTCTCAGTTTTGGTTCAATAGAATTTTCTCTCTTTTTTTTTTTTTTTACAAGATAGCAGAATTTTGATGTTCCGGAAAAACTAAATTTTTTCCTTTTCTCCAAAAACGTTTTTTGCTCTTGAAAATTTACCAAATTTTTTTTTTTTTCATGAATCCCTAGCCTTTATATAGAAGTCCAATCCTTTTTCAAAATTCATCTCAAAAAAAAAAAATTATTATTATTTTTCTGGATAAATTTTGAATAAAAAGTTTATACAACTTTAGGGCTAGATTTATTGAACCTTAAAACGTTTTTCAAAGAGGAAATCTACCTCAAAAAATTCGGTCACATTGAGTTTGTTAAGCTAGATTGGTGATTCAAATTTTAAATCAAGAATCTAGACTAGTTAAAAGATCCTAGTCCTATCTAGATTCAAATTCCTTTTAAACCTTTTTGAATTTAAATAAGATTCACTTATTTGAATTAATATTTTTCATAAACATTAACCATATTAATTAATTTAAATCAATGAAATATTTCAAATTTCCTTTCCTCAAAAAAACGTGAACCACTTTTAAATAGGAAAGAAAAATACATGAAATAATCTCCATTATTTAAATCAATTAATAATTTAATGTTAGGAATTTATTTGAATAATTTGAAACAAAATTTTTCTTCCCTCCACCTATCTAAAAACCGTGCACCTTATTGAGATTAGGAGAGAAAAATTTATTTTTCCAAAATTAAATAATCCAAACACAATCTTATTTTCAAAATTCAAATTAACCAATCACATGTTGACAAATCATTTGTCTACAAATTTTACATGTTCAATCCTTTCTGGATTGCATGTTAGAGAGTAACATGTCTTAATAGACATTACTAAATTCTATTTAAATTTACCGATCTCATAAGGAACAAATCCCGAGACGCTTTATGGAACTATGCGAGCTAATAGAGGGACCCGATGGAAATATGTAAAGAGGCTCCTATAATTGTGAAAAATTAATCTCAGATTAATTATTCATCAATTATCAACTTCAAAACTATTCCACTAAAAGTTTGAAGCTGAACTCCTGTTTACATACCGTATTACGAAAGCTCTCTCACGTAGTGTTTCTTCCATGATTTATTCATCGCTTGCTTAATCCCCATATGTCATCCATGATTGAATTAAGGACTTTTTCCGTTTTACCTTTTCAATCATTTTAACTTAAAGTTCCATTATTCTCTATTGAAAAAATCATCAATTATAAAACCATACAATTGGTAAACCACCAGAGATTACAAAGTAAACCGATGGCCAAGATCTTGTTATACTATCTTTCAATCCCTGAATAATGCCTTTAAGTAGATAACATTTACTATCGTTAAGATAGCTATGGATTCTGTATCTATGAATCTTGATTTCTCCATCCATAAGTCATGCACCCAAAACACAAGTATATTGACCATGAATTAACAGTGTCTCACCTGTAGTGCATTAAAGTACAAAAGTCATGGATGCGAATTCAAGTAATCATTTCAGGATTAAGATTAATGCAGGATGATAATCAAAGTGTCATTGATTTTTATAAACGGAATTATTAAACCGAATCAATTAACACTTTAGGTCCAGTCCAATGTCATACCTCAATACTGGTATACATTAAAGTTTCTACTCGGAACCTATCCGATGGTCAAGACAAACCATCCCTCCAAGGAAGTAGACAACTTGTACAATCTTATCATGAATAAGATCCCCAAATCTTATTCCATCGATTGCGGACTATTTATTTAGACTGTTATCAAATTACCACGTCTTCTATGTATACCCCGTATACATATGGTAATATGATATATCACCAACAGTCAAGGAGTATTTTATGTTTGCTCAAAATAACCATACAATCAACAAATGAAAGTAAATAGGACACATCTTATTAAACATGAATAACCTCCTCTTATTAATATCAAAATGTCATATTTACAGAAAATCCCTAATATTGATTTTCTATCCTTATGGCACATTTAGATCCCAACAATAACACCCAACGAATAAGCCTAGGCTTTGCATCCTTTTTGGCCATAAGGTATTTAATGGCTAAATTATCAGTGAAGGCTAATACCTTATTGCCAATTAGATAAGGCCTGAACTTATCAAAAGTGAAGACAATAACAAGTAGCTCCTTTTCTGTTGTTGCATAATTGAGCTGAACATCATTGAAGGTCCTGCTAGCATAATGTATGGCATGAAAAACTTTGTTCTTCCGCAATCTTAGAACTGCTCCTACTACGTAATCACTTGCTTCACACATCAACTTAAACGGTAACTCCCAATCTAGAGCTACAACAATAGGCGCCAACACAAGCTTTTCTTTAAGCATAGTGAATGCCTTCTCACATTCTTCATTGAACTCAAAAGGAGTACCTTTCATTAACAAGCTTGAAAGAGGCTTTGAGATGTTGGAAAAATCCTTAATAATTCTTCTATAGAATCCAGCATTACCAAGAAAACTCCGAACTCCCTAAACCGAAGTTGGTGGTGGTAGCTTCTCTATTGTTTCTATCTTCACCCGATCCACTTCTATTCCTTTAGATGAGACCCGATGACCCAAGACAATCCCCTCTTTCACCATGAAGTGGTACTTTTCCCAATTAAGCACTAAGTTGGTTTGTTCACATCTCTCCAAAACCAACTCTAAATTAAAAAGACAATGATCAAAGGAACTACCAACAAAGAAAAGTCGTCCATAAAAATCTCTATAATCCACTCCACCATGTCCGAAAAAATTGCCATCATGCACCTCTAAAAAGTAGCTAGTGCATTACAGAGTCCAAATGACATCCGACAAAAGGCAAATGTACCGTAAGGCCATGTGAACATCATTTTCTCTTGATCCTCCGATGCTATGGCTTTTTGGTTATACCCTGAATAGCCATCTAAGAAGCAGTAATACTTATGACCCGCTAACCAATCCAACATTTGATCAATGATGTGCAATGAGAAGTGATCTTTCTGAGTTGCTTTGTTCAATTTTTGATAGTCTATACAAATCCTCCATCCAGTGACGGTTCTTGCTGGAATCAACTTATTGTTCTCGTTTTTCACCATCATCATACCTCCCTTCTTTGGAACTAGTTACATTAGGCTAACCCATGAGCTATCAGAAATAGGGTAAATAACCCCGGCATCTAACCATTTCAGCACTTCCTTACGAACTACTTCTTTCATGGTTGGATTAAGTCTTCTTTGGGCCTCCACTGACGTCTTGCTATTATCCTCCATCAAAATTGTAAGAACCCAAAATTTTGATGAACTTGCGATTTCCTTGGATAAAAGTAAAATCCAAGTCTGAATCTTGTATGTCGATATGAAGCTCATGATCTGAGTTGAATATCAGTATATGTTTGAGTTCTCATTTAATTAGCTACGAGACTCAATAATAGTTTGCTTAAGTCAAGCATGAGGCCTTTTGAGAAAAAGGACAAAATAGGAATTTATGATTTTTATTACGGTCAAAGTGTGACCAAGTTGACTTTAAGTTTGACTGAGATGGTACTGCAGTGTAATTAACAGTATGGAAATTATACTGCGAAAACCGTCATTACGGAAGAATAAGCAAGAATAAGCTATGAGACCACCCTAGAAAAATCAAGCACAATATTTGAAGCAATAAGGACTAAATAGTTTCAAGTCCTAAGAAAAATTTATACGTAGTCCAATTTTATACAGATGGATTTTGAACTACAATTCAGTATGATAATACTGTTTTAGGACAAAACAGTATTGATATTTTTTAAGTAAGAAAATGGATTGCATAATTATATTAATGGATTCTTGGAATCAAGTGGATAATTATGCAAGAATTGGAAGTCAAGTAGCTCTACCTTAGCCGATCACCCGCAGGGACTAAATTACAAATATTTTGTCTTTAGGGGCAAAAGTGTAATTTTTGGAAATGTTAGCAATGATGATGTAAGCATGATGTCATCAAGATGATGTCATCAAGGTGATGTAAGCATGATGTCATCAAGGTGATGTAAGCATGATGTCATCATGATGAGGTAAGCAAAACTTGTGCACCAAGGAAGCAAATGGCCGGCCACCACCTAGAGGGACTAATTAGTAAATATTTTTGCTTCAAGTACCAAAATGTAATTTTAGAAAAATAAATAAATCCAAGTTCAAGGACTTTTTGACAATTTTAAAAAGTTCAAAAAGCCTATAAATAGGGTGATGGAGGGGCGGTTTTTGGCAGCACAAAACACCCCAAAACTCTGCCCAATTTTCTTCAAACCCTCCCTAGAAGCCGAGCCAAGAAGAAAAAAAAAAATAGATTGGCCGGATTTTGTGAGGAAGAAAGCAAGAAAAAAATTTTTGTGTGGATTCAAGGGTAAGAATCCTTTCCAAGCCTAGAGGTAAACCTCTCAAAACCCTAAGCCTCTCAATTGAGTTTGAGCAAGCTTTTACATGTATAAGCTCATTTTATTCTTATGTCCTAATTTATATTTTTTAGACTTGTGCTTGATTAGGTTATTGGGTGGTTTTGATTTATGTTATTATGCATGATTATGCGGGTTGTGTGTATGACCATTAAGTGTTTGTTGTATGTCCCCACATGCTCAAGAATGAGGATGAATGAATATGTAAATTATGATTGTATGTTGATTTTAGGGTTCAAGACAACCCTAAAAACCCTAGTTGGTGAAAATCACCAAATGGGTTGCATGATGATTTCATGGGTATGGAATGAATGTATGAACATGAAAGCGTTATGTAATACGCTGCATGCTTGATGTAGGCTCACGGTTTAAACCGTTCGAGGTAGTGTGCGCGTAATTTTACGTAAGAATCAATCGAAACCAAAACTGCCAGTCTCGGGTCAAGACTGGGCAGTATTCTGGAAATGCAATTTTGAGGCCTTTAGAGGCCGAATTGGGAAAAACTCAAAACTGAAAAGTTGTAGGAAATTGAAAATCCTAGGGGGCATTGAAGACCGTTTTCAAAAATAAGGCTCCAAAGGCCTTCGTTTTTACAAAAATCCGAGACTGAGAATTCATGGGCAGACCAGACCCAGTGTGCACGGCCAGCAGGTTTCAACCTCAAAAATGATTAAGTTAAGGATAGAACTGGGTTTTTAGTAAAGAACGAAATTTGTAGTATTTTTTGAGATCTACAACTTTTATGCAGAAAGTTTTCTCAGATTCCAAACAGAATTTAAGATAAAGATTTTATCATAAAAACAGTGCAGGAAACAAGAAAATTCCTGCACAAGATTTTCAGAAAAACAGTGCAAAGCAAGAAATTCCTGCATGTGCACTAATAACGGAGATTAATAAACTATTTTCAAAGCTTGTTTTCAAAGATTGACAGTTTTCAACTGTTTTGCTCAAAAGCAACAGTTTTATGAATTATATGGTTTTAAAACAATGTATAGTTTTACATAAGCTTTTCAAAGAAAACTTGACAAAGAATTGTCAAGTAAAGAGATACAGAAATACTTAGGTTAAAAAGTATTTCCAAGACGTAGTAACTAAAAGATAACCTATAGTAACCGGTCAGGATACCGAGTTATTGGGTTGGGCCTTACCCTATGGTTACCGATAGTAATCTAGTAGGGTGTTACTTTATAAGTAATAAGGCCTTAGTTTTTTTTAGTAAGATTAGTAACCTAACGAGTTACTGTTTATGTCTGGTTGGGCCATGAGCCCTAAGGTTACGGCTAGTAACCGACCAAGTCTTTTCAGTAATTGCGGGGGGACATATACCTAGGATTACCCATGGTTGTTGGTTGGGATACCAACATTTAATAATTATAATTTATGGTAAGATAGAATGTAAATTATTATTATCTTACACCCTGTTTGGAAACAGGAGTAGGAACTGTTGTCGTGCCATGTTGGGACGATAAATCAAGAGCGTAAGACGGCAGGTAAGTACAACTCCGCCTACAGCATGAACAAAACGTTTTTGTTGCATGACATGTTTATCAAGAAATCATGAAATTGATTTACATATGTAATATGTTATGGTGCTTTATGTTATGATGGTTTATGCTATGATGTTATGATGTTTATGTTATGATGTCTATGCTATGATGTTTATGTTATGATGTCTTATGGTTTGTGATTATGTTATGTTATATGTTTTGTTATCGTGACATCATGAAGCATGTTCATGAGTATTAAATCACATGATAAGAATAAGTTTTTAAGTCATGAGATAAGATAAGACAAGTTAATGTTATTGTGTCGTACCGACTTGCCACGAGGGCGGGTTTAAACGGTTTAGTCTATGGTTTGAGTTGGATTGGATTGGCTGCCCCAATCACTCCATGTTAAACGGTTTGTTTCATGGTTTGAGTTGGATTGGACTGGCTGCCTCCAACCACTCCAAGGCTATGTACCACGGTACGTGCACGCATGACATGTAAAAGACCCAGAACCAAGTTAATATAAGGAAGCAAAATTGATTTATAAGAAAGCATAATCGGTTCATGCATTCGTGCACTTAAAATGTTTTGCAGGTTGAATGTTGTACTTACTGGGCATAAGCTCATTACTTACGTTCATGCTGTAGGTAAGCAACCTACCGGCAATACTTGATGCAAGACTGTGGAAGGTGGGCATGGCAACTGTGAAATGTGGGATGGACACCGCCACGGGTTTTGTAAAATATGTTTTTGTAAAATATGTTTTGTTATGTTATAAGAAAGTAATGGTATGATTTAAGAAAAGTTTCAAGTATGTATGGCAAGCAAGTTACCTCGTGTTGTACCGACCCGCACTAGGTCGGGTTTGGTCCACGATTTGAATATGATAAGATAGCTTTCAAATGAGGTGTGAAAGCTCGGTACTCGAGTAAGTACCTTTAAGTAAGTATGAGTACAAGTATGGGGTTAAGACAAGTTCAAGATGGGAGTAAAAAAAAAAAAATAAATTTACTCCAGAATTTTCAAGTAAGCTTAAGTATTTAAGCTCGAGATTTAAATTAAGTAAGCATGGTAACAGCCCTACGTAGGTCGGGGCATTACAAAAATTTGGTGCATACACATAGATTGACTAATACCTTTTATATCCGCTAGAGACCATCCAATAGCCATTTTATATCTTCTCAGCACTCTCAATAACCTTTCTTCTTCTTCAATAGAAAGCATAGAAGAGATAATTACCAGTAAAGTTTATGATTCTTCAAGAAAAGTGTAGCATAAATGATCCGGTAAAGGCTTAAGCTCAAGAACCGATGGCTTCTCAATTGATGGAAGTGGTTTTGATGGACCTGTTCCCAAATTTTCAAAGTATCTCATATTGTTGGGACCGAAAAAATCCAACCAATTCATAAATTTCACAACTTCTTCAACTTCCAGGATAGATGGATTTGGATGAATCAAACTCGTTTCCCAGGGTTTTTTGGGTTGACCAAGGTGCTCAGAAAGCAAGGCATCAAGAGCATCAATGCGGAAACAAGTGTCACTAACGCCTGGGTACTTAATAGCATTGAACACGCTAAAAGTTACCTCTTCTTCATATACCCAAAGCCGCAGTTCAACCTTCTACACATCAATTAGTGCTCGACCGGTCGCCAAGAAAGATCTTTCCAGTATAATAGGGATTTCTTTATCCTCTTCCATGTCTAAAACAAAGAAATCTATATGGAAGATAAATTTGTCCACTTTGACAAGGACATCTTTAATAATCCCCCTTGGATGTTTAATAGATCGGTCAGCCAACTGCATTAAGACCGTAATGGGTCTAGCTTCACCTAATCCAAGCTTCCTGAAAGTAGACAAAGGCATTAAATTAATGCTTGCACCAAGATCACACAGTGCATTTTCAAAAATAGAGTTCCAATAGAGCAAGGAATGGAAAAACTCCCCGGATCTTTGAGCTTCTGGGGTAACTTCCTCTAAATGATTACGCTACACTCTTCAGTAAGTACAATAGTTTCATAGTCCTCCAATTTCCTCATGTTTGATGGGATGTCTTTCATGAACTTCACGTAACTTGGCATTTGTTCAAGTGCATCTATGAAAGGAATGTTGATATGAAGCTTATTGAAGACATCCAAGAATTTGGCAAATTGCTTCTCAAGTTTGCTCTTTCTGAGAAACTAAGAAAAAATAACCTTGAGGCCTAGTTCCTGAGGAGGCAATGGCTTAGCTTCAGGGATGGTTTCAGTTTGCTCTTGACCATTTCTATTAGCTTCTTCACCAGTTGAAGGAATCTCCAATTCTCTTCCACTTCTTAAGGTTATTGCCTTGCATTATTCTTTGGGATTCACTTCAGTAGTGCTAAGCAAGTTACCTTGTTGGCGACCATTGAGCATGTTAGCCAATTAATCAACTTGAACTTCTAAATTTCAGATCTGGGCAACTTGATTCTAGAAGTTGGTATGGGTATCGGCCATGAACTTGTTAGTGTTTTTGATTAACTGGAGCATTACTTGTTCTAATTCAGACTTCTTCTCCTGAGGTGACACTCCCTGCTGAGGTTGGCCCATATTTTGGTTATTTCTCCAAGAGAAGTTTGGATGATTACATCCTTGATTGAATGTATTAGAGAATGGGTTGTTTTGTTGCCTGCTGTAATTCCCCACATACTGTGCTTGTTCAAGCTGAGATTGAGGAAAAGCTCTCATTTGACATTCTTCAGTAGGGTGGTTCCCTTGACAATAGTCACACATAAATGGAGAAGTCTTAATATAATTGATAGCCAAATGGTTATTTTGAAGCTGTTTAGTTAGAGAAGCAACATGTGCAGTCAAAGCAATTATAGCATCAATCTCATAAACTCCAGCTGCATTATGTGATACCCTCTCACTTGGCCATTGAAAATTGTTGGTGGGTACATCATCCAGCAACTTATGAGCTTCATTTTTAGATTTCTTAATGAAAGCTCCTCCTACAGATGCATCAATTACAATTCTTGCCATGCCATTCAGCCCATTGTAAAAATTGTGGACTATCATCCACTTAAGCAATCCATGGTCAGGGCATTTCCTTAACAGCTCCTTATATCTCTCCCAAGCTTCATACAATGTTTCGCCATCCTATTGAGCAAAATTGTTGATCTCAATATGTAGCTTCGCTATTTTCGTTGGCGGGAAAAATTTAGCCAGGTTTTTATGCACTAAAATCTCCCAAGTAGTGATTAGGTCTGCAGGCAAGAAAGTCAACCAATCTCTTACTCAATCCTTCATTAGTAACGCCATTATACTTGAATGTATTGCAAATTTCTAGAAAAGTTGCAATGTGCGCTTTGGGATTCTTATAAGGCAACCCATTAAATTGAGTTGCTTGGATTATCTGTATTTGCACCGCCTTGATCTCAAAATTGTTCGCAGCCATATTCGGTCTTCTTGTAGCTGAATATAAACAAACTGCAGTAGGCAATGCATTGTCTCACAAGGCAGGTGGCGGATTGTTCTCGTTTCTCACATCACCAGTATCACCCATAGTTTCTTGCGACTGTCTAACTGATTCTCTTCTCTCCCTTCTGTTTAATCGACAAGAACACTCGATTTCAGGATCAAAAGGAAGTAAGTTCTTGCTTCCAAACTTTCACATGCACCTAAGGAATACTTCTGAAAAGTAGAAACAAAGACAATAATAAATAAAAGGAATTCAAAGTAAAATTAGAATTATTTGGCTCGATATTAGTAGGACTAAATAGTCCCCGACAGCAGTACCAAAAACTTGATAGGTATTTTTCGCAAGTGCATGAGCCAGTTCAAGTAATAAAATGATAAGAAGATATCGTTCCCAAGGAGAACTATTTACTACTAAGTACATTCCCAACGAGGACTACTAAGTACCGAATTACTTTAACCCCAATTCTATTTGAACAATAAACTTACGAGATGTAATAAAATAAAAGCACATTAAAATAAACACAACGCACGAATTTAGCAAGGAGAAATTCAATATATTAAGACACTAGGGTTTCCGATTTCACTAGATTAATCTTGCTCAAAGCACTAAATTTAATCAACCAACACTTATTCCTATGCTAATGACAAACTTTCCTAATGTAATCACTAATCTTTCTCAAGCATTAGCAAACTACCACAACAAGCCAGTTTTCACCTCTCGGTCTCAAACTCCAAACCTATCATAATTCATTAACAACAAAAAATTCATAGTATCTCATAAGCCTCATAGATATCTCTATTATAGGACAATCTTATTGTATTAATCAAATTCTAATCCAACTATCACTTATCAATCTCAAATTGGATCACAATTCAATGGGAAAGGGCGTGAACACTTTCACAAGCATTAAGAATGGATTAAACACTCCGCATAAATATGAATAAACATCTAAATTGAATTAAACCTTGATAACTGTGAACATTCATAATTCGGATACATCGTAGCCCTAGAAAAAAAAATTAGTTCATGACGAAACTAACTAAAATCCAAATTAAATTCCTAAACATGATGAGAAAAGGAAAAGAACTGGTTTATGAATCAGAATTGTCGCCTTCCGTCTCCGAAGTTGCTATTCTTCTTCTCCAAATCACCAATTGCTCTCTTCTCCTTCACACCTTCTTTCTTTCGTGATGGAAAACATCTTTTGGGAACCCTAAAAGGATTCTATTTATAGTCATGGGCTGAAAGATCTCTTTTACGAATCAATAAATTTGAGGAATTATGAAAAATCCTGCTCTGGTGGCAAGCCCTCTTTTTTTAGTGCCTAGGCACAAATTTATCAGCGCCTAGGCACAAAGTTACATAGATAGAAGTTTCTTTCGGCTCCCAGGCACAACTGAAACAACGCTTAGGCCCTAAGTTATCGGGTTTTTGTACTGGAAAATTCAATTCAAGCGCGCAGGCGCCCAGAAAATTGATGCGTAGGTGCCCATTTGCTTCAAAACGCACAAACTTCACACCAAAGTATGCCAATTGCTTCATTTTAGCTCCATTTGCAACGAAAAACCACCAAACCCACCTTTTTACCTAAATCCTACAAAAGAGAATAAAACGAAATGAAAGAACCTAAAAACAGATTGAAAACTAACAAAATAATAAGTTAAAAGTACCTAATTAATTAGTATAAAACTAACTTATCAGTAGTTGACGAAGTAACTCCATCCTCTCTAACTTTTCTATACGGAGCTTTGTCTTCTTCGAAAGTTAGGCAACAAGGGTTTTAAGATTGGGAGAAGACTCCAAATGTTGAAGTCAAGTGTCAAACCATGGCTCCGAAATGTTAGAACTATTCAACCAAGCTTGGTTGTTCAACGAAGAATTCCAACTCCAATGATCAAAGTCGGCCATGTCTTCTAACAAACAATATGCTTCATCTACGGATAATTGGAAAAAAGAGTCGGTACCATTTCCTCTTTTGACCCAAGTTCTTGTTGTGATGCATAACCCGTTGAGGAAATTTTGTAGTTGACACTCCTTTGAGAAAGCATGATAAGGGAACCAAATGAGTAATTCTTTGTATCTCTACCACGTACTATGAAATGGCTCCAAATGTTGTTGAGCAAAATTCAAAAGGAGTTGTTGATGCAACATCTCCAAGTACCTCGCAATATAAACATTCAAAAAAAAATTAAAAAGGAAAATAAACGCCTAAATGAAAATTAAGTTGCTTACTCACAATATTAGCAACAATCTAAAAGAAACAATCCCTAGCAATGACGCCAAATACTTGTAGTGTGAAATCTCGAAAGTGCACGAGGTCGCTAAGTTTTGATAGTATAGGGTGAGTGAGTGTCATATCCACATGGATTGTTTCTTAGATTGATGCTAAGTACTATTATTATCGCAACCCAGCTTTTTCTAGGCAAACCATCATATGAAAGTAAAATCAAACAAATACAAATAAGAACATGGCAATGCTACTATTTACAAAGATTCTAGGGTTTTGATATCGCTAAACTATATCTATGTTCATCCTATCAAGTAATTGCTAGTCAAATTCATTCAATTCATTAATCAAGGAACCTAATCTAAACTCATTATCTCTCCCGAGCGTCAAATGAGATAATTTACATAAATATTCAAGTTGATATCCCTATCTAACTTGTTTACCTACACATTCATTATGCCTAACCATTAAATTGAATATCAAGGTGTCGATTGCCTCGTGGCCTCATGACTACCAAGATTCTCAAATAGATTATCTAAGTGTTGATCTCCTCCCGGTCTCACAACAACATAGACTATGATTCCCAATTCTGAAATATGAACTAATCTCTCCCGAACATCAATCCACAGATCCAAAATCAACTAATTCATTTCCTAATAAATTAGAAGCATATAGTATGGAGAGAAACATAAATGAATAGAAAATGGATTTAAACTAACAATTAACAAAATAATTAAAACATAGTTCAAACAAAGCTACATTAAGTCCTAGAATATGACATTTAACTCAACATATAAGATTCCATAACCAAAAACATAAAAAGATTCATAAATGTAAATATTGTAGAAGACAATTCTTACAAATATAAATCCAATAAAAATAAAAAGAAATAAAAAAGGAAATAAAGGGAGAAAAAGAAACTAATTTTGAAAGGAGAAACCTTCAAAGACTTAAATTCTCCAAGAAATCTTCAAGATCTTCAAGAAATACCCCATGATGTTTGAGCCTCCAGGCTCTCATTCTCTCTAGACATTTTGTGCATCTCTTCATCTCCAATTTGGGAACTAGGGTTTGCTTCCCTTAAGAAGGCTCAAATCAGGTGACATTTGGACCGTTGGATCATCAAGAATAGGCTAATCTAGGCCATCAACAGCGACGGGGTGCGGCCATACGGACTTAAGGCGTAAAGGCACATAGACGCGCGCTTGGTGGTAGGGCCTTAGAAGGCATTGCCACGGAGGTGCGGTCGCACAGGCCTCTCGGCCTGGCTGAAGGCTGCAAGGCCTTAATTGCTCAAATTCTCCAATTTTTGTTCCACAATTCCTCTAAGTCCCAAATTCTTAATTTTCTACAAAATATCACAAAGAAATATCAAAATTACACTAATGCTAAAGTATTTCACACATAACTGAGCTCAAAAGATTTATGAGTAAAATACACTCATCAAAGTGATTAGGGATTTTTAGAGTACTTTTGTTTTTCAGTTTTAGGACACTTTAAAAGACCTAAAAAGAGAGAGAGAGAGTTGTCAAGGGAATTCAAGGTGAAGTGAAGAGTTGAAGATTTGGGGAAATTTCTTCATCAGTTTTTACTCTTAATCCTTCTTCTCTCTTTACTTTTCTTGTAATTTCAATGATGATGAAACTCCATTCTTTGGTGATTTTAATTATTATGATGAACGAATTTTCTTTTCTAGGGTTGCAATTGGAACTCAACATGTAGCTTGAATTAATTTATCCTCTCCCTTGATTTTTATTAATCGATATCGGATTGTTTGTTCTATCTTGTGCTTAATGTTTCTAATTACCTGATCACTAATTAGATTGATTTAGTAAACCCTAATGAACTTGGAAAAAGGGAATTTTGTGTTTAGCCTCATATAGGATGACACATGATCTATGAGCTCAAGCCTTGAGTTTATATAGGATAGGAATATACCTATGTAACATGTATAACCATTGAAAGAGCCTATACTTAATGAATCTTCCTTAATCTAATTCTCATTGGAATACAGTGACTTAAATAAAGGGAGTATTTATATCGGACCATCAGAAGAGGCTTTTAGATAACTTAGGACTCTCGGTTAACAATTCGATGTGGTTAATTGGTCAAGGGGAGGACAGATTGATTCAAGGGAAATGTTGAGGGATGAATGTAACCCTAGGTTTTGTTCTGTTAATTTTCATCTCGTGTTATTTCAGTTTATTTTTGGTATTGTCATTTTATTTTCATTTGTTTTCAACTTTGCAATATTTATTGTTTAAATAAAATTAAGGTGATATAATTTTACTAATTAACAATTATAGTAGCAATTCTCCTAGGGAACAATCTTTACATAACATTATATTACTTGTTTGCGATATGTGTGCTTGCGTTATAAAAATCAACAACGATCAGCATGCCTCACAGATAATTATGCCATAATGATAGATGCATTGTGACATGTAAATCTACACATTCTCACAATTAATAAGAATGAGACTAATGAAATATAGGATTAAGTGTCGTACCAACCTCCAATTAGTGTGAAGATATGATAAGAACAAAAGTTATCAATTATGACCTTGGAGGTTGTTGGTCGGTCGCTCCCCCAACTTCCCATTTGTTGCGCATATAGGTACGTACACAATGGCCCTTATGTAGACAAGATATATAATAAAGCATAATTGAACTCACATATATCACATGCATTTTGAGCATTCAGGTTGTGTTATATAAGACGTGTGATGATATGATCTATGAAAATATTTTATGAGATATAATTTATACTTACTAAGTAAAAGCTCATATGTGTTCATTCGTGCTATAGGTAACGTGGGTAAACAACCCATCACTTAGATGTTTTCTGGACTGACGAAGCAGTACGGAAGCAACGAAGGAATGTAGTGAGATACTACCACGAATTTAATTTCCGCATTTAGACTTTATAAATTTTTTTGCATTGATTATCATTCATAACTATGTTTAAATATTTCAGTACTACTAAACTAGTAGGAATACTTCATGAGAAAAAAACTTTAAGGTCTTTCCTTTTAACTCACATGATGTTATAGCCTTTTAAATTTATCTAAGTATGAATTTGAATGTGATATTTATTATCCATAATTCACAAGTTACTTAGGTAAAATTTTAGTTTATTTAACTTGTACTCGGTATAATTTGTTTTTAAAAAATATTTAAAAAAAGCTCTATATTTTTAGAACCAAATATAAACAAGTGTTAAAACTATATTAATTAAGAATAAATAAGTTAGTTAACTGTTCAAAAATTCAGGTCGTTACATTGAAGGTCACAAAGCACCCAAACCCAAACGATTGAAAGGGGAATATTGCGTAATTTCAGAAGGACAATATTGAAAAAGAAAATTTTGGGAAAAGAATCATATTTCTCCCCAAAATCACTCTGATAATTGACTATGGTTGCAACACTAGCTGATGTGTGAAAGTTAGATGACGTGTCAATATTTAATAGGAGAGACAACAAATGGGACAGCCATTTGAGATAGCAGATATGGACTCTTAAAACTAGTATGTATATTTATTATAATAATTTAAATAACTAGTTTCCTACAAAAACATACTTATTTAGTTTAAGAATTGAAATAAACAATTACTTTATAGTACTTATCTTGAAAATGAAAATAGATATTTTATGTGATTCTGCACCTGCATTATTACATAAAATATACCTAATATAAATATATCATTGTTTCAGGAAAACACAATTCTTATTGTCCCAGACATTATCAGTTTAGCGCGACGCTCAGTACCAAAACTTGGTACTTAGTGATTTTTCATACTGCCCCGAAAGAGGTGGGCAGCCAGTGCATGAATCACATGATAATTCCACTGTTTCAGAGGTTTTTGAAGCTAGTTAGAACTCCATAAATTTATTTTTACTTTGATCAAAGCCGCAAACAAATAAATATAATTCTTAATTTTCCTCTAAACCACGATCAGATGTACACTTTAAATAATAATAATAAGGGTCTGTTTGTTTCACCAACTCAAACTATTCAATTCAAAATTTTTTTCATCTTTTTCTCAAAAAGTTTTTTGTCTTTTCTGAAAATTCAAAAAAATTTACTATTTAAACTTAAAAATCTCAACTCAAACTATTCCACCAAACAAACCCTAAGTAATAAACGATCTGAATGTTATTTAATAATCAAATACTATGAAGTACCCATCGATCATTATCTTTACGTTATTCCAAATTCTTTTGATGGTAAAAGAGAGATGAATAAAGTTTTTTTTTTTTTTTTTTTTTAATAAGTAGAGATGAGTAAAGTTAGGCAAGTGAGAATTCACACGGATTGTATGAAATCTGACAAAGAAAAAAGAAAAGAAAAGGACAAAACAGAAGAGGTTGGCTTTTACGTAGAAAAGAAATGTTGGAACGTGGAAGTTGACTTTTGAGTTTTATTGCGACACACGCACTTTTTGAGCCCCGATCCTCTTTTTATTTTTCTATAATATAAAAACGAACCCGTAAATAAATATGAGAAATTCTATAATGAGGTCGTGTTTATACCCTATCGATAGGGTAAAGTCTTTTCGGTCGTTGAGTTTATTGTGAATGGTTTAGGTCTCGTTTGGTGATCCATTTCAAACTGTATTTTTTTATCTCAAATTTTTTTTTTTTTTGAAAATTTTTTTATCTTTTTTAAAAAGTTAATTAAAATTTTCAACTCAAATTGTATTTTTTCAACTCAAACTCATTCACTAATCAGACTCTAAAATCATATAACATATACCAAAACTATTGTGAGAGCATTGTAGGTGATTGATGAAAATAATAATAATAATAATAATAAAATAAAAGGGAGACCTTCTTCTTTGAGACGAAACTCTCAAAGAATTTTTATTTATTTATTTTAATTTCTGATTCAACACTTCAATTTTTACAGATCAAACTAATCTTACAAAATTTAAATAAATAAATAAATAAAAAGCTTATAGCAGCTCAAGAACAAACTCATTCTTTCTTCCCTTCCGACCATCAAACAACTCTTCCAAATTTTGTATCTGAAGTAGAAGTGGACAATGATGGGAAACAATTTTTGAGATTAACTCCATCTTAAACTTCATCATTATTGTTCATTAAAAAAAAATCAGAGAATGAAAAAAAGTATAAAAAGGTCAAAAAAAATTTTTTTTTTTTTTTTTTTTTGAGTTGAAGAAAACTCATCTTCTTCTTCTCCGGTGAGGCTATCCCCAGAGAAGAGGAAGACCCATGGTGGAGTTAGGACGATCTGGGCCACTCATCCCCAATCCTTTACCGCCAACGACAACTAATCAGCCGACCACTCGACCAAGCACCCCCCGCGATGACGAGCCACCACCACGCATCCCAGCTCCCCCTACGACTGTGAACCACCACCTTGTGACCCACCGCCCCCCTGTGACGGCGACCCACCCCATCCGGCAAAGTCCCCATTCCCCCACTCTCCAAAACGCGACTCAACCGCCCCACCCCCTCTCCTCCCTGTGGCTACCCACCCACATTCTCTTTTCACCGGAATCTGGGGTTTTTTTTCCACCGGAATTTGGGTTTCTTTTTTGCTTTGGGACCGGAATTTGGGTTTGATTGGTTCTCGTTTTTATTTTTATTTTTTAATTGTTTTTTTAATTTTAATAATATTTTTGAATTATTTGAATTGATTAGATTAGAATTTGATGTATTAAATAACACATATATCCTGGTTTAAACTAATGCTATTTGGTAAACCAATTTAAATTTAAATTTTTCTTTTAGTTTTGTCTTTTTAAAAAATAATAATAAAAATTATAACTAGTTTTTAAAAAGTAAACAAATTCTAAGGATCCGTTTAGTGATCAAGTTTAACTCAAATTAAATTGTACTTTTTCATTTCAATTTTTGTCTTTTTCTCAAAAAAATTTTGTCTTTTTTTAAAATAATTTTTGTTTTTTCTAAAAAGTCAACAAAATTTACTATTTAAATTTAAAAAACTTAACTCAAATTCAAACACCAAACGAACTCTAATTTAAAATTTTCAACTTCAACCGTAACAGTAAATGTATGTTAAATAATAATCTTTGGATATTATGTTATCGAACAAAGAAAAACAAGTGTTCCCACCGTAAAAATCCCCAAAAAAATATATTATAAAAATAAAACAACAAATAAGAAATTATTAAAGCCACAATTCCCTTTCCCTTGCAAACACCCATCACCAACCACACCAACCCACCCCCCCCCCCCCCCCCCCCCAAAAAAAAAAAAAAAAAAAAAAAAACTTCTCTCTTTAATATAAATCGTTTTAATTAATTATTCCCTTTCTTTACTCACCTTTCAGATCTAAAATCTCCTGTTTGATCCCAACCAAGAATTGAGGGGGAAAAAACGATGAGAAAAACATTTCTCACTCTCTTTCTTCTCTTTTTGGGTTTCTCTCGTCTCCTTTCTTCTGCTGCAGTTCCCACAACCCGTAAGTCCCGCCAATCTCTCTCTCTCTCTCTGCCCTTTTTAATTTCATTATAAAAATACCCTTTTCATTTCTTCAATTAATTTATTGAAAAAAATTGTTTGGTTTGTGTTATAGGGAGTCTCTGGTCAGTCGAGGAATACTCGTCTCTCGGGGTACTTCAAAAACAGGTCCTTGTCTCTCTAGTCTTTGATTATTGTTATAAAAAATCATTTTTATTTTTTTTTTGTGTAATATTAATTGCTTTTTAATCTGCAGAGTTCGTTGGAGATGTTTGGGAAAGAAGAAGAAGAAAAGAAAAGGATGGATTTGGAAAACACGCTTGACTATCCAGGAACTGGAGCAAACAAGAATCATGACCCAAAAACGCCAGGAACTTCTTGAATCAAAGATTGACTTAGTTCAGCAATTCTAGATTTGAATGGAATTTTGATAATTTCAAGGTTGGTTTCTGGGTTGTCTTTAGAGATTCTTGTGAATTTGTATAGCAAATATAAATATATATATATATATATATATAGAGTTATATTTTATATAAAGAATAATACATCTTGGCTTTATGGGGTATGTTTTGTCCGCACCGCACACAGTTTGATCCAGCGAACTCTTCAGGGATATTCCATGTCTTGCTCCTAATATAATAGATAAATTTGATGTTTTTGTTGTCTTCTTTTTAAATTGTCAAAGTACGAGTTTTTCTAGTTATGGTTCACACATATATTAGTACGAGTTTTTTCTAGTTATGGTTCACACATATATTTAGTATTTTATTCTAATGTATTTTAATATGTCTTAGACAATTTTTCTGCAAATCTATTTATGGGATCACTCAGCCTCTTTCTCATGATAGTTCTTGGGATAGCAGGCATATAAAAAACATTTGTCACAAAATAGTATTTAGAGTAAATAGTTCAAATAGTTCATGAATTCTTTATAAAGTGACAGTTTGGTTTTTTTTTTTTTTTTTTTTTGGTCGAGAATACTCTAAACTCTTAAAATGTTAGTTATTATAATCTTTTCCGTCTAAAACCGTTAAATTTTTAACCGAATGAATAATTTGAGAGGGAATTTTAATAAAATAACTATAATTAATTTAATAAAAATAAAAATAATAATAAAAAATAAAATAAAATAAAATTCATCTTTATTTTCTCTCTCTCCTTCTCCTCTCTCGCTCTCTTCTTATTTCTCTAATCCGTGGATTTTTTTTTTTGGGGAAGGGGGGGGGGGAGGGTTGCGGCTTTGTCGGCACTGGGTCGAGGAGTTTGGGTAGGCCTCTAGAACATCATCATTCTGGTCGGTGTCGAGAGGTTTTGGAGATCCGAGGAGTGGGAAATTGGGGAATCTAGGGTTAAGGTTTTGGAGGGGTAGGAATAGGTGAACTTTGGGGGCCAGGTCCCCGACGGAGTTCGTAGGGACCTGGATACCGGGGGGGAGGTCGCCATGGCTATGGGGGAGAGAGAGAAAGGGCTTTTTTCTTTTCTTTTCTTTTTTTAATGTTATTGATGTGAATAAGGATTTTTTTTTTTTCCTTTGTTAATTGAGCTCATGTGATAGGTCACATGACTCATTCCGTTAAAACACTTAACAGTTTTGTTCAAAAAGAACTATAATGACCAACATTTTAGGAGTTCATGGTCTTCTCGACAAAATAATAATAATAAAACATGGATCAAACCGTCACATTTTAAAAAGTTCAGGGACTATTTGAATTAATTATTATAGTATTTATATATATATATATAAGTCACTGTTAAAAAAAATATATAAAAAATATAAAAAAAAATAGAAGTAATCTTCGGGAGAAACCCACTAAATCAATCATATCAAGTCTTTGGGTTATATCATTAACAATGACAGTAAAAGAAATATCGATGATATTGCCAACATCTTAAGTTGCGAGAGTTAAGTTTCTCACTTTTTATACTAATTTATACGTGCGAAATAGATAAACAAAATAAAATAAAAAATTTTAAAAAACTAAATTTTTTATTGAAAATTGTCACGTGACGAATTTAAGACCCATGCAAAATAGACAAATAAAATAAAATAAAGCAAAATAAAAAATTAATTAAAACATTAATTTTTTTAATTTAAAAATGTAACGTGATGGGCTCAGGACCCGTCATATAGCAGCATAGAAGGCAAGGACGAAATGCACTATTTTAGCACATTTCGTCCTTTTAAATAAAGGTACTAGATTAATGTTAGTTTTCCCTTCTCCAAACAAGGTCTCATGGGAGATTATCTTAAGAGAGACACATGATCAATTTTTATAATGGGACAATCTTTGGGACAACAGATTTCCTCTCATCACAAAACGCCCAAAGGATCCGATCTTATAAACAATTCCTGTATTCTCTACACTCTAGAGCCCATTTTCTTTACTTTCTAAATTCTCATTCTGCATCTGCATTCTTTATCTTCTCTTTTCCCATTCTTACTGTCATGACATTCATTTCAACGTTTTATCAATTATAATGAAACCCCGAAAGTCACCACATACGATTAGACCTCACATTGAAAATGAACTTCTATAAATTATGTGTGGTCTTGTCTCTCTTTACTTTCTTATAGTTTAAATTTAAAAAAATTAAGCTGGGTGGCCTCTCTTGGTCACCCAATCTAATAGGTGGCCAATTTTATTTTTTTATTTAGCAAATTGACCTTTTTTTTTTTTTTTTTTTTTTTTTTTCAGATTTGGTTAATCAGTTGTCAATCACTGATTGATCAAATTAACAATATTATGTAATCAATCATTAATTGATCATCTAAGAAAATTAATTAACTATCTGGAAAAAAAAAATTAGCATTTTAACTTTTTTTTTATAATTCGGCCATCTATCAAAAAACTTCTTTAAAAAGGCTATTGAGTTCTAAAATCCTTTATTTTACAACTAACACACTCGATCAACTTAATGCGCATATTAGGGCTATTCAAAACAATTGAGGACCGACGGCAACCGAGAGCACCGACCCAAACCGCAGGGTAAAACTGCCAGAGGACGGTGGTCGACGTTGGTGGTTGGTGAACCGCACCTACAAAAATCCTCTCAGCCGGTGAACGGCTCTATTGTTTCCATTTGGTCGGTAATCGAAAAATCGATCATTTCCGATCTTCCTTACGTCAACCGACGATATTTGTTTTAAAGACACACCACTGCAACTATAGCTAACGTTGGCTCCATCTACAATGAAGAAAGGGGAAAGAACCTGAATGACATAAATTTGAAAACTATTGCATCAACATGATACAAAAAAAGCAACATTAGACCAATATGGCACAAAAACAAACTAAATTAAACTACATTTTGTGTCAAGTTGGTTGAGATAGAATAATTTATGTCATATTGGTCAATAGATGAAAAAAATATGGTTATTTAAGTAATTTTCTCATGAAGAAGTGATGAAAGAAAACCTAGCCTGCGGCTAAGGGCCTAATCCAACCCAATTTAAAAAATTAAAAAAAAAAAAAAAAACATGATACTAACAAGGTGTAAAAGTGGAACGGTGCGTTTCTTCCTTGGTGGAACGACACTATTCCAACATCAATGACCCAATATTTTAAAAAAATTTTGGCTTTACCCTACTTTCTTCTTCATCATCGTCTTCTTCTATTCTTTCTTTCTCTTCTTTTAGCAGCAACCACTATCGGGAAGTCAAAATCCCCACCATCAGCCGCCATTTGTTTGCTCCTTGCCTAGAACCGAGCTTCATTGACCGAATAAAACTGATTATTTTCGGGTCGTGATCGGCCGGTTCCTTATTTCTTCGGGCAATAATTGGTTTCGTGTTTCTTGAAAATCGATGGTGTAGATCGATGACCGAACTGACAAAAATCGTCAATCACTGACCAATGAATAGCCCTAGCGCATATAGCCGGCTCAACAGTACAATATGAGGTCCTAATATAAGCCAGGCAGGTGTGGGTATGGGGGAGGTTCCCTTATCCCCGCCCCCAACTGGCGTGGGGAGTTAATCTTAACCCTCGTACACGCCCTTATATCTATCTTCTATCCCCCATACCTGCAACCATGGGTAAAAAGTCAACTCTAAGTGTGCAAAATACCAATCCCATTTACATCTACCTATAAATTAAGGGTTATATTTTTGTACCTTATACTTTGCTTTTATTCAGAAAGTAGACATTGTGTTTTGAACTTTTACATTTTCATACCATCATATACGTTTGATATACAATTTTATACCTTAAATCGGCCAACATTTAACTTTGACCTTCAAAAGCCAAAATTAGCCATAAAAGGAAAAACTAAAACTAAATATTATTTACATTTCCATACCCTATATTTCGTTTTTATTCAAAAAGTATATATTGTCATTTAAAGCTCTACTTTTTTATATTATTAGATTATATTTAGTACAAAAATTTAAGCATTTTCTCGATCAATTAATTTTAACATTTTACATACCTAAAATACCCTTAACTTGGAAAAAAATTTCGAGAAAAAATTCTAATTAAATTAAAAGCTAAGTATAGGGGCTAAGGCGAGATTGGAAGGGTTTCGTGGTGAAAGGGTGGGAGAGGACTGGTTATGATGGTGAGATTGAGAAGTCTAAAAAATGTTTTGCTGAGAAAATTAAAGGTTTTGCAGTTTTACAAATTTTCTTTATATGGTATTTTGGACATTTTTAGGACAAATTAAAGTGTTGATCGAGAAAAATGTATTGATTTAATATTAATTGTAATATAAAATGAAATAAAATGCATGACTTTAAATGCAACATATATTTTCTGAATAAAAGCAAAATATTGAGTAAATAATTCAAATTATATTTTTAAGGGTATTTTGGGTATTTTCAAGTCAAAATTATGTGTTGAACAACAAAAGGTATAATATGTATATTAAAAGTAATATGATGGTATAAAATTGTAAAGATTCAAAATGCATGGTATACATTATGAATAAAAGCAAAATTCGGGATATAAAAATATAAATAATTCATAAATTAAAGAAATGCCTGCCATAAGATGTCCAAAACATCTTTCATTAAACTGGCATGAATATGTTTAAAATTCCTCTTATAAACTCTAACCAAAACTATAAAAAAAATCAAAAATCAAAAATAGGAAAAGAAAAGGTTCCCAAAAAACAAAAAAAAAAAAGAAGTAAATCAAGCCTTTAAACATGGTTAAAAAAAAGTCAAGGTTTTATGAAAGCTAGAGAAAAAGTAATAAAGGCCTGTTTGGGTGGTGAGTTTAAACTCATCACTATCAACTCAATTTTCATCTTTTTCTCTAAAAGTTTTTTGTCTTTTCTGAAAAAGTCAATCAAAATCACTATTTAAACTTACAAATCTTAACTCAAACTCAAACACCAAACGGACCCTAAATTTTTTGGAGTCCGAATTTACTATTCCGTTTGCTGTCTTTCCTATCAAATTTTGACACGTCATCTAACTTTCACACATCAGCTAGTGTTGTAATTAGAGTCAATTAACAAAGTGATATTGGGGAGGAGTAGGATTCTTTTCCCAAAAATTTCTTTTTCAAGATCGTCCTTATGAAATTACACAACAAAACCACCGTTATCCCCCTTTCAATCCTTTAGGTCCGTGACCTTCAATGTCGTCAATAAGTTTTGTAGATTGCTCTGCTGGCAGGATTCACCAGTGAGATTGTTTGTTCAATATGTTGTTGAAGGCTTCATTGGTGTTTTACTTTCTAGATCTTCCTCGACTCTACTCTCCCTTAGTGAAAATTTTCCGACAGCTGAGAATCTTCTGGCTTCTTCGCTGAAGCCACATAAGCTTTGATCTAGCGACATTCGCGTCTTCTGTGTGCGTTTCGGTGGTTGAAGATCGTCGGTGTTGACGGAAAAATGATAGTAGTCACTGCTTCATTGTTGGAGTTGTAGGATCTTTGATCTTCCGAGGAGCAACGATTCTTTAACTTCATCTTTTATGAGTGAGTGGGCAAGCAATCTTTGTTTTTTCTTTCTTTTAAATGATTTTTTTTTTCTTTCTTTTTCCCCAAATTTAGTTTAAGCTTTCATTTTTTGATTTAACATATTTGAAGTTGTTCTTTTTTTGTTTCTTTTGTTTGGGAGGGTTATGGGATTTGTTGACGTCGTCTTCATCTGTTCATCTGTTCATAACCGGAACAAATGGCTATGAGGTGTGCTTTTTGTACTTTGGTATTTGTTATAGTGGAGAACTTATGTCAAGTCGAAAAAAAAAAAAAAAAAAAAAAAAGATAATAAAGTTGTGTTCAGAAGAAAAGTAAAAAGATGAAAAGAAGTTTGAAAAATAATCATAACACAACAGTAAACTTTGTTTACAATAATAATTGATATGTAAAAGTTAGATGATGTGTTTAAATTTAATAGAGAAGATAATAAAGGAGACAACTATTTTGAGATAGCAGATCTGTATTTCAGTTCTAAAAATAAGTTTAACTTGTCTTAATATCTAATTGTTAGACTGTGATACGTGAAAATTGTTTGGAATAATAAAAAGTTGATATATGATGCTCCCCTTCGGCACAAAAAGTAGGCACAGATCAGCTTTAAAGTTCACAAGGGAATATTTCCATCTTGAGACATTGAACCCTAATACTTCAAACGAACCTTTAGGGGTGTTTTCTACGGTTAGATCTTCTCTGGCCTCCAACTGAGTATCCCAGATTATTAGTTTTAGAATTAAAAAAGGCCATATCCAAGAGAGATTGGAAGGAGGATCGATGGCCATATATATTCAACGGTTCTCATTTTCCTTTTAATCCTCATAGAGAAAAATAACTCGGAGGAACATAAGGTACAGAAGGTCAACTTTGTGAGGACATTTGTGGTAGATAGAAGACAAAGGTGCCAGTAAATACTATTGCCAGAAGGTGCCTATAGTTATATTGAATGATCAATTATTGTATATGACATCTTAAGTTATAATATGGGTGTTTTAGAAAAATTTTAATAGTACGTTCTTTGCTTTTGTCTATTTCAACCTCCGTGCTTACCCAACAAGACTTCTCATATGTTTATTTTTGAAAAGAAAAATCTTATTGTTTTAAATAAGAATGTCTTTTTATTTTAAGAATAAGATAGTGCTTGATTTAAAAAATTTTCTTTTTGAAAACAAAAAAGTTATTTTGAATGAGAAAAAAATGATGTTGGGAATTATGTATTGTGAGAAAATTTTTAAAAAATTCATTTTCTTTTTCCAAAAGTGTACCGTACAAAGTAGTCTGAAAATGTGGTTGTTTTCTTCTTCAAAAAGAAATAATGATGGAAAAAGATAAGAAAAACATTTTTTTTTGTAAAAATTTTCCAATTTCAAAAATTGGATATGTCGTCCAAACATAAGGGAAGATTCATTGATTTATATTCTCTTATTTTCTTGGTTTTAAGTCCTCAATAATGCTCATTTAACGTTTTTACCATTTGAACACGTAGGGGTGGATGAGTTGGTACGGGAGACAATCTTATGATCTCACCAACCGGGAGATCGGATGTTCGAACCCCCTACCAACTCAGGAGAGTGTCCCTGTTTACGTGAACTTAAAAACGGGAAATGACGGATGTTTACGCTCGTATTGTGTCAAAATAAAACGGTCGATTGTAACACAATAAGGACGGTCGATCCCACAAGGAGGTGATAAAAACAAACAAAAGAGATTAGTAGAAAAAAAGCGTTAGAGATAAACAATAAAACAAGCGAAAGAAAATGGAGTAGTATTTTTAAATTTTTCAGTGATTTAAGAAAATAAAACAAGACAATGCAATTTAAAATGGAGTAAATTCAATAATCAAAAAGTGGTAAAGCATCAAGAATCCGTCACGTGTATTGTTTTCCAATTTTAGTTTTGATTCATAAAAATTCAACAAAACGATATTCATAGATAAATTACTAATGTGGTATTTGGGTTTGTGTGTTTGTGAATATGTGATTGTGGTTGTTTGTGAATTTGCTGGGTGTTGAGTTTCATAGAGGAGCTCAGTGTCGCCTAGATCGAAGGCGGAGACGACGGCAGGATAGGTGTTGGACTGGGCATTGAGGATAGCAACTGACTCCGCTAGATCTAATATTCTCTATCACCAAGTCCCCAACCCCACCGGCCACCCCCATTGGATCTCTTCGTCACAGTTCTGTATTTCTATCTCGTTAACTTGTTTTTTTCTTCATGAGGTGGTGTTGGAGTTTAAGGATTAGAGTTAAAGGTTCCGTATTCCGAAAAACAAAACCATAAGTTTTTTTTTCTTTTTTAAATAATCTAAATCTGAGGATTTTTTTTTTCCTACAATAATAAAAATCTGAAACTGAGATTTGGGTAGTAGAAGTTTGTTTAATCAAAATTTTTACATATTCGATAGAAACTATTACAAAGTATCGTATATGGGTCTATCGAGATTTATGATGTTGATCTCTGAGAGTCTTTTTTTACTTTATTGTACTATTTTTTTTTCCTTTAATTTCTTTTTAAGATAATTTGATTTAAATATACATGAATTAAAATGACCACCAATGTCCTTGAGAAGACGGTCACCTGCATTTCACATGTTAAAAACATCCAAAATTTAACTGAAGTTACCAAAAGGATTGCTCAAACCAATAATTCTAAATTCAAGGGATTAATTGCCAAGAAACAAAATTCAAAGACTAATTTATCAAATTCAATTTAAGATATCGGTACAGAAAGTCCTAGTAATATGTTCATAAACTGTCCCATTTATATATATATATATATGTATTATAATTTATGGGGTCTTAATAATATAAGTTGGACTAGATAGGACTGTAGATAGGACATTGAAGAGAGTAGGATTTAGTGAGGTAGGGTTGAGACCGACAGAAGACCATTAATATTGGTGGGCGGTGTGGAAAGATTCGTGACATATGACATGTGTATTTGTCCTTAATACACGTTTCAGAAATTTTAATTTGCAATGAAGGGATTTTTTTTTTATTTTTTATTTTTTGGAAACTCATGTATTGTCGTTATTCCACCAAAAAAATAAAATAAAATAAAATAAAAAAATAAAACCTCATGTAATGCGTCGGTCTGACTTCTGAGTTAGTTCCCACCACTAAAGAGACGCTGTGTCGTGACAGTCTCTCACACCGCCATCGTTCCCTTAATAGACCATAATTATTAGGGACGGTGAGTGGACATCCCCCACTAAAGTACTACCACCCACTTATAGAGCACGCGACGTGATAGTGATACCCTCTACATTATTGGATTATTCACAAAAATTTCTTCCATTTTACATTTTTTGTATATATTTTGTTTCAAACGTAGCATCCACTCTCCTTGATTTGTATTTCGTTTAGAACTATAAATATAGACCGAGTTAAACGGGCCGACCCAAAACCTCCAATTTTGACTCTAGCGGGATCAGTTCTGGTTCGGCCCGTAACATATTGGGCCCGGTGTAATTATTGGGCCTAAGTTTTGAGCCCAACAGGCCGGCCCGGACCAGCTCGGTCGGCGCCCAAAGCCCGGCCCACCAACCCGTCTTTTTTTTTACAACATATTATATTGTTTGGTAAATTTTGTACTCTAAATTATTTCAAATATATAATAATTATATTTTTCGATGCCATAGTAATTTATATTTTTTTTAAAACTAGTAATTTATATATTTTTTAAAATATAGTAATAAATATTAATATTATATTATAATGATTAGAAATTTCATATAATAATATAATATAAATACATATTGTATAATATTGACCTTTCATTTGAAAAAGAAAGAACTGCTTTCAAAAATAAATAAATAAAAAAAGAGGGAAAAATGTGACCGTTGCAAGTCTTGCAATGGTAACAAAGTTTTGGGGCCAAAGTCCAAAATTGTTGCAGCAACCAGCAAGGGGCAACGTTCACTTTTATTATCTTTAGTGACCGTTGCTCTTTTTGTTTTTGTTTTTGTTTTTTTTTTAATTATCTTTCATTTTTTTCTTCTTTAAATACCACATCCCTTTTTCAATTTTTTTTTTTTCACACCTTCAATCTTCAATTGTCTTTTTTTTTTTTTTTTTTTTTTTTCAATTATTAAGTACTTAAAGTCTAATTATGTAATAATAATGTTGCACTCTTTTTCATTTATGAAGATTAAAGTTTTTACAATTACTAACTTATCTTATTTTATTTAGTTCTTTTATATTTTACAAAACGTTTTTTTTTAAAGCTCATTTACCCGGCCCGAATTGAGGCCCGCCGGGCATTAGGGCCGGACCGAGTTTATAATTTCAAAGTTCGGACAGGCCCAACTCGGCCCACCAGCCCAGCCCGATTTTCCCTCTCCGCCTGTTAGATCTGGGCCGGGCCGCCCGAATTTACAGGACTAATTCCGTTTACAAAAGTTTACATAAAATAAATGCGTCGTATTATATTATATAATGTGAAGCTAGTTTGATAATCTCTCTTATTTAAAAAATATAATTTAAGTATAAAAGTAAAGTTAAAATTATAATTTCTAAGTAGTGGATAAAATTTTTCTTTCTTCAACAAAGAAAAAACCTTTCCTTTTGAAAGTTTTTTTCCCCTCTCTCCTTGTCCTCTTCTTTGTTAGAGCACAAGGAACCGAAGGGGGTTACTGGGAGGCGAGCTCGTAAGGGAGGCAATTGGGGGAAGGTGGGAAACTTGTGGCGACGCATCAAGGTGAGGGTTGATGTGAGGGGAGAATCGCGACATCAACGGGGTATACATATGTCGTATATATCTTTTTCACTTTTTAAATGAAATATATATGTCATTTATATTGCATATATATCTCTGACATATGCATATGTTAACTTTATTATACTATATAATAAAGGAGAGGTGGTTTTTACTGTTCCTTCTCCAGTAAAGCACAGTGCCTTTTTTTTTTCCCCCTCTCATTTCGCAGGCTTAGCTACAGGAATACACAGTCCCGCACAGTGAAATTACGATTTTACCCTTCTGTTTTCTTCTTTTTTTTGGACCCGCACAGTGAAATGCCCATTTTACCCCTCCTAGGCTGCTCTGCCACTGTCCCCGACTGTGCATTCACTGTTCAATGAACAGTTTTTTTTTTTTTTTTGCTGTGTTTTTTTTTTACTTTTCTTTTCTTTTTTTCTTTTTTTTTTTGCTGCTGTGTTTTTTTTTTTTTTTACTTTTCTTTTCTTTTTTTCTTTTTTTTATTTTTTATTTTTACGTTTGCTGCTGTGTTTTTTTTTTTTCCTTTTTTCACTTTTGTTGTTGTTGTATTTATTTAATTAAATTTTTTTTTTTTTTACTTTTGCTGTTGTTGTTTTGTTTTGTTTTTTTTTTTTTCAAACTTTTGGTGCTTTGTTATGTTTTTTTTTTTTTAACTTTTACTGCTTTGTTTTATTGCTCAGTAGATATTTTTATTTTTTATTTTTGTTGCTTTACTACAGTTGTTTTTTTTTTTTTTAATTTTTGTTGTTTTGCTATAGTAAAAAGATGTAATATTTCACTGTTTAATAAACAATGATTTTTATTTTATTTTTTTAAATTTTTGTTGCTTTTGCTGTATGGTTCTTTTTTTTCCTATGGTAATGCACAGTAGCTGTTTTTTCTACATTAAATTGTCGATTTTGCCCCTATCCTATGTACTGATTTTGGCTTATCTACAATGGAAGGACAGTTTTGTCCTCACTTATTTTGCCTTTTTTTTACGTTAAATTTTAGACATTAGATTTCGATCTATTGTTGTATTGTGTTTTTGCTCACTTTGCCCTTTTTTTTTTTAAACAATTTTTTACTTTAAATTTTTATCTTTATTTTGGATTTTTTTTTTGTGTCTTTTTTGTTTCTTTTGTTCTATTTTTTAAAGACCCCTTTTTTTTAAGGATTCTGCATGCAATTTTTTTCTTTTTTGTTTGTTTTGTTTTATATTTAGAAATCTTTTTTTTTTTAGTTTTTGCATGTATATAACCTAATAAAAAATATTTTATTTTTTTTAAACAGTAAAAAAAGAAGAAAATGAGTTATATATTTTATTTTATTATAATGTTTTTGTTAAGGTTAGTTTTTTCCGATTCTTTTGAGTTTAAAGATTTTTGTTCCTTTTTTTTTGTTTTTGTTTTCTGCTTTATTTTTTGTATAATTTTTTTTCTTTAAATGAGTATAACTACAGAATATTTTTTTTCTTTTTGCTTTTGTTTTCATTTTTATTATTGTTAGTACTATTGTCATTTTGATTTTGCATCTTCATTGTTGGAAGAGATCTTGAGAAGAATTATATTGATTATAATTATAATATTTATCTTAACCAACTGTTTTTATCATATAATATTCAATTTTTTTATTTATTTTTTTCTTCATTCCCGTATAACGTATGGGTATTAAACTCGTTTTAAACTAAATTAGACTTTTTAGGTTTTTTATAATTATTAACAATATCTTTTTCACTAAAAAATGAAATAAATAAAAAGCTAATACTATTTAGTAACCTAAATTGGTTAATATTAGTTAGTACGTGTTATTGAGTTTTCGGACTATTTTTTTAATGAGTTATTTGTGTGACTTATTACTAAGAAACAATTTATCTTTCTTTAGAACTTGATTAATTTTATGAAACATTTGATTTTATAATTAATTTTTAATTTATTCTTTGCTTTTTGTTGTGCATTTTTTTTCTTCTAAAGTTGTGTATTTTTAAATAGAATAATTATTTTAACAAGGAATGAGATGGATGTGAGAAAGGCTCCCATGACAGAAATCTCTGCCCCCGGCCCCACCTCGTTTTAGAACAAGATGGAGACAGGGATGATGATGGTTTTAAGGATTGGAACCGAGGATGGGAAAACAATCCTCGTCCGGTTGAAAATAGTGGGTGGTGGAAAAACTGTTTTAAGTGTAAATAAACGAAACAGAAAGAGAGAAAATCAAAGGGTTTGAGGCGTAAAAATTACTTTCCTTCAAGTTTTATTTGCCCCCATTACAAACAGTTTGTTATTGGGTGTTTTGGCAAAATACCTCTAAGATACAACAAACCCATGAATTTAATAAGTAGCAATCTTCTTAAATTCAAGAACAAGATACGAAACTGACATCAGAAACTGGAGTTTTATAACCTTTGATATGTCTGTTCATGAAGAGTTACGATAGATAGAAGGTGTATTTTCAGTCAAAAAACGTATTTGTTTCAACAAACATACCCGTTGGTCATCAGAATATAATTATGACCATTAGATTGTAATAATTCAATTAACGGTTTAAATTCAAACTGAATCATTTAAATCCGACCGTTAGATCATATTGTTGGAAAAATCGGATCCGATATCAGAGTTACGACGCAGCGAAAGTTTTAAAATTTTTTTCCCGATTCGGAAAAGAAGCTCATGATGCATATAACAATAAATTAAATTCATGATCAAGTGTACCTTATTTCTTAGATTCCAGAATTACTAGAGCGTTTGACCAACATGTCTTATCTACTATTCTCGAGTTCCACGTCTCAGAGTGTGTGTGGGCACACGTTCTATGAATCCAAGCGACCGGTAATGCTTTCCAAAGTCTAGATCCCTCATTCTCAATTCTGATGTTCCTCGTTGAGAATATGATCTATGTTCTTTCTTCAAAACTTCAAATCAGGAACTGGTTAACCTCCTATGAAAATTATCACTCGGTTTAACCTTCCTCACAGTTTTGATTCAATGGAATTTTCTCTTTTTTCTCTTTCACAAGATAACCGAATTTTATGATGTAGAAAAAAACTTAATTGTTTACTCTAAAAAAACATTTTTCCACTTATGAATAAGCAAAAGGTTTTGTTTTTCAAGAATTCCTAGCCTTTATATAGAAGTCCAATCCTTTTTTAAAATTTATAATTATTTTTCCGGACAAATTTTGAACCAAAAGATGATACAACTTTAGGGCTAGATTCATTGAACCTAAAAACGTTTTTCCAAGGGGAGATTATTGTTGGGGTTAGACTTCGTCTTCCCAATAATGACGTTAGCTTTAACAGTTTATCTAACGAACGATGAACTTCCTATTCTAACGCCTCCATATTTGGGCCGGACCCAACTCACAGTGAAGTCAATAACGAACGACCATCGCTCGTACGATTGGGCCGGACCCAATGACGCGATTCGTTCGAAATTTAGCATCGAACATCGAACTAACGGATCAAAACTGATCTTTCATTTATTGACTTTATTGACCACGAACGATAGATCATAAGGACAAAGCCTTATTTTCTATTCATCGTTCGTCGTTCATATTCAACAAGGCTTATATGGTTATACTCTCTATAACAGTCGAACCCAATGTCGACGATGATGTGTCATACCTTTATGATCAGTTCATAACTGGCAAAAGGAAGCACACGAATAACCGCTAAGTCATAATCTGCGGAACATTACAATAACTGCTGAATTCATATCATGACAGGTGTCCTCAGTGGACAACGAGGAAAACCGCTCAACATCAGTTATTGGTCCTTCCTCTATAAAAAGAGGAGGACCCCCCTTCACAAAGGGATCGGACTCTCTGAATTCACACTGTTACTCTCCCAAAAACATTCCCAGAAATCATTCTTGTACTTGAGAATACCCATATACAGTGAATACATATTACTCACAGAGGACGTAGCTCGGTTTGGCGAACCTCTCTACATCTTGGTGTTGATGATTCTCTCTCTCTTTCTTTTACTTTTATTTCCGGTTATTTTCATACTAATTTGCTTTATGAGTTTCAACAACGATTGTCAAGAGCCCATTCAACTGTTTGTTATCTCATTGTCATTAACTTTCTGTTAAATTTTAACTGTAGAAAAACTAGCATCTACAATTATCCCTCAAAAAATTCAGCCACTAGGAGAATTCAATCTTGATTGGTAGTTCAAATCTTAAATCAAGAATCTAAACTAGTCAAAAGATCCTAGTCCTATCTAGATTCAAATTTCTTTTAAACATTTTTGAATTTAAATAAGATTCACTTATTTGAATAAATATTTTCCACAAACATCAACCATATTAATTAATTTAAATTAATGGAATTCTTTACTCACAAAAAAAACGTGCACCTCTTTTAAGGAAAGAAAAATTCATCAAATAATCTCTTTTAATTAGGAGAGAAAAACTTTGTTTTCCAAAATTAAATAATTCAAACACAATCTTATTTCCAAAATTCAATTAACCAATCATATGTTGACAAAACATATTATTTGTCTATACATTTCACATGTCCAATCCTTTCTGGATTGCATGTTAGAGAGTACTATGTCTTAATAGACATTACTAAATTCCATTTAAATTTACCGATCTCATTAGGAACAAATCCCGAGACGCTATATGGAACTATATGAGCTAATAGAGGGACCCGATGGAAATATATAAAGAGCTTCCTATAATTGTGAAAAATTAATCCCAGATTAATTATTCACCAATTATCAACTTCAAAACTATTCTACTAAAAGTTTGAACCTGAACTCCCGTTTACATACCGTATTACGAAAGCTCTCTCACGTAGTGCTTCTTCCATGATTTATTCATCGCTTGCTTAATCCCCATATGTTATCCATGACTGAATTAAGGACTTTTTGCGTTTTACATTTTCAATCATTTTAACTTAAAGTTTCATTATTCTCTATTGAAAGAATCACCAATTGTAAAACCATACATTTGGTAAACCACCAGAAAACACAAAGTAAACCGATGGCCAAGATCTTGTTATACTATTTTTCAATCCCCGAATAATGCCTTTAAGTAGATAACATTTACTATCGTTAAGATAGCTATGGATTCCATATCTATGAATCTTGATTTCTCTATCCATAAGTCATGCACCCAAAACACAAGTATATTGACCATGGATTAACAGTGTCTCACCTATAGTGCATTAAAGTACATAAGTCATGGATACGAACTCAAGTAATCATTTCAGGATTAAGATTAATGCGGGATGATAATCAAAGCGTCATTGATTCTTATAAACAGAATTATTAAACCAAATCAATTAACACTTTAGGTCCAGTCCAATGTCATACTTCAATACTGGTATACATTAAAGTTTCTACTCGGAACTTATCCTATGGTCAAGACAAACCATCCCTCCAAGGAAGTAGACAACCTTTACAATCTTATCATGAATAATATCCCTAAATTTTATTCCATCGATTGCGGACTAATTATTTAGACTGTTATCAAATTACCATGTCTTTTATGTATACCCTGTATACATATGGTAATCTGATATATTACCAACAGCCTAGGAGTATTTTATGTTTGCTCAAAATAATCATACAATCAACAAATGAAAGTAAATAGGACACAACTTATTAACCATGAATAACCTTTTTTTATTAATATCAAAATGTCATATTTACAGAAAATCCCTATAATTGATTTTCTATCATTAGGGCACATTTAGATCCCAACACATACCCGATCAAATCAAAGGTCCAGATTTAATATGGAAAAACACCGCATTGAAAAAGAGTGCTCCTTGACTCCTTGCATATGTACGAAGTGCAATGTGTGCCCTAATAAGCGCCCTGAATTCCCAATCACCATTGCCATCGCCCTCGCCCTCGCCCTCACGTGTGCGTGTGTTGTGTTGCATAGTAGTAACAAAGTCCCCACTATACACTAATAATCCTTACACTTCACTTTTTTCAATTTATATCACTATGCTTGCTTGTGCTTTTTCAATGCGGAATTTTATTGTTTTTACTACCCAATGGTAATAGGAGAGATATTACAATCTCTCTAACAATCCCCCACTATATTGTAATATTTCTTCAAATTTCTCATCGATATACTCATACTTACAAGAAGGTATCTTTCGATTTAAACATTCAATTAGTGACTATACTTCAAAATACTCACAAGACAAAGGTGTGCAAAGCATTAAACATGTTAGTACCGGAAATACATAACATATGAGCTATCTCAGTTTCAAAATATGTTCCATTCATGTAAGCACTATTATGGCCATGTGCATTATCTAGGTTTCATGAGCATTTACACGAGTAAACCAAACTCTTGTTAGAAACAACACCATTTCTTATGCGCACTTAGGTAAAGTTCATTGCATGTCCTAGCTACTCAAGAGTTAAGAGATTATACTCATCCTCTACACGTAGCAATTTGCACTGAAACATCCTAGAAGGGACACAAACTTAAATTTCAATGCTCGATCGATCACTTAACAATAACTTATTTTTACCCATTAAAATTTAGAGTAGTGGTAATACTACTACAAAGTTGGGTTACCTTCACTGGTGATTCTTTCAAATAAAGGTTTTAGTCTCATTCCACTAGATGTATCCTTGACTAGGTCCCTTGCTAGGCCTTTTGTCAAAGGATCTGCTATGTTCTTGTTTGTCCTAACATATACAACATTAATAATACCATTTGTTATTAATTGCTTCACATATTCATGTCTCAAGCTAATATGTCTAGACTTTCCATTATACACCTTATTGTAAGCTCTAGACAAAGTAGCTTCACTATCACAGTACAAAGAAATTGAAGGCATCGGTTGTGGCCACAATTGTTTATCAAACAATAAGTTTCTCAGTCATTCTGCTTCCTTGTCTGCCGCTACTAGTGCTATAAACTCAGACTCCATTGTTGAATGAGTTATGTAAGTTTATTTCTTGGATGTCCAAGATACAGTCCATCTACCAATAGTGAATATCTATCCTGAAATGGATTTATTATCACTTACACTAGTTATCCAACTTGCATCAGAGTACCATTCAAGTACTGCTGGATAGTCATTGTAAAACAAACCCAAATTAATTTTTTTTTTAAATAACTAAGTATCCTCCCAATTGCTTTCCAATGCTCAATGCTAGGGTTACTCGTGTTTATAGACATTTTGCACACAACAAATACTATATCTAGTCTTGTGCAATGCATTGCATACATCAAACTTCCAATTGCACTTGCATATTCAAGTTGAGCAACTGCTCTACCAGAATTTTCTAGTAACTTAATACTAGAATCAAATGGGGTATTTGCCTCTTTAAATTTCAAATATTTGAATTTAAGAAGCATTTGCTCAATGTAATGAGATTGACATAACGAGTAACCCCAACTATGTTTCTTAACTTTGATACCCAAGATGATATCTACCTCACCAAGATATTTCATCTTAAATTGTGAAGTTAAATACCTCTTAGTATCATTAACTCCATGCATGTTTGTTCCAAAGATAAGCAAGTCATCAACATATAAACAAATGATCACACCAAAATCATCTACAAACTTAGAATAAATACATTTATCGGCATTATTGTGTTTGAAACCATGTGATAATATAAGAAAATCAAAATTTTCATGCCATTGCTTTGGTGCTTGTTTTAACCCATAAAGTGATTTGATTAACTTGCAAACTTTCTTCTCATTTTCAGGCAAAACAAAACCCTCAGGTTGCTCCATGTAAATCTTCATCTAAATTACCATTAAGAAAAGTCATTTTCACATCCATTTGATGCACATACAAATGATGCATTGATGCAATAGCCATTAGAACTCTTATTGAGTTTAATCTAGCCACAAGAGTATACCTATCAAAATAGTCTATACCTTGTTTCTGTTGAAAATCTTTAGCAACTAATCTAGCTTTAGAAGTTTGTACATACACATCCGTATTTACTTTCTTCTAAATAAGCACTTTTTACTTATCGGTTTGATCATGCAGGCAAATAAACTAAGATCCATGTATTATTGGACATAATTTAGTTCATTTCATCATTTATAGCCTCTCTCCAAAAGGAAGTATCTCTAGATGACATAGCCTTACCAAATGTTTTTGGATCTTCTTCTATATTAAGTAATAAGGGTATTTTATTAAGTACATTATTTCTATCTCCTTCAACCAAAAAGGCTAAAGCTTGAGATGAAACAAAATCAGGGTTTAATAGCTTTTCTTTTCTTTCTTGTTAACTTCTCCTTGATTCAAATTGTATTGCGGGTTCTTTTCTTTTGTTGTTAGTGGAGGAACCAGGAGTTAAGCCACATGGCGAATCAGAAACAGACTTTAATTCACATGTAGAATCATTACTAAATTTATTTTCAATAAACTCGACATCTAATGATTCTACAATTACATTAGTATTTAAATTCAACAACTTGTATGCCTTGGAATTTTCTGTGTATCCCACGATAACACTTTTAATCCCTCTCGGTCCTAATTTTGAAGATTTAGGGTCATGCACTCTATAGAAGGCCAAATAGCCCCAGACCCTTAAATACATCAAATTAGGCTTTCTATCTTTCCACACTTCATATGGTGATACATGTGTTTTCATATAAGAAATTCTATTATGAACATAACATGCAGTAAGTAAGGTTTCCCCCCACAAATTGTTTGGCAATCTAGCATTTAGAAGCATAGAATTAACCATATCTGTGAAGGTCATGTTTTTTCTTTCGGCCAAACCATTTTGCTGAGGAGTCAAAGGATTGGATCTTTGGTGAATAATCTCATCCTCTTCACAAAAGGCATCAAAATCATTTGAAAAATATTCACCACCTCTATCACTTCGAATAATTTTAATTTTCTTTTCCTTTTGGTTCTCAACTTCAGCCTTGAAAAGGTTGAACTTATCAAGGGCTTTATCTTTTGTTCTTAATAGATATACAAATGTAAATCTAGAACAATCATCTATTAAAGTGATAAAGTATATTTTCCCTTCTCGAGTTAAAACATCTTTGTATTCACAAATATCATAATGTAGCAAATCTAATATTTGTGTATTTCTTTATGCCTTAGGAAAATGTTTCTTAGTCATTTTTGCTTGAGTACAGATTTTACAATTTTCATGACTAACATTACTACAAGAAATTAAACCATGCTTGGACATATATTTTAAAGATCTAAAATTCAAATGTGCTAAATGAGCATGCCAAGTATTAAAAGAGTCAACAATATAAGCAGAATTCATAATTTTATTAATATCAACACTGAGTTTGAACATTCCATCGTATAAGTACCATTTCCCATCAAAAGCCCCACTTTTGGTAAGAATACAATCTTCAGACTCAAATACAACTTTCAGGCTATTCTTACATAACAGACTAGCAGATACAAGATTCTTTCTAATTTCTGGAACATGAAATACATTGTTTAAAATCAGTTTATTTCTAGAAGTAAATTGAAGATCAACGCTTCCTTTTCCAAACTTTGGCAGCGTTGTGATTTCCTATGAGAACTGATTGACCATCCTTAACTTCTCCATATGAAGAGAACAATACCTTATCTTTGCAGACATATATGATAGCACCGGAGTCTAGCCACCAATCAGAGGATTTAGTCGCAGCCGCCATGTTCAATTCAATGATCATGCCTATTTGCATTTCAGAAACCATGGCACAGATTTCTTTAGACTAATTCTCGACCACATTGGCTTTGTTGGAATTGTTTTCTTCCTAATTCTTCTTGAATCTGCAGTCACTTTGACGACAACCTTTCTTTCCACTGAAAAAAACATTTTCCAGAAAACTTCGTCGAGCCATCTTTCGACTTCTTTTTGAACTTCGAATCATTATTGACTTTGAAGTTCTTTTGGAATTTACTAGATTCAACGACATTAACTTTGAACGAATCGTGAGAATTATTCTTTGGATCACGAGATCTAGTCTCCTCATCAATTCCCAAATGATTTTGCAATTCTTCCAAAGTTATGTCATCCTTCCTATGAAGGAGTTTCTTTCTGTAACTATTCTAACTTTGGGGTAATTTAGCAATAATAGCCCCCACTAGGAATGATTCAGAAATCTCAACCTTCAATTCCTTAAGTTTTGTGACCAGAACTTGCAACTTATGGATTTGATCCAAAATAGACTTGGTATCAACCATAGTAAATTCGAGATACTTTAAGATGAGGAATTTATGAGTACCTTCCTTCTCTGTTTTATACTTTTCTTCAAGTGCATTCCAAATTTCTTTCAGACTTTCCATTGAATTGTAGAGATTGTACAGTCTATCTGACAGAGTATTCAGAATATGTCCTCGACACATCACTTCGTCTTCTTGTCTCTTCTTCCTATCGGCCTTCAGTGCTTCATAATCATCATCTTTCAGATCATGAATTGAAGGAAGATTCGGGTCCAAGACATATGCAATTTTCAGAACAGCAAGAAGGAAAAATTGTTTTCCCTTCCAACGAATAAAATTAGTCCCATCGAAGCGATCAAGTTTGACATCAGGACACAAAAACGAAGTCATCTTTCCGGCATCCATGAAAATAAAACCTTAAGATTTTAAAAACAATGGGTGGTGGAAAAACTGTGTCACGACCCGACCTACGTAGGGTCGTGACTTCGTACTTACTTAACTTAAATACCAACTTTGCAACGACCCGATTTCGTGGAGCCGTTACCTTACCATGCTTACTTAAACATACTTTATCTTAAAACTTACTTTGCTTTATGTAAAAATACGGAAATGTTTTTTTTTTCTTTCAATTTAAAACTTAACTTATACTCATATTTATTTATATGTACTCACTCGAGTACCGAGCTTTAAAACCACATTTTACAAAACATACTAGTTATCATATACTAGTACCATTGACTTATCATAATATAATACAAACAAATTTTACAAAACAATTCCAAAACCCGTGGCGGTGTCCAACCTAAATTTCACAGTCTGCAGTGTCATCTCTCCACAGTCTTGCATCAAGCACTGCCGATAGGTTGCTTACCTACAGAATGAATGTAAGTTATGAGCTTATGCTTAGTAAGTACAACTTTCTATTCCGCAAAACATTTTTAGTAGAAGAATGCATGAACCGATTATGTTTTCTTATGAATCAATTATGCTTCCTTATGTTAATTTAACATGAATCAATTATACTTTCTTGTTTTAACTTAGCTTTGGGCCCCTTACATCAACATCATATCATGAGTGCACGTACTGTGGCGTGTAGCCATGGAGTGATTGGGGCGGCCAGTCCAATCCAACTCAAACCATAAACCAAACCGTTTAACATGGAGTGGTTGGGGCAGCCAATCCAATCCAACTCAAACCATGAACCAAACCGTTTAAACCCACCCTCGTGACAAGTCGGTACGACACAAGAAAATTTGCTTGTCTTATCTTATTACATGAAATCTTATTCTTGGTTGATCATACTTGAAAACTTGAATCTTAACTGTTTCTTACTTGAAAACTTAATATTGTTCTTATCATGTGATTTATTATTAGTGAACATGCTTTCATGATGTCATAATAATAAAATATAAAACATAAAACATATATATATCATGTAAATCAATGCATGAATTTTTGAAGAACATGCAATGCAATAAAAATATTTTGTCCATGCAGTAGGCGGAGTTGTACTTACAAATTGTCCTACACTCTTGGTCTATCATTCTATCAAGGCACGACAATAGGTCATATTCCTGTTTCAAACAGGGCGTAAGATAAGAGTCGTTCTATCTTACTATAAATCATAACATACTAGATCGGTATCCAATCCGATTACCTTTGGTAATTATAGATACAAATCATATAATAGTAAATCGGTATTCTATCCGATTATAATTGGTACCTTAACATAGTAAACATGTATCCTATCCGGTTACCATTGGTAATCATGGATACAGGCCCCTAACATAACAAATCGGCATCACATCCGATTACCATGGGTAACCATAAACATAAAGCCCAACATAGTAAATCGGTATACTATCCGATTACTATTCGTCATAGAATTGTTACCATATTTTCAAGTAACTTGGGACTATTTCATTTTTATTTAAACTTTTTTGAAATTATTTTCATAAAATCTCAGTCTTTTTTTAAAGAGATCATAAAATCTTAAAAACTGCTTTTAAAATAGCCTTTTAATTTACTGGAATGCATGTGTGCAGGAAATTTCTTGTACCATGCACAGTTTTGAAAATCCTGTACATGAATTTTCTGTACCCTGCATAGTTTTGAAAATACAGTTTTATCTTTAAATCGGTTTAAAATTTGAAAAAAAAAATTCATGAAAGTTGTAGATCTCATCGAAACCTACAATTTTTTTTCTTTGTCCAAAACCTAAATCTGCCTTTAACTTACTCGTTTTTCCTTTTAAAAAATTCTGGCCGTGTACACTGTCTGTACTGACCAGCTTCGAATTTTGATAAAAACAGTGGCCTTTGGAGTCTTATTTTCAAAAACGTCCATGACTCACCCTAGGATTTTCAATTTTCTACAACTTTGCAATTATAACTTTTTCCAAATTCGGCCTCTAAAGGGCTCAAAATTAAGTTTCCAGAAAAACTGTCCAGTTAAATCCGAAAATTGACAGTTTTGTATTTTGTTGGTTTTTTGCTTAAAAATTCGCACACACTACTTCAAACAGTCACAGCCGTGAGCCTACATCAACATGCAGCGTGTCAAATACATATTTGTCATTCAATCAATCACGTGTTCATCTTCATGAAAAACACAATATTTGATAAACTTTTCAAGCTTACCAAATGGTGCTTTTACGTCAATTTCTTAACCAATTCACTTAGCATTCACATCATCATCATCATCTTCATCATTCATCATCATTCACCATCATAAATAACTTTTTCCTACTTAAACATGTGAAGGCATATTCACAAACACTTGGTAGGCACATGCAACCCTAAAACTCATTCTAGAACATAAACCCAAATCCATGCTTAAAACTTAACAAGCAAAATAATCTAAGCTTAGATCAAGCAATAAAAACATAACATGGAAAGATAAAACATGAGCTTAAGCTCTTACAACCCATAGCTTGAAATATACATAAATCTCATAAATGAAATTATTAGTTAGAGGGTTGAGATTATACCTCTAGAGCTTGAAAGAATGGCCGCTAGACCTTAGTTGAGAGGAATCCTTGCTCTCTATTTCTCCACACTACAACCGGCCATTTCCCTCTCTCTTTTTTTTTTTTTTTTTTTTTCTAAGTCTAGAGAGGAATAGTTAATGTTGAGAAGGAACTAGAAGTTGGGAAGCCAACTAAATGGTTCAACTCATCACTACCCATCTCTATTTATAGGTGGAAAATTCCAAATTTTTCACAATTATTTTTATTTCTATAATTCTCCTTAAATTGCATATTGGTCCTTAAAAGGTAAAATATTTACTTTCTAGTCCCCATAAGTTGGCCGGCCGTGAGAAGCTTGAACCAACAAAAATCTTTCCATACTTATCTTCAATTACTTGGCCTCCAAGTAGGGCCATGTTTGGCACTCCCCCTAATACACAGTCTAATTTCTTGATAATCCAGATAGTGCCAATACTGTTTTAACTATCAACAGTACAGTCATACTGAACTACAGTCCAGAATTCATCTGTACTTAACTGAACCGTGTATAGGATTTTCTTAGGACTTGAAGCTATTTAGTCCTTATTGCTCCAAATGTTATTCCTGATTTTTCTAGAATGATCACATTCCTTATTCTTATTTCTTCATCCGTAATGACGGTTGGTCACAGTATAATTTTCATACTACTTATTATATTGCAGTACCATCTTAATCGTGTCATAATTTATCCTGATCATTCATTGATCATAACAAAATCATAAATCATAGTGCTGCCTTTTTAATCATAAGGCCTTATCCTTGACTTAATAAATTATCATTAAGTCTCATAATACTTATAAGAACTCAAACATACTCTGATAATCAAATCAGATCATGAGCTTCATGTTGACATACATGATTCAGTCTTAGATTTTCCTTGTATCTAAGAAAATCACAAATTCGTCAAAATTTTGGGTTGTTACAAATTGTTTGGGTGTAAATAAACGAAACATAAATAGAGAAAATCAAAGGGTTTGAGGTGTAGGAATTACTTTCCTTAAAGTTTTATTTGCCCCCACTACAAACAGTTTGCTATCGGGTTTTGACAAATTACCTCCAAGACACAACAAACCCACGAATTTAATAAGTAACAATCTTATTAAATTCCATAACAAGATATGAAACTGACATAAAAAACTGGAGTTTTATAGCCTTTGACATGTCTGTTCATGAAGAGTTATAACATATACAACAGACATGTCTTTCAAATTAAAAGGTGCAATTTCAGTCAAAAAAATGTATTTGTTTCAACAGACATACCCGTTGGTCATTATAATTTAATTATGACCGTTACATTGTAATAATTCAATTAACGGCCGCATTGAAAAAGAGAGTGCTCATTGACTCCTCGCGAAGTGCGCCCTAATAAGGGCCCTAAACGCCCAATCGCCCTTGCGTGCGTATGATGGTGCATAGTAGTAGCATAGTCCCCTTATACACTAGTAATCCTTACACTTCACTTGTTTCAATTTATATCACTATGCTTGTTTGTGCTTTTCCAATGTGGGACTTTATTATTTACACTATCCAATTATAATAGAAAAAATATTACATTCTCTCTAACATATCCCATTGTCATCCCTAGGGTTGGGTAGGTGAGATACCCTGTCTGGGAGTATTGGGAGGTTACCGGGTTGGGGGAGGTCGTTTTCTGGCATGGGTGGGCTGCTACCTGTGCGTGGGTGTGGATGAAGAAAGGAGACGAATTTTTTTTCTTTTTAATTAATAACGTAAAATAAAACAAAAGGGTAGCTGAGTAACTTTATATTAATTTACTCAGGGTTATTTAAGTAATTTTGTACTCAACAACCTTCTCTTTTAATATGACACCTGTAGGTTTTATTTTATTTTATTTTTCCCTCTTATTTTAAAAGTCTAAAGAGGGGACGAGGACGACTAATTCCATTAAGAAACCCAACAGAAGCATCTACATTACAGGGGCCATAATTCAACGAGAATTTTTATAATTAAACTTCAACAATTTGGAAAAGCTTCTATCAAAAGGGTGTTCTACAAATACCAACTCATATTTTTAACTACTAGTAAAAAAAATGTTATTTTAATTTTAAAATTAAATTTAAACAATCAAATATATGTTTAGAACCCCACCATTCTATTTTGCACATCACAAATTTTTATTCTGAATATTTACAAATCAGATTGTTAAAAAACTAATCAAACAATTAAAACACAATTCTTACCGGCACTTAGATTCTCCCATACAAAATTAATAAAAAGGATTATTTTAGTCCGCCTAGGCAACATATACGAGTACTATACCACTATTATTTATCTTTGGTGCAGTAAAATTATAAAATATCAAGTTGTACAACGAGGCTTAATTTCAAATTTCATTTTTCAAGGAGTTGTCTCACTTCGGTTTATCATGAAGTATTTAAAGTCTTCTAATTACTTTCAAAAAGTAAAAAATATATATATATTTTACCTCTTTCTTCCTTCAATAAATTGAATTAAAATCGCTCTTTATTTTCATCATCTACGTAAAGGGCAGAACCCAAATATCATTTCGTTTCCCAACAGTTGCATCTAGTTGGCCTCATTATCTATGTGCTCGGTAGTCGATTGAATTTGAAGTGCAATAGAACTGGTTCGGTTCAGGTCGTCGAAACCCAGAACCAACAATAGTTTAAACCCGTGTCTGAAAGCTAGTTTCTTACAACTTCTAAGCTAGCTTAAACCCGCTAATTCCTTCGAACTAAAAAGAGAGGTTGGAACAGACTGAATCAAAATTCATTTGACATTTAATATGTTTCCCATTTTGTTATTAATTTAAAGCACAAAAGTCATTAAAAAAAAAAAAAAAAAAGGCACAAGTTCGTTGAAATTACCAGGTGAGCATTGCATAAAACTGTTCTTCAAATCCTTTGCCTCACTTAGCTTAGTAATGGTCAAGGACTCATTCCAACTCTCAATCTGATGGTTTCATCCCTCGGATTCTTTTTTCTCTCTCTTTTTTCTTCTCTCATTTTTACATTTGTATACGAGGGAGACTTTTCAAGATAATAAAATCTTCTCTCCCATTTGAAGGTAAATATTAACCTTGTACATCTCCGAAAGGCCCCTCTCAAAATTTGACTCGGAGTATTTTGGGTATAAATCAAATGTACACTCCTCCGCCGACTAGCAAACAGTTCGTCCATAACAAATTGATGCAATGTAGAGGTTTTTCGACCATTTTTCCTGCAGAAAGAACACAATTTCAAGTCGGTCATCATCAAAACAACGCAGCAGGTGATTCATTCTAAGAAAGTAAGAATCACGTTCAAAGGTAAACGCCTGCGACTCAGTATGTTAATCCTACCTTTACGTGGCTGCTAGGGAAGGCAGAGGTACGCAGAGTTTCCTGAGTTTCGTCTATCAATTTACGTTTTGGTATGCTCAAAATTAAGGCTGCCTGATCAGCAGTGGCAGCCATAGATGTTATTCGGTAACCACTCTCCCATCGCCTGTGTATGCCTTCACTCGGGTACAAGAAGTCGAGCTCTACAACCTTGTGATTCAAACCAAATAGAACAAAGCAGAGAAATTATTAGCTTTGTGAAGACAATAAAAATCATACAAGGAAGATTAATCTAGCATCCCTTTATTTCTGAACTATTAAAATTATTTCAGTGAAGTACAAAGCTGACTGTAAATCATACCTGATCAGAGTATCCAGCATTCCTGGACATGACAACCCCCCAGCGACTGCCTGCGGTTGTCATGGAGGTGACGTGGAAACCTTCTTTCCACTTCTTATTTATCCACTTAAATGGAAAAGATTCACTCACTTTGTACGATTGCTGGGTGTAAGGAGTACCTGAAATCGTGCACCATCGAGAATAAATGACTCAGGTACTTGGGACGATGAAAGAGGACAAATGTACATTATCAGTAACGAGCAAAACTATAACTTACATAAATGCATGTTAGCTCAAAATGGGGAACCTAATAATTCCTTAACCAAGCCACAACCAAACCCTACTATCTACGTCCTTTTTGGTTTTGCCTTTCTATTAAACCAATTATAACATCTTCAAATGATAACAACTTTTAAGGGGATGTGAACAGATTATCCTAGACAACATGAAAACATCTGACAAACTAGCAAACACATTTTACAAACCAAAGAATGCCTTCACTCTAGTGGTCGCTTACCAACCATAAAAACCTGTTCTACAGGTGGAACACTTTCTGTTGGATTGTCTTTGCTCCGAGGGAAGGAGGACAAGTATTCATTCTAAGACTAATGTTTAAGACCAACTAAAAAGTTAACAGGAAAGCTCATAATTCCCCTTTTTTTTTTTGGCCGGAAAGGAGCTCTCAACTCCAGCGTCAATATCCAGTATGGCAGGAACAATAAGCCTTGCGAGTTTTGTGCATGGTTGGTGCACACTTGGTTTTATTGCATTTCTAGTTCCCGAAAGATTATATTAGGTGGAGCAAATGGTGCACCGAGTTTGATGTGTGTCATAGGCCTCCACGGTCGAAACAGTTAGGAATCTGTAAAGGAGTATTTGAACTGCTGGGGCTTGTCAGCAGTTTGAGTATTCCCTACTGTTAAAACACTTTACACCGAAATAATAATTGACAAATTGAAGGTTTGTTGCATTGGTTTTACTTCTAATGTCTTTAACAATATATATATATACAGGTAACTTCAACAAAAGTCAATTTTTTTTTTTATATGCTCACAAGCAGATAATACTATAATCATATAAAAGCACTATCGGAGCTTATGATCGACATTGTAAACAAGCAAAGAAGAACGTAGTAACGGACCTTTGGACATAACAACTAAGGAACTCCCATTAGCAGCACCAGCTATTGAACTAATATAAAAGTTCTTTTCCCATTGTTCCATGATCCAATCCTGACAATAAATAAAATAAAGTCAGAACGGACGGACGTGATTAAGTGACGTAGGAATTGCATAACATACAGTCAGCTCATAGCAGTCGAGATTCTTTATAATACCTTGTGCAAGAAAAAGTTGACAACTCATAAACCTGGGAAGAAAATCCTGTTCCAGCATCCATAATAAGAGCCCAGAGATTTTCAGCCGAGGCAACGGAGCTGATAAATAGTCCATCTTCATTGCCCTTGTCTACATGTTGACGAAGCCTTGTATCCGCCACATTGTAGTGATATCTAGAATTCCAACAAAACCACTATTAGCACAAGAAAAAAAAAATGTAGCATCACAAGACTCAAACTATTAGCAATACAAAACGCTAGCACGTGAGGAACAAAATATTGTTTGTACATGTCAGGTTTCACAATTATTTTGCAACATAAATGTCATTCTGTTGTATATGAGGTTTTTCTCAAGAAAAATGTACATCTCGCATGTGATCATCTGTAAATATTACGTTAATTCTTAGTACGGATTGGCCATTTGCAAAGCATGGGTCTGAACTTCCAGGACTTAGAAAGTTCTACACAAAATTATTTAATATTTCAACTTTCAAGGAAATCTGAGTAGAAGAAAAGTCCATGAATCACCATAATATGGAAACTCTATGTATGAGACAAAAACTAGGAAAAATATCCAAAACACCCATATTTAGCCTAAATACCACTTTTGCCCCTCTTGTTATACAAATGCCCAAAACACCCCATATGTTTGTAAAATCAGTCAAAAAATACCCCCTGCTAAAGCAATTATATTTTTGAAAATGTCAAGCTTACCCTTCTCAATTGTCTTAAATGTTAGTTTAAAATATTTTAGAATGATCAAATAAATTATTTCAATTATTTCAAGTTTTAAGATTGGTTTCATTTAATAGTTTAGCTTCTAAATTGTATTTAATAAAGGTTGGGAAGGGTAAACTTCATATTCTTGTAACTATACTTATTTTAGTCCAAATCCTTCTAATTTCTAAGCAAGGTCCAGGAAACTTTTTAATTACACAAACGGTAACAATTTCCTACTAAAACTCATTTCCGCTATGGTGTAATAATTATCCTATCACATGCTCTATGTACTGGAAACGTATTAATTACTATAATGGAAAAGTGAAAAGTTAACAATAAATTTGAGAATCTTATTTTAAAAACCAATATCCTACAAGATTGAGGAAAATGCACCCTGCCTTGTACATTCATTTGTGTACATGCCATTTCACTAAACTCTGAACCATTTACGACATATAACTTCGTACAAACGAACTGCAATTGTATGTAAGAAACCTAGGTTATGCAGGAATTTTAAAGGTATCTTTGGAAAATCACCAGACAAAGTTGCTGAAGCTCTTATAAGCCCTCATCACTAGGCTGGGTTATTAAAGCGTCGTTAGGGTTCTATGAGTATAGGGATGTCACCTATTCAAGACTCGTGACTTAACACTTGGTTTAAGTTAACTTGACTCAAGATAAATCTCAGTCACACCATCAACTTCCATCAACCAATGGATAATAAATAGCAGTCAAGACCACTCTCACCGTGCTCGAATAACAGATATGGAAGAACAACAATGAGTTTCATAATACATAAGAAAACAAAATTGTATCGACAAATCCTATGCTGAAATGGTGAGAATCAATAAGATCAGTTATCACCTTTGCTTCATTGGACGACGTGCATTATACACTGAAATCCACTGGGTAGCTGGACTACCTACTCGCACTTTCTTCTTTGGCTGCTGCTCTTCTTCTTCCAAATTAATAGGCAATCTACCCCGCTTTTGCCCAACCTATGCACAAAAATGGAAATAAAAATTTGTTAAGACAAAGCATACTATCAACCAAAAAGATGAGGATATAAATTCACCTTAAGAGCTCCATCTATTCTAATGGGCCTTAGAGATCCACATGGTTCTATCAGGCTTTCAAAGAAAGATATCAACTTAGGATAGTTTGGTTCTTCATCAAACTTCATATTTGTAACGGCTTCGAGAAACTGCTTGAATGGTGCAGGACAAAAGCAGCACATCAAGTCAGGGGAGATGGCCATCTTCTTTTTACAAACGAGAAAACTTTTGTTATCCCCCTGTAGATTAAAGACATATAGAAAGGGAAAAAGTTATATCAGATTAAAAGAAACCTATAATGCAAAGTTTTACGAACATTTATGCAACAATGAGTCACCTGATAACCCTGCCAGGGTAATCTTCCTTTTATGAGAAATATTAATGTGTATGCCAATGACTCAAGATCATCCCGTCGACTTCCGGTCCGACCTAAATGAGCATGCACGCTTGCATATCTTATTGTTCCCCTGCCAGAAGCAATTAAATTGATATAAAAAGACTGAAATAAATATCGTTACTGGAAAAAAATAACAAGTACACCTCAAATTGTGATGCATACCTGAATATGTCAGGCCTCTGATCATATTCAACATGTTGACCAGATGATGCATCTTTCCATCTAGATGCTGAAAAGAAGTAAATTGGCACTAGTCCTAAGTGTTAACTACTAAAGCCATAAACTTACATAAAAGCAAAAATTTACAATAACTAAGCTATACAAATTTTTAGTCAAAATTCAATCAGAAGGACAAATGCATTAAAGAAGTCACGAGAGGAAATATACCCAAACCAAGATCGATAAGATATAGCTTCTTCTCATCTGCTGTTCCAGATTGACCAAGTAAAAAGTTCTCTGGCTTTACATCTCCATGCACAAACCTTATTTGCAACAATAAATAGTTCATTTGTCAAGAATCAAAATAGTTATTACAATGGGAGGATTGCCGGAAAGAGCAAAAGCATGATAGTTACTGGTAGGTCTTACCCTTTCATGTGAAGCTTCTCAAGAATTGATATTGCCTCCACAGCAATGCAAGCCGCCATATTCGGGGCCATCCTATTTCAGATGTTAACAAATTTGGGACAAAGTAAGTATCAAATAATGTGCTTTCGGCTTGTGCCTATTAAGAATGGTTCGTGTCTGCAGTTCCCTTGCTGACCAGTGACCACCAAGTTTCCCTTGCTGACCAGTGCAGGAGGACAATGTAGTGATCATGAAGGGAAACTTGGTGGTCACTGGTCAGCAAGGGAACTGCAGATCAATGCAGCCATACATGCACGAATTTTTATGTGTGTGTGTGTGAGAGAGAGAGAGAGAGAGAGAAATCTTACGATTGCCCAAGAGAATTCCAAACATCCCAAAGACTCGGGCCAAGCATGTCCATGACCTGACACATGCATGCTCTTTTAGGTACCAAATTAATTATTCTGAAATGCATCCTAATTTTGAGAACAGTCAAACCTTACCAGAATATAGAAATCTCCTTGGCGACCCTTGTAGTGAGCACATGGAATTCCATAACATCCGTTAAGTGTAGTGAAGAACCATTAACAAATTATAAGAACAAGAATCAAACGATAAGTTCAAAGAACTAAAGACCAACTAGCAAGTAAACGATGATGTGGAAGTAAGCAAAAATAGCATAGAACTTACTTATACACTTGCCATTCATAAGGAGGGCCATAGTTGCAGCCTTTACTATTTCGGTGCTCGAACTTCAAAGCAACCTGCAAAAGAAGTTCCTAAAACATCAATGATCCTGTTATTTTGCTACATGAAACTTTGAAAATAAGACTCTTCTTTAATCATACCTCAATTGCATCGGGTCCTGCTCTGTCACTGCCACCACTAACCCTTCTGCCAACATAGACTTGGCCAAAGCCACCCTTTCCCAACTTCCTTTCTGTCTTATATATAGGAGAATTTCCCACCTGTACCTGTTCCCACAGCAGACACTTACATTAGAACATGCCCTTCCATCCGCACACTGAGAAACGTATCGATTGGTAGTTAACTAAAATAGACCAAAGCAATAACACAAATTAAATAGCCAGAACACCAACATTAGACACGACCATCAATAGAGACGACCATCAAGTTCATTCCAATAATTAAATCAGAACTAGTCCATTTTGTGTTGAATTTAAGGATTGAGTTGGAATGTGAGTAGGGAAGACAAAATGTATTTCTAAATTCTAATAAAAATTGTCAGCTAGTAAGAGAATCTTGAACACAGTTACCAAGTTTTACGTGTCATGTTATATCATATACGTTACTAATTAGCATCCGAAATCAGAATGCGTCCAATACAATCAACTGTCCGATCCACCTTGAACGGACAAGTAGAATAGGGAGACAGAACGCAACACGGCAATGCCAGGAAGGGAAAAATAAATAAATAAATTCTAACCGTAATAGCCAACTAGCCAAGTAAGTCCTACTTGATTCTTTTTTTTTTTTTTTTTTTTTTTTTTTGAGAGAACTTGATTCTGTTTTTAACGTAAGTAGCAGAGCACAAATCAATGTAACACCTTATATTCTATCTATAGAATTTTAATGCAAGTTTAGAAACAATGAAACACAGATACCCTCTCAGGAATTGGAGTCGTGCTCGTTTCTTCTTCGACTCCCATTATTTTGTCTGCACTTCCACCACCCTCCATTGCAATATCTTTATCTGCCACAACCTCTAGACGATTGTACCGTGGTCCTGCAGCCCCTAAACCAGCTGCTTCAGGAACAACGTCACAGGGTTCTGGGTCTAAGTCTATCAACTTGATTCCCCGGCCTCTTCCACCCGCAGTCTGCCTTGTAGGTATCGCTGGCGAGGGCCCTTTTGCTACAGCATTTCCACCTCTTCCTCTTCCACCACCAACTCTCCTCCTGGTTTTGTTTGGAGCGGGCAATTGCCCGTTTTCGGCCTGACCGATCGGTTGTTGCAAAGGCTGAAGATCACCAAGCCGTTTCGATCTCCGCACTCCGCTTCGCAACTCTGGCATCCTCACCCCATGCAAATCACATACATCCCACTTAGGTTACCCCCAAAATCCCGTTAGATCATAATCTGCAATCCAAATCAAATCCCAAAAATAGAAAGTTCATTACAAAACAAAAAACGCAGATACAAATACCAGCTTGAATCATATAACAGAAAATATACCATATTTGGAATTCCCTTTAAGAAACAAAAACATAAACTCACAAATGAGCTCATTTACGTAACTCAAAGCTTAAGATTTTTGTTCCATCATAACGGCATATATTATATGTATATATACACACATATATGCTAGTTGACCCAAAGCAGCGTTCTGAAAGCACTATATTCTGTTCTGGGTAAAAATTAAATTTGAAAAAATATATATAAAAAAAAAAAAAAAAAAAACCAAAAATACCCAAGATCAAGTAAATAAGAAAAAGTGAATTTTTCCAAAAATCTAATATCTTTTCCATTTTTGTTATTTGAATATCTTTTACTACTTTTACATTCCACTTACAATGCGTAAGATAAAAAATTAAATTAAAAAAAGAAAAAGAAAAAACCAAACACATTCAACAACTTAATGTTAGGAGGTTGATCAAGAAATCCAGACATCATCGTCAATATTCAAGAATATTCGACATCAACAAAAATACTAATTACAAAAAAAAAAAAAAAAATTATATGTATATAAAAAAAAAAAAAAAAAAAAAAAAGCAATCTCAAATCCGATCATGAACAATATCTAAGCAAAGCAATAAAATCATGAATTAAAAATGAATGGAAAAAAAAAAAAGCTACCGGTAAATCGGTTTCTGGAGAATCGAAAAAGGACGGAAAGACGATCGGAGGTCAAAAGAAAAAACGGATTAAGAAACGTTTCTCTGATCGATCGCAGATCTTATTGTTATTGTTGTTGTTGATGTTGTTGTCGTCTTCGTTCTCGTTGTCGTCGTCTTCGGCTTTCTCCTTATCCGAGGCTTGAGTGTAAACAGAGAAAGACACACATTTGTGTCTGAAATTGCTTTCTTTTTTTCTTTTCTTTTTTGGTGTTTCAGTCATAAATTCAATTTTTAAAAAAATATATATACAACTAAATTAAATTCATTTGTGTTGTGCATATAATTTTTGGCAGGTAAATTTATACCGCGCGTTTATATAATTAGGATGGGAAGAATTGAAAATAGGATCCAAAAATTATATTTAGAATAAAAACTCTTTAGTTTTGCAATTTAAAAATTGGTAAGGTTGTATTATAATCACATTTAGAAACCCTATTGATAGAGCTCATTTTATAAACTGTTCGAGGAATTTAATAATTTAGATGTTACTTGTATATGATAATTATAATTTACCTTAATATTACATACTAAAAAATAAGAAAAAAAGAAATCAAAAGAAATTAAAAAGAACCGTTGAGCCCCTAGACGACAACCAAATCTCACCGCCTGAAACCCACCCCCCCCCCCCCCCCCCGGCCCCATCTCAAGCAAGAAAGCGGCCAGATCCCGCCAGCTAGTGAACCCCCCAACCCCCCCCGCCCCCAACAGCCTACTTGCAGCCAGATCCCGCCAACCCGTGACAACCCACCATGACCTCCGGCAAAGTCCCAGCTCCTCCTCGCGCAACCTCCCCCAGCCCCCACCTCCAACAAAGTCGTGGCCCACTCGACGGCCTCCCCGCGGCTAGATCCCGCCAACCCATGACTCCACCTCGCGACGGACCACTCATCCCCACCCCCAACCCACTGAACCTTCCACCGATGAAGTTTTTTTTTTCTTTCTTTCTTTTTTTTTAATTATTTTTTTAATTTTTTAGTCTAGACTATTATGAGTTAAGGTGCAATATAATTACCATACACAAGCAACATCTCAGCCGTTTGATTATATCTAAAATGTTTAAAAATTAGCTTTACCAATAGAGTATATAAAAAGAGCTCTATTACAAACTTATCCTTTAAAAATAGTTTTGTTTTTTTTTTTTTTTTTTAAAGCTTGGGACTGAGAATTTGAACTCCTCATCTTATGATACAATCAAATATTAAAATTATCGCTAACATATGTCTACAACCACATTTAAAAATAGTTTCAATGTTTAAAACAAATTTTATTTTTGTAACAAATATTAAACTTTAGAGATTGAACTCTACAATCACACAAAGTTAAGGCTAATGACCAAAATAGGACAACTAGTGAGTTGTTAGCGAGTGGTGAGTTAACGTGCGTAAGTGTAATAAACTAAATAATAGAAAAAGCAAATAGAGATAAAGACACAAGAATATATAGAAGTTCACCTGTAATTTTTGGATTATGTCTTCTGTAGGATTTTCGAGAGCTTTCACTATGTATTCAATGAGTATTACAATGATGTTGTTGAGTGAGAGAGGAGAGAGAATAGGGAACTCGTGAGCTACATAATGAAAATAGAGAAAACATGAGAAAATAGTGAATTCTGCCAAGGATCGTGTGAATGAAGCGATGTGTCTTTAAGGTCTTTAGCTTGTGATGAATCTCTCTATCTATAGGAGTTTATTGCTTGTTTTAATGGCCCGTTTGGGGCATATCTCCAACTCCATCTCCATTTTTTTTTTTTTTTTGGTCTTTTTCTTAAATTAAAAACTACTTATTAACATTTTCAAATGTTTCCTTAAAATCAAACTTTAAAAGTCCATAACTTTCTCATTTCAAATCGAAATGAGATGATTCTTATATAAAATGCTCACAAAAAACGAGACGAACAAAACAACATCAAATTTGCGTATTTTTCTAAGCACATTTCAAAATTTTACACTATTTTCTATATCACATCATACATTTTCAATCCAACATCTAAAACTCCGTCTCCAATATCTCCCCAAACTGGCACTTAGTTACCTAATTGGGAAACTAGCTTTTGGGTGAGATTTGTCTCCTTGATTGTGATTATTCCTTGATATGCTAATTATGATTTCCTTGCACTAATATTGGATCAAGTTTCTTTATCTTGATCTAGTCGACTCGTCAGTCGATTCTATGTTGTCTAGTGACTCATTTATGGGTCCTAGTAATTGTCTACTCATGAGTCGTCTCACACTCCCCGATCACGTGTTTGTTGACACGCGTATGGATTAAATGAGATACAAATCTGACCCTAACACATAAATTATATAAGTACAAATACTCATTATTTCTGGCCACTTTAACTTCTTTCATAATTTCTCGTTACTTCTCTCCTATCATTATCTCTCTTCACTTTCTTTCTCCCTGTATTCTCTCTACTTTCTTAATTGAAAAGCCATTATTATAAATCCGTATTAAAATGGTTCTTTAGCAATCGTTGATAAAAATACTAAAACACGAAGCATCTACCCTTCCACCCAGTCTCGTGTTTTTGTAGCATATTTGACAATGGTCTTTTCTAAAAACCGATGTTAAAAATTGTTCTAGTGCAACTTAACAAGATGGTCCGAAGAAAAGACCAGTCAACCTTGTTGTACACCTTGCTCATGTCCAATTTAAGTGCCATCAACCCTTTATTTCCTCTTAATAGTATGCAAAGTTTCAAAAGTCACTCTTTTATTATCTAGTAATAAGCCGCCCAGGAACAAAAGCTCTTTGTTCATCGGAAATAATTCTAGAAGATCATATTACTTAATATACTAAAAGGATGTAAACTTTTACTATTCTTTTAACAGTAAATTGTACAGTAAAATGACATTTTTGTCCTTCAAACCCTTTGCCTTTTCCTGGGTTTCCACAGTGAGTTACCGGTTTTGCCCTTTTGGCATTGTCCGGACATTTTTGCCCCTCTTATTGTGTGTACCGGTTATGGGGTGTACAGTGGTTTACCCTTTTTGCCCTCGAAACCCTATGTGTGGGTTTCTCTTGCTGTTGCCGCCGCCCCTCTCCTCATTTGGTGGTTTGTCTCTTCACTGTTATGTCTCTTTCCTTTTTTCCTCTCCGCTGCTCTCTCTCTCTTTAGATTTTTTTGGCTCCCCAAACCCTATGTTTCTCTTCCTCTTGCTGTTGCCGCCGCCCCTCTCTTCATTTTGTGTTTGTCTTCTCAATGCTCATCTCTCTTTCATTTTTCCTCTCTCCGCTACTCTCTCTCTGTCTTTAGATTTTATGCATTTTGGGTTTTCAAACCTAGCTTTTGGTTTTTGATGATGTGTTTACCGAACCTCTCTCTTTTTTTTTTTCTTTTTTTTTTCCCGGTGGGTTTGTTTTTCTCGGATTTTTAGCGTTTTATTTTAGGGTAATTTTTTTTTATGCATTTTGGGTTTTCAAACCCTAGCTCTTGGTTTTTGTGGTTGTGTTCATTGATCCTCTCCCCCTTTTTTTTTTTTTTTTTCCCCGGTGGATTTTTTTTTGTAGGATTTTAGGGTTTGATTTTAGGGGTTTTTTTTTTTTTTTTTGGATGTGTATTGTTATTATTATTATTATTATTTTGGTTTTTGTTTCTGTGTTGATCGAATCTCCGTTGCTTTCTCTCTCTCTTCAGATTTTATGTATTTTGGGTTTTCAAACTTTAGCTTTTGGTTTTGGTTATTTTGTTGACCAATCCTGTCTCCCTTATTTTATTTTTTTTTTCTTGGTGGGTTTGTTGTTTCGGATATTTAGGGTTTTTTTTTTAGGGTGTGTATCATTTTTTTGTTTTTTTTGGGTTTTTGTTGCTGTCTTCACCGATTGTCTCCCTTGATTTTTTTTTTTTTTTTTCTGGTGGGTTTGTTTTGTTGGATTTTTAGGCTTTGATTTTAAGGTTTTTTTTTTTTTTTTTTTTTTTTTAGTTTGTATTATTTTTTTGTTACTTTGTTGTTGTATGATTTTTGTTTTAGAGTTTTAGGTTTTGTTTTTTTGTTTTGTTGGGAAAATTTTTTTTTCTGGCTATTTTGTAATATTTTTCGACTCTTTTTTTTTTTTTTTTGGGGTTTTCGGCTTTTTTTTTTTTTCTTCATTCTGTGTATGTGTATAATGGAAGAAAAAAATTTCTGATTTTGTTGTCCTTTTTTCTCCCGGTTTTCTTTGTTATTTTTTTAGGGGTTGCATGTTTTTTTTTTTTTTATGCTTTTTCTAATCATCTGATTTTTGGGATTATGGTCTCCAAATTCTAGCTTTGAGTTTTAATTTTTTTTTTTTTTTTAATCTTCGTTGGTTAGCCTTTCGTTGCATCTTCTTCTACTGTTGATGCCAAAAATTTTGTCCCCATATGTGTGTTTGTTTTATCCAAACCTTAAATTTTGATTTGGGGATTTTTTTCATTATTATTGCTAAAATAAATGTACAGAAAAAAAGGTATGTTTTTGTTTTCTTCCATTTATTTTTGTAACTTTTTTTCCCTTTTTTTTTTCTTCTTCTTAGTTGTAATATAAATTAATTTTGATATTTGTTATTTGTTAATTTGTTTTTGTAGATTGCAGTAGTAATGCTACTAAAGTGGCTGCTTGGGAGTGTTAACGGAGATATTGAAGGCTTTTTCTTTGTGATGTTTGTAATTTTTTTTTTTTTGGTTTTATCTCCTGGGTAATTTTTTTGATTTTTACAGCCGAAATTTGTTTGCTTATTTTTTGCCTCTATAATTTCTTATTATATTTCATTACTATATTTTATCTTTAGTTAGATTTCAATGGATTGTTAGGCTTTCCCCATTATTTAATCTTCTGGATTATTCATGCACTTTCTTTCTGTAGTAAGAGATTTTAGTTTTTTTATTATTGATTTGTGTTACACATTTAATGTTTACAGATGTAATTCTGTTATTGGCTATAAATTTATTATTTATAATGTATGATTGCTTTGACTGAGATATATTACTTTGTCATTAATGCTTCTAATTTGTTTTAATTGTGTGATATGTTTTGTGTGTGAATGTGTATTGGTTCAAATATTGCTTCTGTTGTTCACCGACTCTTTTTTTAAAAAATTTGTTAATTTTTTTGCTCAAAATATTTTCTACAAATAACTTTTCCTCTCATTTATTACGTTGTTCTCACAGTTTACCAACACTCTCTCTTCTTACCACTCTCTTAATTACTCTGGTTTGAACCTCCTATATTTCTTACCTGCAAAGTTTAATTGTGTTCTTTCTAACCTTCTAAAGACTAATCATTTTGGGATATTCATTTTTGTGCAAAGTTGCTGTTTTATTCAGGTACTACTCTTATTTATGTATCTTAAGGGTTTGTTTGGTGAAACGGTTTGAGTTGAAATTTTTAAGTTTCAATAGTAATTTTTTTGAATTTTCAGAAAAGACAAAAAACTTTTTAAGAAAAAGACAAAATTTTTTTGGGAAAAAGACAAAAAAAAATTTTGAATTGAATGGTTTGAGTTGTTATGCCAAACTCCCCCTTAATTACAATTGATTGTTGTTTTATTGTATTATGATAAATTGCTCTTTTAATTCTTAACATTCTGCTTTTATAACAATGATTGGTTTCTTTGTTTATTTTTTTATTTCTTCGTTTTCTTTCCATGTTTGTTAATATTTTTCAACTATTTATTTTTCAGTTATGATTATTGTTATTACTATTATAATGATATTGTAGAGTTTAAAATTTTGTTATTGTGTTTTTTTTTTTCCCCTGTTTTATGTTTAAATATATTCTTCTTTATATATAGTTTATAAAAGTTTAGTATTTATAGTTGTATGATGTTATTTGATGAGTATTGTTGTGATAATGTTCTTTTGCTTTTTTCTGTTTTTGTTTCCGGGGTTTTTTTTTTTCCCCTTGTTTTTTCTGTTGTTTTTTTTAACCCCCTGACACTGTAAATGTTATTTAAAGGAATTTTTTGTAAAAAAATATTTAACTTGCTATGATGATCTCAGTTTAGATATGTAATAATGCATATACCAGATATTTTAGTTAATTTGGTATATGTTACTGAATATGATATCAATGATAGAATATCATGACTAACTAATAGATATTGTTTGACAGTCTTTATTGTTGTTGTGGATGTTTGGGAGTTAGGATGTTTTTATTCTTTCGAGAACAAAACAGTATTAAGTATGTTACTGTTTTGTTTGGTTGATTTAATATTTACTCTCCTCTCATTTTTTTGCCCTCTGTCATTCTCAGTCTCATCTGATTTTTTATGTTTATACTCTCTTAATCTTACCTTTTGGTTTCTATATTATCTATATCGGTTGTTTCTCATTTTTCACTACCTCTTTTTATTGTTTAGTCTTCTCTTCATTCTTCTCTTCTCTCTGTCTACCATTCTTTCTTACTTCCTATTAAATTTTTTCCCTACTGCAGATGCCCAAACATTTCATCTGGTAGCTACTAAAAGACAAAGTTGAATTATAATTAGTTATTTTTTACAGATATTCTTATCATATAAGAGATAATTAAATTGTTTATTTGGTTGAATTAAAAGTTTGGGAGTTTGGTTGAAATCATATAAGAGATCTGAGCTTGATCTACATTCTTAGTTTTTTCTTTATTTTTCTAGAAAATGTTTACTTAAAATTTAAAGAACATTTGTTATGTTATGTATATAAATTGTTATTTAGATTACCATATGAGGTTGATTATGTTATAGGTTTTTCCTTTTTTTTTTTTTTTTTGGGCCGGTTATTATTTTACTGCTTTATTATTATTTTCTCTTTTTTTTTTTTTTTCCTCTGTAACTTGATATAATTTTTTTTTCATTTTTTATTACCCGGGGGTTTATCTTACTTTTAATCGAGTTTTTAAGATGTTTAGATTTCTTATCACCATTTTTGTATAGAACTGTCTTTACAGTTAGCAACTACTGTAAATTTTATTGTAATTTTTTTTTTTTATTGTGTAATCTGATAATGCAATATTAGATTTTTTCCTCCATATGCATTTTTAGTTGTTTGAATTTGTATTGCAAAAAATTGATAGTTTATAAAGAACATAAATGACTTAGTTTACTTATTGTTTCATCTAATGAATATAAATTTTTAAACGAAAAAAAAACTTAGAAAATTAAAGTGCAGATTAATATCTTTATTAGATATGATAAAATTATAAGTAATTAAATTTAACCAAATAAAATATCATATGTGTTTATATACTTCCTTAATATTAGTCAAATTTTTGGACTTAATGATATAACATGTCCTGTCAAATAAAATTAACAAAAATTTAAAAAAATAAATATCATATATAAAATAAACAAAATATATAAGTTCAAATTGAAACAATTTATTATATAAAAATATGAATTTACTAAATATATTTAACAAATCATATAATTCATATTCCGAGACTTCCAAGAAATAAAATTAAACTGACATGATGATAATAATAAATAAAAAATACAAACAAAAAATATAAGTCCTCTATCTATGAATAATTTACACACACACAAAAAAAAAACAAAAAAACAAAAAACGTTTTCGTATAATTAAAAAATAAATCAACATAATTAAATTATAATATAAAAAATAAAAATCAGTTTAAAATAGCAAATTGTGAAAATAAATTATAAAATTTTTCAGTATAAAAGCCGTATAAATTTCCAAAAAAAAATAATAATAAAGATAGACAAAAAAAACCATAGGATAAAAAATTATATTTTATTAAATAATTTCTAATTATAAAAAATAAAATTATATACGTTAAATAATATGTGAAAATTTTAAAGTATTGAATTACCAAAAATTTAACAAAAAAAAAAAAAAAAACAGAATAATACATTTGTTTGTTAATTTTTTAAAATTAATATTCATTTTTACGTTTATTTATTAATTTAATTAGTTTTTATTTTATTAAATTTACTCCGCAACTTTGTTATCCCTTTGATTTTTTATTTTTTTTAACTTTATTTATTATTTGTACTTTTTTAATTAAAGAAAATTATGCTATTTTGTTATAATGGAAATAAATTTTATGCCTAATATTTTATCTTAATATTTGTTCCATCAAATTTTTTATTACTTGAGTCCTTTTTTTTTTTTTTTTTTTACTAAATGAATTAGTTATTTAATTTTTTTTTTACATTTATATGTATACTTTCTATTTTTTAACAATATTTCATGTCGTTATTTTTCTTTTTTTTTTGTAACAAAAAAGGTGCCAACAATGAAAGAAAGTGCAGAAAAAAATACTAACTATTTCAGACAATCGAAACGTTAGAAGAATCAAAATTATGTAAATAATAATGCAGTATCTACATCGACAAATATATATTTCTCAAATAATCAATTTGAAAAAAATGTCAATGAAGAAACATCAAATCTATTTTTAACAGATTACAATTCACCATCAATTGAACAAGGTAATTTCATTATTTTAAATTTTTTTTTATTTTTCATATATTTATTATTTTCAACAAAATTTTTTACTAACATTTTCAAATTTTTCCCTTTTCCTTTTTCACACAAATTTCTTTTATTTACGTGCAAAAGATGAATATATAGATATTGGATATTGTATTACGTATGTCAATATTGTCAAGCATTATTCTGGAAAAATGAACAAATACGAAATACAAATCCACCAAAGTATTTTTTTTTTTTTTTTTTTTTGCGCTGTCAAAATGGAAAAATTAACAATCCTTTAAGTAAAAAAACACCACCAATTTTAGATCCATTATTAGATTATTATGGAGGACCTTTAAGTTCAAATTTTAGAAAAAATATTAGAATATATAATTCGATGTTTTCTTTTACTTCATTTGGAGCAAACATTTAATCAGATATTAACAATTCAACAACACCATATATTTTTAAAATCAGTGGTCAAATTTTTTAAAATCAGTGGTCAAATACATCATTTAATTAGTTCTTTAGTTCCAACTAATAATAATCCTCCAAGATTTGCACAATTATATATTTATGATACAGAACATGAAATACAGAATAAAATTGCTATAGTTTCAAATAATAATAATTTAAATGAAACAATAATTAAAAAATTACTTACAATGTTAGATGAAACAAACAGATTAGTACAACTTTTTAGAACTGTTAGAGATACTTATGAAAATAATCAACATCCTCGATGGAATTAAGATTAATAGGAAGACGACAAGGAGATAGTGCACAATATGATCTCCCAACTTCAACAGATATAGGTGCTTTAATTTTTGGAGATATTGATCAATATGTAGATGGATGATATTATTATTCATAGTCAAACTGGAGAATTACAAAAAATCAATAAACTACATCCATCTTATATGGCATTATAATATCCATTATTATTCCCTTATGGAGAAGATGGATATAGAATTAATATAAGGTAGGAATCCAAATTTTACTGGCAGACAACCACATAGACATCAAATATCAATGAGATCATTTTATGCTTTTCAACTTCAACAATGAATACAACAAGGAAATACATTATTTAGATTTGAAAGACTTTTCCAACAGTATATTGTAGATATTTATGCCTCAATTGAAGAAATCGTTTAGATTATATTAGACAAAATCAAAATAATTTAAGATCTAAAATAGATAAAGGTATTCAATATGCTATAATTAGAGGTGATACAAATGCACAAGCAATTGAAAAAAGAATTATTTTACCATCATCTTATACAGGAAGTCCAAGATATATGATTCAAAATTATCAAGATACGATGACAATTTGTAGACATTATGAAAATGCTGATATATTTTTAACATTTACATGTAATCCTAAATGGTCAGAAATTAAAATATTTTTATCAATAATTCCATGACAAAAAACTGATGATAGACCAGATATTGTAAGTAGAATATTTAAAATTAAATTAAACCATATATTAAAACAATAAAATCAGGAGTCATTTTTGGACCCATAATAGCAGGTAAATTAATTTATTTTATATAATAAAAAGTAAATATAATATTATTATAATGTTTATTTGAAAAAACAAAAAACTAACATTGATATTTTTCTAAACTTTTTTTTTCAACTGCAGATTTATATGTTGTAGAATTTCAAAAACGTGGTTTACCTCATTGTCATATGTTATTTTGGTTATATCCTGAACATAAATACCATGATCCAATACAAATAAATAAAATTATTCTCGTAGAAATTTCAAACCCAATAATTAATCCTGTAGGTTATAAAATTATAACTGAATATATGATACATGGGACATGTGGATATGCAAAAACATTTGCACCATATATGAAAAATTCAAAATGTTCAAAAAAATTTCCAAAACAAATAAAAAATGAAACAACTATAGAAAAAAATGGTTTTGTAAATTATCGTCGTAGAGATACATATTTTAATATTATTAAAGAAGGAATAAAACTTGATAATAGATATGTTATTCATTTTAATAGAACTTTATGCTTAAAATATCATGCACATATTAATGTCAAAATTTGTTATCAATCTATGCTCATTAAATATTTATTTAAATACATAACAAAAGGTCCCGATCGAATAAGGGCCGTTATCGAAGATAATATTATTACTGAAAATAATAAAACAATAAATTATAAAGAAGTTGATGAAATAAAAGCTTATCTTAACTGTCGATATATTACACCTTATAAAGTAATTTGGAGAATATTTGAATATTCAATTCATCATAGAAATCCAGCTATTTAACGTCTTTCTATTCATCTACCAAATATGCAAAATATTACATTTCATAAAAATCAACAATTACAAAATATAATACAACAACCACAGATTCAAAAAACAACATTAACAGAATGGATGAAAATTAATAAAACTAATAAAGATGCTCGACAACTTATCTATACAGAATTTCCAGTAAAATTTGTTTGGAATAATAAAAATAAGATTTGGACTCATAGACAAAATGGACATACTATAGGACGAACATTTTATATCCATCCAAGTTCCGGTGAATTATACTACTTAAAATTATTATTAAATCATCAAAAAGGTTCAATAAGTTATGAATCACTTCGAACAGTAAATAATATTATTTATCCCACAAATCAAACAGCCTGTCATGCACTAGGTTTATTAGGAGATGATAAAGAATTAGACGAATCAATAGAAGAAGCATCATTCTGGTCAACATCCACACAACTTTGTCAACTTTTTATTACAATACTGTTATTTTGTAATATTTTTAATCAAATAAATTTTTTACAAAACATTAGAAATTAATGTGTGATGATATTTTATAAAAAATAAAAGTCTTATTTAACAACCCAAATTTTGAAATTCCTGAAAATGAAATATATAATTTTGTATTGTAAGAATTAGAAAAATTATTAAATTTAAATTCATCTTCTTTATTACATTATAATATTCCACTTCCCACTGATCATTAATTGAAGATTTAAATAATAATTTTTAAGAAAAGAACTCAATTACAATAAAGATAAATTGAAAGAAGAAAATTTCAACTTAGTGCAAAATCTAAATCAAGAACAACAATTTATTTATAACCAAATTCTAGAAGCAATAAAAGATAAACAAAATAATTTATTCTTTATATATGGCTATGGCGGTACAGGAAAAACATATTTATGGAAGGTAATTATTAGTAAAATTAGAGCAAATGGTGAAGTTGTATTAGCTGTAGTATCATCTGACATATCATCATTATTATTACCAAAAGGTCAAATCGCACATTCAATATTTCGCATATCACTTTCAATCGATAAATTTTCAACTTGCCAAATAAAAAAATGTACCCAACTAGCAAAATTAATTGATAAAACAACATTAATTTTATGGGATGAAACACCTACGACAAATATATATTGTTTTGAAGCTTTAGATAAAGCACTGCAAGATTAAGAAATGACTTTAATCGTCCTTTTGGAGGAATGACAGTTATATTAGGTGATGACTTTAGATAAATATTACCAGTTATTCCAAACGGAACAAAAGAAAATATAATTGATGTAACTATAAACAATTCTTACCTTTGGCCATATTTTCGAATACTTACTTTAACAGAAAATATGGGTTAAAAAAACTTAATTGCTGTATTGATGAACAAATGGAAATTAGTAACTTCTCTGAATGGATTTTAAATATGGGTAATGGAACAGTAAATGGAATAAAAGATACCAAAAACGAAGATGCTATGGATTAAAATACCAGAAAAATATATAATCACATATAATACAAACTCTATTGAATGTATTTCTACCACAATATATAAATTTTTTTTGATAATTTTAACAATATTGATTATTTAAAACAAAGAGCAATCATTACACCTAGAAATACAACAACTGATGCAATAAATAAATACTTATTAAGCTTAGTACCGACAGAAACGAAAATTTATTATAGTTATGATACTATTTTATCATCATCTGGAAATCTTAACGAACTAAATTTTTTTATATCATTCTGAATTTTTGCACACACTTAATTTTAATGGATTACCTCCACATGAATTACAATTAAAAATTGGAATTCATGTTATATTAATACGAAATCTTAACCAATCAATAGGATTATGTAATGATACAAGACTTATCATAACACAACTAACAAATAGAATTGTTGAAGGTCGTATTATTAATTTTAACGACATAAGTGAAAAAGTTTATATACCAAGAATAGAAAATGACTATAAATGAATTTAAATATCCTTTTGTATTAAAAAGACGACAATTCCCTTTAAAAGTATGTTATGCCATGACAATAAACAAAAGTCAAGGTCAATCATTAAATAAAGTTGGACTCTATTTAGAAAATGAAATTTTTAGTCATGGACAATTATATGTTGCACTATCTAGAGTAACATCACCAAAAGGTTTACATATTTTAATACATGATTCAATTAATAAATATTCAAATCATATTAAAAATATTGTCTACAAAGAAATATTACATAAGATTAATCAAAATTATTAATCTATGAAAAAAAATTAATATTCAATAAATACAAATTTTCTTTGAATAATTATATTATCAAACAATTGTCATAAATTTTAACTTCCAAATTTAGTTTATCAATTTTTAAATAAATGTGTTTATATATTTTTGTTATCTATAGAACATGTTCAGTCTACTGCGAATACTAAAACTAGGAGAACCATACGAGACAATCCGTGGACGAGTTTGTCGCTTATGGAGGAATACATATTACAATACTGGTCGTCTAATAAGCGTTGACTGCTTATTAGTAGATGAACAAGTAATTAAATTTATATTTTATTAAAATTTTATTTAATAATAATAAATAATTTATATTATTAATCAATTTATAAATAATAAAAATTAATTATATATTTTTTACAGGATGAAGCAATACATAGATTTATTCATGCAAAAGATGTTGATTTCATCACAAATACAAGACAAGTTGGCAACATATATGAAATCAGTAACTTCTTCGTTACAAACAACAAACAAAGATATAAAATTGTTTCACACAGAGCAATGCTGCAGTTTGCACGGTCCACAATTTTCAAAGAAGTTCAATAAGACATTCCTGAAATACCTCGATACAAATTTAATTCTGCAGAGTACGATCAATTAACATCAAGAGTTGACATTAATGAACTTCTTTCAGGTACATAATATATAATCTATAATATCTATATTTATTAATTAAAAAATTTTACATTTAAAATATTAATATTAATAAATAATAACTTTGTATTTATAATGTTATAATAGATGCCATTGGTCGCCTTATATCTGTTAAAAGCATTGAAGAATCTAATATAGGCAATAGACTGGTTAAAAGACGAAACCTAACAATTCAAAATATCAGGTAATTAAAAATTATATATTATTATAAATATATTTTCAATAAATTTAAAATCTTTTATTAATATATTATTAATTTAAATTCCTTATATTTTTAGAGAGAAATCACTGAATATAACTCTTTAGGGAGAAATTAGAGAAAATTTTGATGAAAATACAGTTCAAAGAATATCTGAACTAGTAGTAATCGCCTTTACAACCATGACAGTGAAGCAGTATATTGGTAAGTATACATAGAATACAAAATACTACAATTTTATGTTTAATAACAATAATAAACATTTTTAATTATTAATTTCATTAATTATAAATATACAGGTGGACTTATGTAGCAAGCACTTCTGGACTTTCACTTTATTTTGAACCAGATATCGCTGAATGCAAAAAAAAAAAAAAAAAAAAAAAGGTATTATAAATATTTATTACAAGAATATTAACATAATTTATATTTAAGAATTTCCAAAAAAAAAAAATTCTATTGTTTAATATATTATTTGTTTACAGGTTCAGTCATTCTATTCAAGGAATAGACTTTATTGCTCTATCAACCCAAAAACCGATAACATTAGAAGAACAAAAGATTATGAATAGAATGACAATAGCGGAGTTCCGAGCCTTATAGCCATACCAAAATCAGGTAAATATTTATTTATTACATCGTATTTATAAAATATTTTATATTCAAACAACATGACAAAAAATTTACTACAAAAACAATAATCACCGAACTTAATGCGCAACAATGTTGGTTTTACAATGCCTATCCACAATGCTACAAACGTGTCAAACAATCAGGAACCTCATGGTGGTGTGATACTCATGCATATTTAACAACAATGCCAGTCAGCTGGTAATATTCTTTACTTTTACTTTAAAAAAATAAATAAAATACTTTTAAATAGTAAATAAAATTAAAGTTTTTTATATTTATAATAAGTACAAAATCAATGCTCGAATCGATGATGGCACTGGTGGAATGAATATTGTGATATGAAAAACTGTTCAATCACTGGTAAATAAATCATGCTCCATACTAACAATACAAGATGAGTACACTGATCCAAACATCATTCCCCCTCTCCTTGATCAACTTAAAGGCATGTTAAAAATATTTTCGATTCAGTTTCGTCCAAGAGGTACTTTTATTGATGCAACAGTTATTAAAACTTTTGACGATAATGAATCACCAATGTTATTGCCTGCACCACCAACTAAATCCCCCGAACATATCCCACAACTACTAGCATCGTTGGATCCAGAAAAACCACAACCAGAAACAGAAAAAAAAAAAAAAAAAAAAACTACAAAAAAGCAACTCCATTTGACCCAACCCATAACAGAAGAAATTGAATCAAGGTACATTACTATTCATAATTCTTTGAATTTTTATTTCCTTTACTCAATATATATAGATAAAAAAAAATTATTATATAAATAAATTTATTATTATTTCAGCCATCAGCACCAACATTCTGTACCAGAACTACAGACATCTTCAGCTGATTCATCCAGAAAACGGAAGAAAACAAGGTATGATAATCTATTGTATATAATCACATATTATGTAATCATACTTACATCAATTTCATTTATAAATATAAAATAACCAATTTTTCTTCCCCACCATAACAGATCAAAAGAAAAGCTGAAGAACATTAAACATGGTTGACAACATCCGAGCAAAAACTCTCTAATTTGCAAGACTTTTGTTTGTAAACATATATCTATATATGTTTGTTTGTATATATAACTCGGATACTTTAATATAAACATAAATGTATATACTTTAATATTACAATAATAAATACTAAAAAAAATATACTTAATGTAATTATAATCTATATTTTAATCAATTACTTTTATTATATAATACTCAATTTTTTCCGTTTTTGTTTTTTCTTCTTTCCCCGTGCAACGCGCAGGTATTAAACTCGTTTGAGTCTATTAGCCAATGCTTTTGTGATTATCTTATAAACCACGTTACAGAGAATAATTGGCCTAAAATCCGCAACTTTCTTAGGTGCCTTCTTCTTTGGGATGAAATATGAAGATGAAATTTGTTTTTGTTTTGTTTTTTTACTGAGAAATCGAAAATTTTTGAATGAGAAATTGGAAATTTGAAGATGGATTTTGTTTTTCTTTTTTGTTTTGTTTTGTTTTTCCTGCTTGTAAAGATGTTTGTTTTGATGTGTTGGAGATTTGTTTTGTTTTTTTTTGGTTTTTTGGTTTTTTTTTTTTGGTTGTATGATTGGAGAATTTGATAGGACAATGATATTGCGTTTGAATTGTAGATTTTGCTTATTTTCTTGTAATTTATGATAAAATCTGGTATTTGGTGAACTTTTTGGTACTTTGATAATAATGGTAAATTTCCTCAAAAAAAAAATAATAATAAATAAAGTAAATTGTTTCTATGGTCCTTAATTTTTTATTTATTTAAGGTTCTAACTGGTCCCTAAATTTGTTTTGTTATTTAAAAAGTCTCAAACTCAAAAAAAAAAAAAAAAAAAAAAGGTTTTATTCTAATATAAAACAATTGTTTAAAATTACAAAAAAATTGTTTAAAATTAAAAACTTTAACTTTACCTCAAAAATAAAAACTTAACTACTAAAAAAAATTTCAAAATTAAAACGTAAAACATTAAAAGAAAATAGAAAAAAAAAAAAAGAACTCTCGTGCAGCTTCTAAGGACCCGTTTGGTGCACCAGTTCAGTTTGAGTTGAGTTGAGATTTTTAAGTTTGCATAATAAATTTTGTTGACTTTTTCAGAAAAGATAAAAAAAATTTTCAGAAAAGACAAAAAACATGATGAAAAAAGTACAGTTTAGTTTAAGTTGAGATGGTGAAGCAAACGGAGCCTAAATGTCGGGGAAGATAGGTTCGCCCGGGGGTGGGGGTGACCAAATCCGACGACATGGCAGGTGGGTGCTTGGCGGGAGGCTCAGGGGGGTGGGGGCTCATTGATGGTGGGTGCACGGAAAATCGGCCTAAGCACACCAGATCCGTCGAGTCGCTGCGAATTGGATTCATTTTGGGGGCTCGCGCGGTGGTGATGGCTAGCTACGGCTAGGGCTTGCGAGGCGGTGCGACGGTTCCTGACGAAGGGACTCAGGCGACTATGAGATGGGTTTGCGGTAGGTCGGTGGTGGCTCGGGTGATGGGCGCTTTGCAGCGGCTGTGTGAGGGAGGCCGCGGTGGGTGGTAGCTTCTTGGGTTAGCGACGGAGAAAGGAGGCGGCTTGTTGTGTTTGCTTGGTTTGATGGGTTTGCTGTTGGTTTTTACAGAGAGAGAGTTAGGATGAAAGAAGAGGATTTTTCCTGGGCATTTACCTTTTACAGAGGGACATGAGGAAGAAGATGAGAGATTTATTATTGTAACCGGTTAAAATCACTTTTGAATATTTATTTGAGATTTATAGTTAAATATCCTAAAAATAAATTTTTTTTTAATAAATAGTTGAAGTTTTTAATAATTAGTTAAAAGATTATTTTTTAAAATGATTAATTAATTATCTTAAATAATTAATCAGTGATTGACTGTATAATAATTAATTAATTATTGATTTACGGTTAATCATTGATTAAACATAATATAAATTATCAAATTTTATAGTTGATCAGTAATTGACTATTAGTCAATCATCAAATTTCATAATCAATCACTGATTGACCATTAGTCAATCAGTGATTGATCAAATCTGAAAAATGAAAAATGATCATTTTACTAAATAAATTTTTTTTTTTTTGCCATCTATTATATTTGATGACTAAAAAAGACTACCCAACCTAATTTTTTTTTATTTTTTTTATAAATATAAATGTCAAAGTTTTTAATGATATTTTATGATGAAAATAAGATAATAATAATAAAAAAAAAGACATTTAAAAAAGTTATTAAAGAAAAAACAAGAAAAATGAAGAAAAAGTAAAAAAAAGAAAAAAAAAAAGAAAAGAAAATAGATCATCATAAAAATACAAAATAACTTAATCAAATTTTTTAATAATATTTTTAGACAGCTTCACTCTTATAATATAATTATATATTATTATTATTATTATTATTTATTATAAAACGAGGTTAGTTGACATGTTAGGGGTAGTTTAGTATTTTTAACTTAAATTAAAACAGTTAACGGAAAATGTGAGTTTTTAGACAGTTGTTAGAAAAAATGACAAACTCATACCCTTTTAATGAGTTTTGGGACCAACCAATGAATTTTTTTTAGGACCAATTGGTACCCTCATTAAAAGTTCAGAGACTAGCATAACAATTTACCCTAATAATAAAAAACTTTGTTTTTTTTACTACTCAAATGACGGAACCCTAAAAAATCTAGCAAAATTGGAAGTTTCCGATTGGTAACCAACTAGTTACTTGCCGGCGGTTGATAACCAAGTAGTTACCTACCGACAGTGGTGGGTATTGGTCGGCAATCAACTGGTTACCCACCGGCGGCGGCGGTTACTAGCCGGTAACCTACTGGTTATCATTTGGTAACAAATCGGTAATCCGCCGATGGTGGTGGTTACACAATTGGAAACCTACTGCGGTTGGTAACCAGTTTGTTACCAACTAGTAACCCAGATGATTACGATATGTGTACCAATTAATAATTATAATTATTATTTTAAAATAATTAAATAAATAAATAGTTATAAGGTCATCTATGACATTTCTTGTAAAAGCTTTTTCTTGAGTGACAAAAATCAATCCAAGATATAATTTTGTGACATTTATCAAATATACCCCACTAATTTACATTTCCCTTATTCACTTACTATAGGGAAATAATAAGGAATAGCATATTTTAGTATTGTTAATAAAAATTATAGCATATTTGTTATTTCTTTATTGAAATTATATTATGAATTTCCAAATCTACCCTTATCCCTTCATTTGGTCGTTTTTCTTCTCTGGATTTGTACTCAATGAAACAGTGAGCTTTTTTCTTCTTCTTTTTTTTTTTTTTTTTGTTCACGCGACGAATTTGCTCTGGATTTTGAGGTACGTTTTTCTCGAATTTCTCTTCAGTTTCCCTTTCTCGAATTTGCTTCAGTTTTTCGAATTTGCTTCAGATATTGTTTCAGTTTTTCCTTCAAATTTTCTGCGATTTTTGTTGTTCGGATTACTTTTTGTTTGATTGATTAGGTGTAGAGTGTCTGTTATCTCGAATTTACTTCAGTTTTCCTTGCTCAAATTTGCTTCAGTTTTTCCTTTCTAGATTTTGCTCAAGTCGTTCTCGTATCTTGTTCTTCAAATTCCTGCAATTTTTTGTTTGATTTTGTTGTTCGGATTCATTTGTGTTTGATTGATTAGAAATCTCGGTTTTGATTGATTCATTTTGTTGTTTGGATTCATTTTTTAGAGTGTCTGTTTGATTGGATTTGTTTATCTGATTTTTGATTAACAAGCTGATGAATTCAGTTTTTGAAGAAATCTCTGTTTTGTGTTCCTGAATCACGGTTTCGTTTTTCAGATTTTTGTTGTTCGAGTTCTTTCTTTCATTTTTTGTTTACTGATGCGTATTATCACGAAAATATTATATTTTCTGCATTGGAGTACGAAGTAGCCAAATTATTTCTGAGAAATCAAAGTTTTTGTTTGATTAATTATGCTTATTAGTGCCTTTGTTCTTTTAGTTTTGTTTTCGATACCATTGCTTTCCAAATTTTTGTTTCGGACGCGGAAGTTGGAACCGGCTGATTTTGCTGCTACCTTACTTTAGAAACAGTGTTTATAGAGACAGTTACAGTGCTCTTGTGTTTCCATGGGGTGATAAATCTAGATGGAAGGTTCCTGATGATGTGTTAAGCGAGGCTGTTGCAGCACCAGACAAAAGACGTCAAGCAGGGAGACCAAGGAAGCATAGGATACCTTCTGCTGGAGACGAACCTCATGAGATAAGGTGTTCTAACTGCAGAAGGATTGGGCACAACAAGCGTCCGTGCAAGAACAAGGTTCCTGTTTCTATGAGTTGAACACCTTCTAAGAAGATGAAGACTTGTCAGCATAATCCCATCCATTTAGAACTTTCATGTTAGAAGATTACATGGATTGAGAAATCAATTGTTTTCTTCTCTGGGATTTACTGTAGTTAATATTGGATTTCCTTCTATAAATTTTTTTTTTTTTTTTGGTGAAGGAATTCTGAAGTATTTTTCTGGATTTACCTGACAATCTTGGATTTTCTATTTGAGGAACAATGAGACTTCTTAGAAATTGTTCTTTTTGTGAACCCTTTGGATTCTACAAGTTTTTTTTTTTTTCTCTCTCTCTTCATCATCTGTAATGTTCAATTTTGTTTGTTTGTTTGTTTGTTTGTTTTTTTTTTTTTTTTTTTAATAGAGAAAAATAATGAATATCAGTAAGGTTCTATAATAGTTACTTTGACAATCCCGGATTTTCCTGATAATATTTAAACTTTTAAGTAACACAATAGCAATGAGATGCAATTGCAGTGATTTAGTGTGCCTTATTTATCATTTGTACTGTTCAATTCTGCGTTTTTTCTTAAAAAATACAATGACCATCAATGAAGTAGTACAAGATTTTAAACTGTGAAACCTGTATTTTCCTGACAATCCCAAATTTTCCTTATTTTTGTAAACTATGTGAATAACACAATGGAAATAAGATGCAATGTTGGTCAAGTTTACATTCTGACAAAGTATTTTCTGAAGATAAAAGTGCTAAAATTTATATTTTGCATTTCTATTTAAATCTTGCAATATTTTTTCCAAAATGAAATTTTCTCAAGTAAACGCCTATAAAGTTGTCATACGCCATCCAAAAGATAAAAAGAAAGGGTAAAAATTTCCTAAATTCGACATTTCGTTAGTTCTTGGTATCGTCTTCTGGTGGCATAACCGTAGAGATAGATGGGTTTCACATTCAACACGTCCTTCTGTGTTGGGAAGTCCTGGGAGTCGAAATCTGGAAGAAGCTTGAAGCTTGGCATGTCATCCTCAAGCTTCTTTTGTTTCTTCTTCGGATTTTCATCTGCTACGGATCCAAATTGGTCTGTGAATGGGCTTTTCACTAGTCGTCCTTTCCTAGTGATCCTCTTCCCAACTACTATTTTTACAAAAATTCAGAAACAAGCAAAACAAACCGGTCAAATGAACTAGAAATCCAATATTTCCATTATTTACATGCACAACAATTGAGAAAAGCACAAATAGCAGCCAAAATGGACTGGAAATCCAAGAGAAAAACACAAGATTTCCAGTATTTTCATGCACAACAATTGAGAAAAGCACAAATAGCAGCCAAAATGAACTGGAAATCCAAGATTTCCAGTATTTTTCCCTCCCCAAAATTCTGAAAAACAACCACAACATTCAAAAAGAGAAGAAAATCCGGTACTTCCCACATTCACATTTATACAAAAATTCAAAAACTAATTCATGCAGAGTAAATCGTTGCAGCCAAAAGAGAACGAAAAACCGATTTTCGCGATCAGAGAAAATCGAAGCAAAAAATAAGAAAACAAATCCAGTTTTTCGCGATTTTCAGAGGGAAACAAACTGAAAACTAACTGAAAAAAGTCTGAAATATTAATCTAAATGAAAAATGATCGAATTACCTACTGAAGAACGTTGTTTTGTTGAATTTCGAAGCCTTTTTTGACGATTTTCTTGGGCGATTTTCTTGGTAAAGCTCTGTGCGGTTTTTCTATTTTTTACGATTTTGTTGCAAATGTCTAAGGGCCCGTTTGGTGCACCAGTTCAGTTTGAGTTGAGTTAAGATTTTTAAGTTTGCATAGTAAATTTTGTTGACTTTTTTAGAAAAGACAAAAAACTTTTTCAGAAAAGACAAAAAACATGATGAAAAAAGTACAGTTTAGTTTAAGTTGAGATGATGAAGCAAACGGGTAAGACCCTAATCTTTCACAGAGGGGCAATTTTGGTATCTGTGTTTTCCTTAATTACGCTTGAAAATTATAATATTATTTTTCAATCCATACCTCATATATGCTATTTCTCTCTTTTTTTCATTTTCTATTTTATAAATAAACACATAATTAATGAAAAAAAATAAAAAGAAGAGCTATTTACATAAACGGTCAAATTAGAATCATGTTTTTAAAAACTGTCAAAAAACAACCTCATTTGCAAAATTGAACAAAAAGAAAACTAATCATTTTGTGCTCACAAAAATACCATTTATCCTATTTTAAGAAACAAAAGAAAAAGAAAAAGATTTTGTCCTAAAGTAGTCACATTATTTTCAGTTACCGTATATCTAAAATTAGAAATTTGAAAATTCCTAAAATCATTCTCCTTTTCTAAGCACGTTTTTGGACTATATTTTAATAATTGCACAGTATAAATAAGTAAAACCTTATTTAAAAAAAAAATTAAAAACAAGGTCAGTTAAATAAACCACCATGTCATTATGATTGTTTAACTAAATTCTAAAGGATGATTCTCATATAATGATCATGTCATTAGTTTTACAATAGTTTTGCTATATAAATTTTTTTTAGCAAAAAAAAAAATAAAAAAAAAAAAAATATATATATATATATTGTGTTACTACAGAGAATCTTATGTAGATTGATGTGATCATTATCATAAAGAACATGTCCATAATGTGATTAATCTAATGTACACAAGATAATGATAGGTTCTTATAGTATTACTAAAGTATATCAAACTTTAAATCTTATAATGACATTATCATTATTATAATAATCACAAAATTCTCAACTCTTCCTTTTTCAAACACAAAATTCAAAGAACAGATGTTAAAGAAAACAAAAACTAAAAACTAAAAACCCAAAAAAAAAAAAAAAAAAAAAAAGAAGAAGAAGAAGAGGAAAACTTTAGTTCTATAAAAAGCGCGATCACCTCTTTGATTTTTAAACACAATTTTTGAAAAAACAAAAAAATAACAAGATAAAGAAAAACAAAAGCATATGTTTTTATTTTTTTTAATAAAGAAAAAACATATTTTAGTTTCACGAAAAGCTCACCAACAATTAAAAATAAAAAGCATGACGAACTCTATTTATTTATTTATTTTTTCCTAAACACAAATCTGAATATACACTTATGTGTAACAAATAAATAAATAAATAAATAAACCCTATCAGTTACTTCCGTAGGTAGAAAGCGTAACTAACTTATTCCTTAGAACACAAATTTTGGAGAAATATATATATATATATATAAAAGAAGAGGAGAGGGGGGGGGGGGGGGGGGGGGGGGGGGGGGGGGGGGGGGGGGGGGAGGGTCGGTTGGGGTGGTGTGGAGACGGGGACAAATGGCAACTCTTTTTTAAAAAAAGGATAATGAGAAAATAAGGGAAACAAAAAAACAAAAAAATTGAAATTCAGAATTTTTTTCAAATTTGCAAATAAATATAAAGATGTTTTATTAAAAAAAAAAATGGTATTTAGAAATGAACATTTTGAATAAACACTTCAAAAGTGAATGACTACTCAATTTTCTTTGAGATTACTACCCAAATGATCACCTTTTTTACATTTAATAACAAACATGACATAAATTCCTCTATCTTAACCATGACCGAAACTAGTTTTATTAATGACTGATTTTGCATGAAAACACGCTCAAAATACTCCTCATTGTCTAAGGCAACATTATGACCCTTTTGATTTGATTTTAAAGTTAAAAAAAGAAAAAAGAAAAAAAAAAAGGATGATCGTGAACACTAATGTCTCTTTTGAAATTACTTATTAAAAAATGTCTTCTTGAAAGGGCATTTGTAAAAATTATTTCTAAAACCACAGCTACTTTTGTATTTTGTTAACACAGCAATTATACTTGATTCACAGTAACAACTTTTTTTTTGCGCTCATATGTTCTTCGATCCCAGTAAGTTCTTTGCTTGTATGCTATCCTCTCAGTCTGCTATAAGATTAGATCAATACCTAATGATACAGGTTCCATCAATTTCATTTCCTCAAACCAGATCTGGTTCGTTTAGATTTCACGAATCCAATTTTTTAATCTTCATTTCTCATCATCATACCATCTAATATCCATTAATTTAGAAGAATTGTAAGATTATTAGCCTTTTTTGCACAACTTAAGATGAATTTAATGTTCATATTCTGTGTTTAATACTCCTTTTCAAGTAAGATTTTTATGCAAATTATTATTCGTATTTTGCGTTATAAATATTTGAATTACAGGTCAAAACATGCCTATTTCAACTAGTAATAATAATAAAACCATGAATGTGAAAAGGCATTTAAACAGTAGTAGAATCATAATAATCAGGTTAATTTTGAAATTAAATTTTATTATTTTCAAATAAGAGGTATGAAGAGTTAAGAGGGATGTGTGAGTAGATAACATAATCAAATTTAAACATGAAAAGACAATAATACCCTCACACCAAAGCATGCTATACATAGGCAAGTCCCTCTTTTGCTAAGTACTTTACAGCATATTACACTAGCCGGTGAACATTTTTTCTTTACCAGCCTTCCAAAAACAAACTTCGACATCGCCATGAAAATTTGTTACGAATTATTTGGAACACTAAAAGGAACTCGCAGAAAACTTCTCCGGAGCCAGAGCTCGTACATTACCATGTAAAAAGCATCATAATCAGTAGGAGAAGGATGCCATTGGAAGTGTTTTTCTCACCTTCAACACATTCTTTCGTAACCTCAAATATTCATCAGAGCTGATACCTTTAAGGACTTTTTTTAGCAAAGGGATATCTTCTGCAGAAACAATAACCGAGAAGCTCTTCCAGTTTAATATGTCGATGAACGGTAGATCATAGTAATTGGCAATTATAACTGGAACGCAACCATAGTACAGTGAGTCTCCGATACGGGCAGTGTTTACTTCATAGCCTTTAACATGGAGGCAGAACTTGCTCCGAAGCAGCTCATCAGCGTAAGGTGTTTTCAGCCGACCAAAGTGGGCAAAGATCTCGGAGTCGTTTCTCCATACTTCAACAAGCTTTTTGCGAACTGGCGAGTTAATTCCTCCCGCAAAGAATGCAAGTTTTGTCCTGCATTTCATGTTAACAGGATAATGAGATGACTTCCGGATCATGTAGAGATAGAAGACGACAGTGAAGTTTGATTTGCAACTAAACTATAAGTTTATAATAGTGTTTCTGAAAGCATTGAAAATTGATTCTCCAACTAAAACTCACAAAGTCATATAAGAAACACATAACAATAGTGTTTCTGAAAGCATTGAAAATTGATTCTCCAACTAAAACTCGCAAAGTCATATGAGAAACACATAAACATAAAGAATGAAACTACTTTGTACATCATGGATTAATACCTCAGCGAAAATATTGAATTAATTCCACCTAAATCAGAGAATATTACAAAAGAAGTTAAAAATAAGATCAACAACACAGTCTCTGAAACGGCATAACAGCAAAGTGAAGAAGATAATACTAGTAACTCATATTTCCATATAACACCCACACACCGTGGAAATACCAAAGCAATTAAGTGGTATAGAAAGTGGTGAAAATGTACCTATCTTAGGATACAGCTCGATATATGATCTGTACCAAAACGTTGGAAAACAGGAAAGAATGATAGAAAACAGTAAACAAGCTTTTGGTAAAGAACTAGCAACTACCCAGGATTTGGTAGGGACAATGAGCATCAGTTATTGTTGAGAAGCATTCAGCTTTAATCTCGGAGTAAATACATAACTACTCAAGTATGTTTCTCACCTATTTGTTGAAAGAAAATTAGGAGGATCTCCTTCTCTTGGCCAAATTTGTGGAAGACATGCATCCTTGTGAGAAATGTAACCGCTAGGAAATAGCTTGAGGAGCATACAATTTGAATCGCATTAAGTTTTACTTGACTTGCTTTTTCCATCGCCGACCGTCCAATGGAGTGACAAGCGACGTAGAAATGATCAGCCCCCCCTGTCCGGTTCCAATACGGGTACTTTTGGCTAACATTCAAAATGTAATCCTGGACAAAATCTTGTATACCTCCCACACCGACCCTAGGGTCATGGCGCAGCCGTGAAATTGAGAAAGGCAAAAAGAAAAGATCTGCCTCATTTGGATCCTCCGTGATAAATCGGCTTTTCCAAAGGGCCTTCTTAAAGTACTTTCACTGGCATAATTACCTCCTGGTTTAAAACCAACTGGCAATAGTACATTTGCAAAAGGGTCATCTTGCCTGTGAGGATAAACGTATACTTTAAAGCTTCTTTTCATTTCGTTGTAGTCTTCCTTAAAGATTCGCTTATCATGGAACACATCTTTACTGTCGTAGTCTCCTGAACAATGAAACCAACAATCAAGAGGTTTTAAGTTACAAAGTTTACACATGGCTTCTTTCATCAATTAAATTACTAGGTCTTTCCAAATTTCCTCCCCGCTTCTTTTCAAATACTAACAAAAATAAAATAAAATAAAAAATCCCCTAGGGTAAACTCGCAAAATCTTGATAAAATTTGACCCTATATTAAACCAAATATCGGAAATACTATGCTAGCTACTGATATTAACAGGGTCAATAATGTAATAAAACTAGCTTATATCATGTATATCATGCATTTATAACTAGAGGAACATAAATAACTGCTACAAAAATGAAAGAAATACATGTACATAAGAAAAATCCTACCTCGGTAGGCACTTCTGGAGAAGGCATAAGGCGGCACAATCTCCAGCGGCTTCATGACACCGGCCAGTTTTCATTCCTTACACTCTGTCATGTTATAAACAAATTAACCCATTAAATGACCTAAGACACAGATAAAGAATACTTGCATATACAACAAAAGGTCTCGATCCCACCTGTGTCCATGAAATGGAAGCAAAATCATCTTGCAAGTCAGCCGCTGAATTATCCCGCAGCAGATCCACAGTCGAGAACCTCACAACAATCAGGTGAAGAAGCAAAGATACAAAGATGAGATGACCGCAATAAGACAAATCCATTTTCTCTTCGATTTGAATGCCATATCAACTTATTAAATACGAGAACCTTCAGATAAGATCACATTCTAATTGCAGTTTCAAGTAGAATTCAAGAACTCTGCACCAGAAGAAAAGATTGGCAATGAAACCAAAATTGTTATGAAGTACTCAGAGATGCTTTCTAAGTTGAAACAAAAAAAAAAAAAAAATAAACATTAAAAAATCTCAAACTAATAAAGGCTTTAGGAAAGCAAACTCGACCGTGTTTCCTGCTAGCCAGAAACAGGCTTTCCTTCTGACATTTAACGAGCCTCGTGTCCACTAAAATCGCTCATAAAGAGTTCAAGTTATACATGGATACAACTCCACCCACAACATAGGCTAATCGAAATTGTTCAGTAGCTCATTTCTTTTCATAAATTCAATCCTAGAGTATCTTCGAACGCTGTGGGGAACATAAAGACACAACCAACGAGCAGCTCAGATGGGACCACCCACATGATTTATTGCACCACAGACATATCATCAAACAGTGTCTATGCAACAGTTTATGGACCACAATACATTTTTCCAAGTCAACGAGGATATGTTTGTTTTTGTTTTTTGGGGTCAGATCTAAACCCAGAAAACACATTTAATAATTAATACAGCTACTCCTGCAGAAACTCAATTCATCTCTACTACTTTTTTTTTTTTTTTGCTTCATTTTTAACAGATTCCAGATTTCAACTAGACCTCCAAAAATTCTAAAAAACCCAAACCAGAAGTTGTCTTTGAACTGTGAAGAAATAAATACACTGGAAATTTTCCAAACACGTTAAACATTTCAAAACTACCAAAGAAGGCCCAAATGGTTACAAATTAGATGTGAAAAAAAAGACAGTAATTAAAAAGAACTAGAGTCAAATACACGTATGTTCAAATTCAAACAACAAAACCAAATAAACAATATATATAGATATATTTATATATATTATATATATATACACACAAAAGCGTATTATTCCTACCTGACAAGACTTGAAACGGAGATGGGGACTAAGGAGTTTACCAGGAATCCACGAACGGGCTAAGGTAAGAGTGGCATTTCCAGGGGAGGGTCGTTTCATTTTTTTTCGTATGATAATTTAAGTTCAATTTCAACATGCTTGACGAGTGATTCCTTTTGGAGTATGTCAAGTTACCAAAATACCCACTTCTTCTATTCAAACTGGCGGGAGGGCAGTTGCGGTCTTTTCCCACTCTATTTTTTACAAGTTTATTTTAAACACTCAAGTTTTACCATGCCTTGAATATCTTTGGTTTGAAATGGTTTACCGAACATATGCCTAATTTCTATTCCAAACTTTCTTACCCAGTGTTTCCTTCCCATCTAAATTTAAATTACAAATAAATTCGAATATTTATTATTTTGGGAAAAAAAAAAAACGGAAATTTAGACACAAAATGAACATGTATTTTTTATTCACGAGTTCAACTTGATGAAAAACCGTGTTCTTTTTTTATTTTTCAGTGTAATTGATTAAATTAGATAATTTTATCAAGTCAGTAAATTTCATGTTTTGTGACTCCATAATTACATAATTCTTACATTTTTTTTTTCAATGACGTGATAAAATAAAGCGTTTATCTTCACACTACAATGACAAAATAAGAATCGAAAATAGGGAAAATTACTAATTTATAGTCTGTTGTAGTACGTATCAAATTAAGCGAAAAAGTTCAATATACTATAACTATGTAAATCTACCTAACTCGGTTGGGTAATGACAAGATTTAAAATAGAAGAATTATTTCCTTTTCTTGCACATCCAAACAAAGTGCATATGAATAAACCAATAGAAAACAATAATATAAGCAAACACGTTAGGTGACATTTGATGACTTTTGGAATACTTACTGTCAGATTAGGACTAAGATTTCTTGACGTATTGGAGTAGACATCCCAAGTGGAACTTAATTTAAAATATTTTAAAGTTCTAAATATTAAAAATGCTCTTACTTGTAGTAAATGATACTTTAAAAAAAATGATTAACTCCTAATAAATTTTCCTTATAATAGTTTTCGTTGGCATCATTATTGGAGGAACAAGATATCGGGGGCATGGCAAGAGATATTATTGGAAGGAAGAGTGAGAGATTCAAAGAAATCCTGAGCCAACGATCAACCATCGGAAAAATTGTTTAAAGTTTGTAAAAACAACGGATTTGATTTTAAAAAGATTTTTGTAAACAAGACGACTATTATGATGTTATATACAATAATAACTATAAATAATCATTATTAATTTGACAAATATTTTAAGGCTCTAAGTTTTTAATCTATGTGGTCAATAAGTAATCTCCTTTTTCTTGTGTCAATAAGTATGTGGTCACAAAATTTTTCTTGGATTTCTTGAATGTCAAAACTATACTAATAGAGTAAAATTTGCACCACCGTCATAGGAAGGTGGTCCAAACGACGAGTCTTGGATTTTTGTTTTTTTGGGTAAATGGTTTTGTAGGATACGTACACTAGCTCTGATGAGAGGGCGTTGGTTTAAACCTACCTGTTGATTGTTTTGTTTTTGTTTTTTAAATCTTACTTATTTTCTTGTTTTTAGCTCTTTCGCTCGCCATTTTTTTTTGGGAAAGTCTGTGGTAGAGACCTTTGAGGGTCTCTACTATACATCCATTTTCTTTGGACTGTCCAGATTGAATCGGATGGTTAAAATATTATTGATTTACTATGTTTATCATACACCTTACCTCACACAATCCCTCCCACCCAAATTTTCTCCGTCGCCGGTGTCCGTTCGCCGCCGGTAACGAACGCCGACGACCTACTTCCGACGCCGGCGACTCACCTCCGGCCCCCCACCACCGGTCCCAGCACCTGCGGGCCGGCCGGCCGCCAACGACCTTCCCCTTTCTCTCTCTTCTCTTCCCCTTTCTCTCTCTTCCTCCCCCGTTCGGCCCCCAGCCCGGTGCGCCCCCTCCCCCGCCTCCCCCCCCCTCTCCTTTTCAGTGGACTTTTCTAACGACATTACAGTGTAAATATTCAAGAAAAAAAAAAAAAAAAAGAAACTTCTAGGCATAAAAGAAAGGAAATGAGACATACTAAGACCAACACATCTTCTTATTTATAGAGTACAAAATAAATAAATAAATAAATAAATACTTACCAACACACAGAATTGAGGATAAAACTGAGCAAAATATATGTTACATTAATAAGCCCACAAAACCCAATAGAGATCATAGTACTCACAGAATTAATATAATAATAATAATAATACTAATAATAATAATAATAACCAAAGTAAATAGAGAGAGGGAGAAAGAGAGAAGAAGATGCATCATCTATTTGTTGTATATATATTTGTACTGCTAAATATAATACTCGCATTCGAAGAAAAAAATAAAAAAAGCTAGTCTAAAAGTTTGAATTTATAACAGTTAAATTAATTTTAACAATTAGAGGGGAGTAAAAAGTTGAAAGCAATCAAAGTTATGCCACGTTTTAATAAGAAGAGGGTGTACACACAGAAATAACAAAATAAAATAGAATAAACTCACTTCCTTTTAACTGGAACAAGGAAAGCAGATAAATTGCATATAGCTTCATCGTTGCTAAGAACTTCACCAAATGAGTTATATATGATTTATTTTAGCCAGATTTTTCGTTAGTTCTGCATATTACCAACACATTAAATAAATGGAAAGTGCGTGGCTGATTCTAGCTTGCAAGCATATTGGACAAGTTGTTTCAAGTGTAAAATATAGAGTTTGGAAGACTTGAAGACTTAGATTTTAAAGTAATAAGTTGAGAAACGGGCTTTTTAGCCACTTTATTTATTTGCAAACAACTTTTAGAAAATTGATATTATCAACATTAAAGAGAAGCGATATCGGTAGACAATGTGGGAGAGAATGTAGACTTGTTGTTACATTATTATATAATAATTGGAGATAACATGGATAGCCAAACACATATATTTCATTATATACAAAAAGGTAGAACCCTCTCCTCATACAAAAAACATTTGCATGGAGTCACAAGTCCCCTAACTCAAGAAACAAAAAAGGTAATGATTAAAAAGTGAATTGAAGTGGGAAACCTAACCCCAAATAAAGAAAGATTAATTTGTTCTATTTTTCTCTCTTATGTTTTTTAGGGTGATTGTGCTTCAACTTCTTGCTCTTTGATGTGTTTTTTATATTCCTTATTTTGATGCTCTTATCATTGATTCTTCTTGATGGTTTTTTTTTTTTTAATTTTTATTTTATTTTTTTGATGCTCTTTGATGTGTTGTTGTTGTTGTTGTCGTCGTCGTCGTCCCAAATGAATCAAAGTTTGCTCTATTATAGCCTTAGTTTAGGCCTATTGTGAATGAGGGGAATCGTTATAACGACCTGTGCCTCCCTTTGATATTATATTATCTGCTTTGTGCTCCGTGCCTGCACGGTTTTATTCTTGAGCTTATTCCAAAATGCCTCATACCATTAGGATAGGTGATCCCTTTACTTATAAATCATCACATATATCTATTCCCAAATAATGTGGGATTGCACAGCTTATCATTTTTCTTGTAGGAACTGATGATTGTCACAGGGTGAATAAAATGATCTCTTTCCATTGGTTCTCAATAAAGTGGGCCAATTGGTAAATCCATCCAATCCACTCATATATTCTAGTTCCCACAATTCCGTGTGTAGCTCCTTCTATTGAGGAGCTTGGCTTTCCATGAGATTGAGTTCCTTCACTTATTAATATTGACTTCCTTTGTATACCGTGACCACTCCAAGCAACACAAAAGCTCTTCCATTCCGTGTCAACATACTACCTTGGTTTGTTGTCAACCCCATTATCTCACAATTCATATGCTGCAAATTAGGGGAATATTTAATTCCCACACTCGCTGAACAAAGGACGAGAAATCTAAATATTGACGAAGATTCAATTTTGACTAGAACTAATCTCTGGTGCTTTGAACTGAGAAATTTTTTAAAAGATAAAGGGGAGAGAGAGAGAGAGAAAAGAAGAAGAAGAGTTTAGTCATTTAAGTAATTAAGTTTTTTTTTTTCTCTCTAACAGTTCAACAAGTTATCCATCTTTTTATACATTTAGTGTACCACGTGTTGCTTTCAGATATTAAAAAAAAATAAAAAAAGAACACCATGTGTTGCTATCACAATTCGCGATACGGTGCCGTCATTTTCAATTACAGCACCATACTAGAAACCATATATTCAAACATATAATTATATATATACACATATTTTTACCGAGCAACGTTCTCATGCTGCGAAGAAACGAATTAATAAAAAATAAAAAATGGCATTCTTGCGGATGCGAAAAGAAAATAGATAGTGCGTGAAAGCTATTTGAACTGGGCAGATTAGTATATATTTATGGAATTAGTTTTTTATGGTAATTTTGGTTTGAGGGAGTGTACTTAAAAGGGGACAGGGGGGCAGAGGACATATTAATGAGTGGGGTTTGCAGCCCCACTGAACTCCTGAAATTTTATGATTTTTTCATTTTTGTCCACACTTAAATAAATTATCTTTATATACCTTC